>CAUDMG010000253.1:127500-205000 GCA_958450375.1 Homarus gammarus
TGTGTGGAGGGGGGGGGGGTAGATGTGTGTTGGATATGTATGTGTGAGTGTGTATGTATGTAAGTACCTTTGTGAGTGAGTGTGAGCGTATATATCCAGAGTATTTATATTTAACTCGCCATAACATAACATAACATAACATATAGCAACATAACATAACAACATAAAACATAACATAACATAAAACATGACATAACATAAAACATGACATAACATATAGCAACATAACATAATACATAACAACATAACATAAAACATAACATAACATAGAACACGATATAACATATAGCAACATAACATAACATAAAACATAACATAACATATAGCAACATAGCATAACATAACATAAAACATGACAACATATCGCAACATAACATAAAACATAACATAACATAACACATAACATAACATATAGCAACATAACATAACATAACACATAACATAACATATAGCAACATAACATAACATAACATAACATATAGCAACATAACATAACATAACACAACATAACATATAGCAACATAACATAACACATAACATAACATATAGCAACATAACATAACACATAACATAACATATAGCAACATAACATAACATAACACATAACATAACATATAGCAACATAACATAACATATAGCAACATAACATAACATATCATAAAACATAACACACACTCATTCGATTAGTCACGGGAGTAAAAGTTTTAAGTGTTGGAAATTACAAGTTATAAAAGTGGATTAGGGAGGAGCAGCAGCCCGGGGTAAGGGTGCACTAAGGAGCAGTATAATGCGTAATGGTCAGTCCTGTACGTTTAGGAGCATCCGTGTGACCCAGCCTGACCCTGGGGACCATACCTGGAGGTGGAGGAGAAGAGGAGGGAAGGAAGGAAGGAAGAGGGGAGAAGGAGAAGAGGGGAGGATGCTCCTGGAATAAGGATAGGGAGGAGGAGAAGAGGAGGTGGGATGAAGAAAGGGAGATGAGGGAGGATAATACTGGAATAAGGATAGGGGGGAGGAAGGAATGAACATGGAAGAAGAAGAAGAGGAGGAGGAGGGAGGGATGGAGGGTGCCACTGGAATAAGAAGGAGTGTGAGGAAAAGAGGAAGAGGGAAGTAGAAGAAGATGAGGTGAATACAGACAAGTAGAAGACCCTGTAGTGTTTCTATATGAGTCAGTAATGTGTTTAATCTTCTCTTCCCTAATTACCTCTGCCCTTACCTGTGTGGTGATGTGATTTTCTTTCTACAGGTGAGAGTGTACGAGCAGTGGCCAAGGACTCGATGACAACGCCAGGTAGACTCGAGGTATACTCCAGGTAGACTCAAGATACACTCCAGGTAGACTCAAGATACACTCCAGGTAGACTCAAGATACACTCCAGGTAGACTCGAGGTATACCCCAGGTAGACTCAAGATACACTCCAGGTAGACTCCAGGTATACTCCAGGTAGACTCAAGGTAGACCCCACGCTGGTTGAGAGAGATGGATAAAGTCGAATGTACCTTGACACTTGGCTTGACAAGGTAAAATTAACGATTACATCACAAGTGTTAAGAGTTGCATGTACTTAATGAACCGCTGTACTGATCGAGTGTTCGTTGGTCCGTGTACAGTATAAAGGCATTTTGCTTTAACGGGATCAATGTTATGTATTTAATGACGTGAAATGTGTAATAATGTTCTTAAATGAATATAGCATTACTTGAAGCTTAGGTTAGGTTAGAATTAGGGTGGTTTATCTTCAGGTGAATTAAAAATGTAATTACACTGTACCTGGTGACTGTACCTGGCATGTACCCGGTGACTGTACCTGGCATCTCTTGAACACACACACACACGATACCACATACATACAGTAGTCACAGGTCTATACAGATCACCTGAACAATCTCCACCCTACGTTATTTCACCTAAAGGATTGGCTAGGTCAGGTTAGGTTAGGTTAGGTTAGGTTAGATCAGTTCAGGTTAGGTTAGGTCAGTTCAGGTTAGGTTAGGTTAGGTTAGGTCAGGTCAGGTTAGGATAGGTTAAATCAGTTCAGGTTAGGTTAGGTTAGGTCAGGTCAGGTCAGGTTAGGATAGGTTAAATCAGTTCAGGTTAGGTTAGGTTATGGTGGTTAATCTTCCGGTGAAATAAGTCGGGTTGGAGATCCTTCAGGTAAAACGGCTTGATAGTGTAATGATCGCTCCCGGCAGGTGAGAGTCGGTCTTCAGGCAGTATGTCAGAGCCTAAGGTTAAAAGTCACGTCGTGTTTTACTGTCAGCCCGGAAGTGTGGACTAAATCTGAGACACTTTTTCCCGGCCCCCAGTCCAAGCGGGCCCCAGTCCAACCATGCCCCAGTCCAACCATGCCCCAGTCCAACCATGCCCCAGTCCAAACGGGCCCCAGTCCAAGCATGCCCCAGTCCAAGCATGCCCCAGTCCAAGCGGGCCCCAGTCCAACCATGCCCCAGTCCAAGCGGGCCCCAGTCCAAGCATGCCCCAGTCCAAGCATGCCCCAGTCCAAGCATGCCCCAGTCCAACCATGCCCCAGTCCAAGCATGCCCCAGTCCAAGCATGTCCCAGTCCAACCATGTCCCAGTCCAAGCATGCCCCATCCAACCATGCCCCAGTCCAACCATGCCGCAGTCCAAGCATGCCCCAGTCCAACCATGCCCCAGTCCAACCATGCCCCAGTCCAAGCATGCCCCAGTCCAACCATGCCCCAGTCCAACCATGCCCCAGTCCAAGTATGCCCCAGTCCAACCATGCCCCAGTCCAACCATGCCCCAGTCCAACCATGCCCCAGTCCAACCATGCCCCAGTCCAACCATGCCGCAGTCCAACCATGCCCCAGTCCAAGTATGCCCCAGTCCAAGCATGCCCCAGTCCAAGCATGCCCCAGTCCAAGCATGCCCCAGTCTTACGTACCTTTAATAATTGGGGGCCTATTAAGATTAAGACCATTTAAACTGGGACCCCTAACTTAACCTAACCCAAGCGTAATTTAACCCAACCCAAACCAAGTCTTAACTCAATCAAACTCAAGACTAGCTTAATCTAATCTACTGGCCTCCTCCTCTTAAGCTAGTTCTCCCTTAACCCAACTCACCCTTAACCTAACACCTGAACCCTGACATACACGAAGCAAATCCTCAGTTTTAGTGGCCGGCCCGGGGGTGTTTAGGTGCACAGACACACACACGGGTCCCATCAGCTTTATCCTATTGTGTAGCCACCAACCAACACACACACACACACACACACACACCCCCCATTATTTACCAGTTACTGTAATGCTTTTCTTATCTCTAATAGTTATAATACGTGTGTTATTATTATTATTATTATTATTATTAATACTATTATTATTATTATTATTATTATTATTATTATTATTATTATTATTTTTGTTGTTGTTGTTGTTGTTGTTGTTGTTAATGTTGTTGTTATTATTACTATTATTATTATAATTATTATTAATGTTGTAGTTGTAGTCGTTGTTATTATCATTATTTTTCTTACATTATCATCATTATTATTATTATTATTATTATTATTATTATTATTATTATTATTAATAATACTATTATTATTATTATTATTATTATTATTATTATTATTATTATTATTATTATTATTATTATTATTATTATTATTGTTGTTGTTGTTGTTGTTGTTGTTGTTGTTAATATAACCTATTATTAATATCATGGAATACAAAACGGTCGGTTGCTGGTGAGTAGAAACTGTAGTCAGGTTCATCACCTTTACTCTCACCTCCAGTGCCACCAGCAGTGCCACACGTGACCTTTGACTTGGCACTGAGCCGCGTGTGGGTTGGCCGGGCTTTCCACCCCCTCCCCACAGGCTCAGGTCACCGCCGATACAGTGTTCATATACATGTACTGTACCTGACTATATCACGTGTCCCGTCAACCATCACCTGTGTGTGTGTGTTATAATAATAATAATAATAATAATAATAATAATAATAATAATAATAAACGGTTTATTGAAAGAGCATGGCAGCCAGAAGGCTGAAAATATACAGTTACACAATTGTGGAATGGGTCTCTTGATATACAAATAATATACAAGTAACCTAAGTGATACAAATATGATATATTATAACTAGGTGGGGAGAAGCTCAAACTTCAGGGCATTTCAACATAGTGACAGTGCAAAAAGGTAAGATTGACTGGGAGTGAACACACTGGTTGATTACAAGTTATTGTTAATTTTTATAATGGTTGGGACTGGGCTGTTCTTATAGCGATCATTCCTACTCGTATGGGCTGGATGCGGTTGTGGTGTCGAACAGCAATTCTCGGGCGAGGGATCTCAGGTGGTAGTAGGAGCCGTTGTCGATGGTGCAGAAGCTTCTCACCAGATTTGCAGATGAGGTCGTGGTGATGGTCAGTGAGAGCCGAGGGGGTCAGTGTGTTGAGCGTTTCTTGATACGTGGAGTAGGAAGGGGAGAGAGTAATCTTGCATGCCCTCTTTTGCACTTTTTCTAGGTGTTTACGTTGTGTGGCATTTAGGGAGGAAGACCAGGTAGGGGAGGCATAGGTGAGCTTGGGAAAGTATGAATGTTGAGTAAACACTGAGGAGCTCGGGTGCAGGAACTCGGAGGGACTTGAGTCGGCGGAGGAGGTGGAGACAGAAACTAGAGGATTTGACAACTTCACCACCACCACACACCACAACCACCACCACCACACACCACCACCACCACCACCACACACCACAACCACCACCACCACCACACACCACAACCACCACCACACACCACCACCACACACCACCACACACCACAACCACCACCACACACCACAACCACCACCACACACCACAACCACCACCACCACCACAACCACCACCACACACCACCACCACCACCACCACCACCACCACAACCACACACCACGACCACCACCACACACCACAACCACCATCATCACACACCACCACCATCATCATCACACACCACACACCACCACCACACACCACCACCACCACCACACACCACAACCACCACCACAACCACCACCACACACCACAACCACCACCACACACCACCACCACCACCACAACCACAACCACACACCACAACCACCACCACACACCACAACCACCACCACACACCACAACCACCATCATCACACACCACCATCATCACACACCACCATCATCACACACCACACACCACCACCACACACCACAACCACACACCACAACCACCATCACACACCACAACCACAACCACAACAATAATACAACAGCAGCAGCACCGTGGACTACCGCTCGTCATCGTGGTCACCTCAGTGCTCCAAATCAGAACTTCCGGTGCAGTAATGTTCTCAAATTGTTGAGTCATGAATGAGGCTCCTAGACGTGGCAGGTGTGGGTCCACGTGTGTCTGGCAGGTGTGACGCCACGTGTGTCTGGTAGGCTTGGCTCCACGTGTGTCTGGCAGGTGTGGGTGTACTTGTGTCTGGCAGGTGTGGGTCCACGTGTGTCTGGCAGGTGTGACGCCACGTGTGTCTGGCAGGCGTGGCTCCACGTGTGTCTGGCAGGTGTGGGTGTACTTGTGTCTGGCAGGTGTGGGTCCACGTGTGTCAAGAAACAGGTGTGGGTCCACGTGCGTCAAGCAAACGGGTTCATGTGTCAGACAGGTGTGGGTCCACATGTGTCGGGCAGGTGTGGGTTCATGTGTGTTAAAAGGAAGGTGTTGATCGACGAGTGTCAAGAGGCAGGTGTGGTTTCACATGTGCCAGGCAGGTGTGGGTTCATGTGTGTCTAGAGGAAGGTGTAGGTCGATGAGTGTCAAGAGGCAGGTGTGGGTTCACATGTGCCAGGCAGGTGTGGGCTCAAGTGTGTTTTGGGTGACCGTGTTGACAAAACTTCTCAACTTTTAACAATAAATTTGGCAGCACACGAAGCGTTTGACGTGTCATGCAGTGAGTTGACGTACAGTGAGTTGGCGTACAGCGAGTTGACGTGCAGTGGGTTGACGTACTGTGAGTTGACGTACAGTGAGTTGACGTGCAGTGAGTTGGCGTGCAGTGAGTTGGCGTGCAGTGAGTTGACGTGCAGTGAGTTGGCGTGCAGTGAGTTGGCGTGCAGTCATTTGACGTGCAGTGAGTTGGCGTGCAGTGAGTTGGCGTGCAGTGAGTTGACGTGCAGTGAGTTGAGTGAATATGAGAATAACATAACTTTTATACACAGTTCAGCTCGGGGTGATGTAAACAGCATCCGGGGCGGTGTTGGATGCTGTGTAGGAAAGGCTGTGACAATGAACGTGGACTTAAGATGTGACGTTGATGATGGTGAGGAAGGTGGAGGATAAGGAGGAAGAAGGAGAGGACGTGATAGAGATGGAGGAGAGGAGGAGGTCGAGAAAGTGAAGTGGACAAGAAGGTACAAGGTGGAGGAAGAAGGGGAAGAGGACGAGGTGGAGGAAGAGGAGTAAGCTGTGGCTCGGTTATTCTTGAGTCACCTTCGCACCACCACCACCACCCTTCAGACATCCTGCCAGTCCGTGTCATTTGCCTTGGTTGATATCCTGATTGTTATGATTGGTCGCAGCGTTTACTTAACCTTGTCCTGTGGTGGTGGAGGTTGTGTGGTATTGGTTACTGGTGGTGAGGGAGGGAGGGAGGAAGGTGGGGGTGATGGGGAGGTTGTGTGGTATTGGTTACTGGTGGTGAGGGAGGGAGGGAGGGAGGTGGGGGTGATGGTGAGGTTGTGTGGTATTGGTTACTGGTGGTGAGGGAGGGAGGTGGGGGTGATGGGGAGGTTGTGTGGTATTGGTTACTGGTGGTGAGGGAGGGAGGGAGGGAGGTAGGGTGATGGGGAGGTTGTGTGGTATTGGTTACTGGTGGTGAGGGAGGGAGGGAGGGAGGTGGGGGTGATGGGGAGGTTGTGTGGTATTGGTTATTGGTGGTGAGGGAGGGAGGTGGGGGTGATGGGGAGGTTGTGTGGTATTGGTTACTGGTGGTGAGGGAGGGAGGGAGGTGGGGGTGATGGGGAGGTTGTGTGGTATTGGTTACTGGTGGTGAGGGAGGGAGGGAGGTGGGGGTGATGGGGAGGTTGTGTGGTATTGGTTACTGGTGGTGAGGGAGGGAGGGAGGTGGGGGTGATGGGGAGGTTGTGTGGTATTGGTTACTGGTGGTGAGGGAGGGAGGGAGGTGGGGGTGATGGGGAGGTTGTGTGGTATTGGTTACTGGTGGTGAGGGAGGGAGGGAGGTGGGGGTGATGGGGAGGTTGTGTGGTATTGGTTACTGGTGGTGAGGGAGGGAGGAAGGTGGGGGTGATGGGGAGGTTGTGTGGTATTGGTTACTGGTGGTGAGGGAGGGAGGGAGGAAGGTGGGGGTGATGGGGAGGTTGTGTGGTATTGGTTACTGGTGGTGAGGGAGGGAGGGAGGTGGGGGTGATGGTGAGGTTGTGTGGTATTGGTTACTGGTGGTGAGGGAGGGAGGGAGGTGGGGGTGATGGGGAGGTTGTGTGGTATTGGGGAGGGATGGGGAAAGTGGGTGGGCTTGAGGACGACGCTCTTGTGTCTTAAACACTTTACACCGGCAGATAATTGGTGACTTCCTGCCTTAACAGGTGGGCAGGACACTGTGTGTTGGTGGATGCCTGCACACCATCCCCTCCACCTGTGTTTCTCCTTTTTCCTTTTATCTGTCATTCTTTCTTCCTGTGTGTCTGTCTGTCTCTTTACTCTGTCTGTGTGTCTGTTTCTCTGTATTTTCTCTGTCTGTGTCTCTGTCACCTCCACGCTTATGAGCCAAGACCATCACAGTCACCCTCGATAAAATTCCGTCTGTTGACATATCCACCTCCCGGTAAACCAATGACATCTGGCATATGGATTAAAGCTGTAATCTGATTGGTTCCCTTCCGGCCATGCTTTCCTCACCTCTTATCTGTCCTCCTCCTTGCCCGTGTTGACGTAGTGTTAGCCAACTATTATTCTTTCTTTGTTCAGTGATGTGCAGTGTACGTCTCCTTGATGGTGACCTTGTGTGTGTGTGTGTGTGTGTGTGTGTCAAACATCAAGATCTGGTTGGTGATGGTAGATGTAAGACACCATACATACCTGCATTAAGACACACCTGCCTCCTACACACCAGCCCTAGAACACCTGTCCCCTACACACCTGCACTGGGACACACTTGCCCCCTACACACCTGCAGTAGAGCATACCTGCCCTTACATACTTGCAGTGGAGCACATCTGCCCCTACACACCTGTAGTAGGACACACCTGCCCAAACACACCTGCACTAGGACACACCTGTCCCTGCACACCTGCATTAGGACACACTTGCCCCTACACACCTGCAGTAGAGCATACCTGCCCTTACACACTTGCAGTGGAGCACATCTGCCCCTACACACCTGTGGTAGGACACACCTGCCCCTACACACCTACACTAGGACACACCTGTCCCCTACACACCTGTCCCCTAAGCACCTGCACTAGGACACACCTGCCCCCTACACACCTGTCACCTAGACACCTGCACTAGGACACACCTGCACTAAGACACACTTGTCCCCTATGCACCTGCACTAGGACACACCTGCCCCCTACACACCTGCACTAGGACACACCTGCCCCCTACACACCTGCACTAGGACACACCTGCCCCCTACACACCTGCACTAGGACACACCTGCCCCTACACACCTACACTAGGACACAACTGTGCCCTAGACACACACCTGTCCCCTAGACACCTGCACTACGACACACCTGCACTAGGACACACCTGCCCTCGGCGTGTTATCAACCCTCGCGGACGATGACTCACTCACTCGCTCCTCGGATCGATTTTACGGCCTTGGAGGACGTGTTCGAGGACGAGTCATTATGGCCTTCATGTCGCCCTCCATTAAGGCTCACTTACCTCTGGCGTCTCTCCCCCCCCCCCTCCCTCCCCATACATGAAGTGAGGGTTGGGGGAGGCGGAGGCTGGCTAAACGCCCCATCACTCCCTCCTCCTTCATCTCTTTCTCCTCCTCCCTTTCCACACTGTTACCTCCACCTCCTCTCGCTCTTCCTCCCTCCTCTCCCCCCCCTCCTCTCCCCCCTCTTCTCCCCCTCCTCCTCCTCCTCCTCTCCCCCTCCCCTCATTCCTCCCTCCCCTTAGGTCCAGATCTCCCTCTCTCACTAATTATTTGATGACGTAGGCCCCCCCCCCCCCAAACACACTCTTTTGACGCTGTGCAATTTTTAGTGAGATTTTGGATGTGCATAACGACGGAGGGAGACTTGGGTGGTCCTGGGGTGAGGGGAGGGGAGGGGGAAGAGGAGAGGGGAGGGGGAAGACGAGGAGGAGAGGAGAGGGGGAAGAGGAGGAGGAGGAGGAGGAGGAGGAGGAGAGGTTGTGTTGATGGGGGTGAGTGATCTAGCCTGGAGTACGTGGCAAGGAGGGAACACCTGTACCTGACACGTGTATTTAGGTAGAAAATCACAGATACAAAGTGAACAATATTGAGATGACTGTACCCGCCTGTACCCTACTGTGGCGGCTGATCCAATACTGTATTACATTTATCTTCAGGAAATAATTATGTAACATTTAGTATTGTCTGGATAGGGGAGGGGGGTGGTGGTGGTTAGGACAGGATAGGGGAGAGGAGGGAGAGAAGAAGGGAGGGTAGGGAAGGGGAGGAGAAGTTTGGTAGGGAAAGGGAGAGGAAGAGTAGGGATGAGACCAGCAGGGAGGGAGGGAGGTAGGGAGGGTGTTGCTCGTGCCAGTGTGCAGCGGCAGGCGGGGCCAACACATGCTGGGGGCTGCCTACCATCGCTGCTTCACACACACACACACACACACACACACACTGAAGGCACTCACAATCTCTCGTCATTACCTCACGTATTCTTCCAGTACTTATAATTTTGTCCCGGATAGTTTGTTCTTTTGCTAGCATATGATTAAGTTAAGAAGAGGAGGAGGAAGAGGAGTGGTAAGAGGAATGGTAAGAGGAAGAGGAGGAGTGGTAAGAGGAGGAGGAAGAGGAGTGGTAAGAGGAAGAGGAGGAGTGGTAAGAGGAAGAGGAGTGTAAGAGGAAGAGGAGGAATGGTAAGAGGAAGAGGAGGAGTGGTAAGAGGAGGAGGAGGAGGAGGAGGTAGAAGTGTGGTGCCTTCGTTATGGTTGGCGGCCGAACAGTTGGCTCCACCACCACCACCATATTGGTGCTGGAATCTACGGCTGTAATTAATTGTCTGGGGTGTGAGGGGAGGAGAGTGGCCCGGCATTGTGGGGAGGAGAGTGGCCCGGCAGTGTGGGGAGGAGAGTGGCCCGGCAGTGAGGGGAGGAGAGTGGCCCGGCAGTGTGGGGAGGAGAGTGGCCCGACAGTGTGGGGAGGCGGGTGGGTGTGGGGAGCGGGGCTGGGGAGGAAAGTGGCCCGGCAGTGTGGGGAGGCGGGTGTGTGTGTGTGTGGGGCGGGGCTGGGAAGAGAGTGACCCGGCTGTGTGGGGAGGCGGGTGTGTGTGTGTGTGGGGCGGGACTGGGGAGGAGAGTGACCCGGCTGTGTGGGGAGGCGGGTGTGTGTGTGGGGGGCAGGGCTGGGAGGAGAGTGGCCCGGCTGTGTGGGGAGGCGGGGGTGTGTGTGGGTGTGGGGCGGGGCTGGGGAGAGGTGGGTGTGTGGGGCGAGGTTGTAGAGAGAGAGAGAGAGAGAGAGAGAGAGAGAGAGAGAGAGAGAGAGAGAGACCTTTGCATCTTGGCTGTGTGATGCCCCCAAGACTATCTGGACGAGGCGGGTGATGGATGTGGCGCCTTGACTCTCCGGCCTCCGTGACTGTGGCTCTGAGTGTGGTGGTGGTGAGTGTGGTGGTGGTGAGTGTGATGGTGGTGTTATAGTGATTGTGGTAGAGGTCGAAGCAGGGAGGGAAGGAGGCCAGGATGAAGTCAGGAAAGGACAGGAGGGAGGCGGACGTCACTTGAGAGGTCACACACGGAGGCTCTGAGGCAAGTTTTACTAAGGGGCGTCTCCTGTTTCTATGTTGTTTAGCCCGAAGGTGGACACAGACCAGGCTAGGTCCTCTCTTTTGTTGTTGCTCCTTATCACATTAATTAACACACAAAGGTATTTTAAGGTCTCTCTCTCTCTCTCTCTCTCTCTCTCTCTCTCTCTCTCTCTCTCTCTCTCTCTCTCTCTCTCTCTCTCTCTCTCTCTCTCTCTCTCTCTCTCTCTCTCTCTCTCCCATGAAATCAAGACAACTCACGACAGACGACGTCAATGTAACTTAGGAGGTGGGGATTATCTTGCCTGGGATGAACCGGTACCCATTCACACCTGGAGGAGTGAGCGTCCCCTACCCTAGACCAGTCCAAAAGCCCAGCCCACAACAGCCACCCCGGGTCCTTCACATCCTGCACCACCACAACAACCCCAGGACCTTCACACCTACGACCCAGGACCTTCACACCTACGACCCAGGACCTTCACATCTACGACCCAGGACCTTCACACCTACGACAGTACTCACAACACCTGGTCACTGTCGTCACGGTACAGGTAGACTGTACTCGAGCGAGGTGACCTACACAGCTCCGGGGGGGGGGGGGGGTCCTTTCCTCAAAATCTGTGAACTTTGACCTTGAAGCCACGACAGCTATAGGGGGTAAGATTGTGAGTGGATATGGCGAGAAGTTATTTAGCGTTGAAAGGAATTGATTGGATGGTCTTTTATTCTCTAAAATATTACGACTGCGATTGTGTGTTGATGTTAGGAGCCACCTGTACTATGTTGCCTGATGTTGGTGGTGTACCGCGGTAGTACGGAGTGCCCCACATACCATAGCACCGTAGAGATAGGCTATACTGTATATATTGTTAGGGTGGTTGAAAATGCCACAGCACGGTCCCCTGATTTAACGGCACCTGATTTTTTCCTTTGGTAGTACAGTACCTGAAATGTAAAGTCTACTGCCACAGACTTGGAGGAGCTAAGCGAACAGTGCATTGATGAAATCACCGCAGACACCCTCCGAGCTGTCATGAACAATGTACTGGCCCGATGCCCCGAGTACCGTGGCTCAGGAGGCACCGTTTTAAAGAGCACCATTTTTCAACTTAAGTATAGGAGTAATTTGAATTCCTATAGAACAATAAACATTTTGTTGCAATTTGATACTGTCGTGATGGTGGTGTTCATGATGATGATGAAGCAGGGGCCGTAGTGATGATGATGATGATGGTGGTTGTGGTTGTTGTAGCCCAAAGCTCCCAGCATGTCATTGCACTTTGCTAAGGGAGGTTGGGGAAGTGAGAGGAGGGACTGTGGGAAGAGAAGGGGGAAGAGAGAGAGAGAGAGAGAGAGAGAGAGAGAGAGAGAGAGAGAGAAGGAAGGAAGGTTGGAGGAGAAAGAGGGCAGAGGAGAGAAGGAAGACTAGAAAGATGCAAGGACGGAAGGAAGGAAGGAAGGAAGGAAGGGAAGCAGGTAGAGGGAAGGAAGAAGAGAAGGAAGGAAGGCAGGGCAGGCAGAAAGAGGGAAAGAAGAAGAGAGGAAGGAAGAATAGAAGGTTTAAAGGAAGGGAGGGGAGGCAAGCAGAGGGAAGGAAGGAAGGAAGGAAGGAAGGGCAAGCAGTCAGGCAGGCAGACAAGAGGGCGGGATGGTCTCATCTTATGAAGTACACAGCGATTGTCCTCACCCAGCCAACACCCTCCCCCTTTCCCTCCCCCTCTCCCTCCCCCTCTCCCTCCCCCTCTCTCCCCCCCTCTCTCTATTGTTCCCTCGTAATTATCGCCGTTTAAGTGCTATCCATTTTCACAAGTCATTATCTAATTTAGTATTAGCTATGTGTTTGTCTGTCTGTTGTAGTTACCGTGTGTGTGTGTGTGTGTGTGTGTGACTTATAAGGGGTGGGCTGGGCAAGTTGTCGTGGTACATTAAGTGTGGTGTGGCTAGCTCGTGCTGAATGGTGGTTGTTATGTTGTGGTAGAGTGGTGGTGGTGGTGGTGGTAAGGTATAATAGTATTGGTGGTTGTGGTAGTGATGGTTGTGGTAGTGGTGGTTGTGGTAGTAGTAGGTATAAGGTGTGCTCCAAGACGTGCACATCACTAGTGGGAGAAGAGGAGATGAGAAGAGAAGAAGAGGAGAGGAGAGAAAAGAAGAGAAGAGGAGAGAGGAGAAGAGAGGAGGAGAGAAGAGAAGAGAGGAGAAGAGAAGAGAAGAGAGGAGAAGAAAAGAGAAGAGGAGAGGAGAGAAGAAAAGAGAGGAACACACTGCCTATAAGATGAACACGTCAACACACCACACCTGTTAATCACTCATCACACCGCCAGGGTCACCGAGTCAAACATTCATACACCACATGACTCTCTCTCTCCTGGCCTCCAGTGTGTGTGTGTCAAGAATAATCCTCTGTTTATTATTATTATTATTATTTATTTTGTTGTTGGTGTTGTTGTGTTTTTGTTGTAGTTATATTATTATTATTATTATTATTATTATTATTATTATTATTATTATTATTATCATCAAACTATAACATATATACTTTAAAAACTTGTGCTTCAGTGACCTTAATTATAGGGTAATGTTGTGGTGGATATCAGCTTGGGGTGGCGGTGAGAGGCTCCCTGTCATTGGTCGGGCACTAAGCTGTCTCCTTGAGGGGTTTTTAAGCTGTTACCCTCTGACTTTAATATGAAGCTCCGACCTTCAGGTGGTGAGGACTCCACCGGCAGGAGTTATGGTAGGTCTTCCCTCCTCCTGTAGACGACTGATCTTCCACTATGTCTGTTTATAATTCTTTCAGTTTTCCTATATCTTTGTTTGTCTGTTTGGCTGTATTTGTCTGTGTCTGTCTGTCTGTTATATTTATCTTCGTTTTAGTCAGCATTAGAAACCATTTTTTTTTTTATTACCTGGGGTTAGGTTAGGTTAGGTTAGGTTAGGTTAGGTTATCGATGAGGTGATTTAATCTTCTGGTGAAATATACTGAGACACACAGACAGACATAGATAGATAGATAGATAGATAGATAGATAGATAGGCAGAAAGACAGATATATATGACAAAGAGGTATACAAATATAAGCCAACGGACAGACATAAACAGGCAGAAAGACAGGCAGGCAGACAGACACATTACAGATTCCTACGATAATATTTCCCCGTCCTCCATCTCCTCCTCCTCCCCCCCCCCCACACCCTCCTCTCCCCTCATTTCCCCCCTCTCCCCTCCCCCCCCCCAACCCCCCCATCACCAAGAGACGGCACCACATCTTGTTAGGGTAAAACCTCGGCCCAATTTCCTCCCCACTTTGTCCGCCATCTTGGGAAAGTTATCGTAACTCATCCAAGTCGTGTGTATGTGTGTGTGTGTCCTTAAATTCCCCCCCCCCCTCTTCCCCCCCTCTCCCCCCTCTTTCCCCCCTCTTCCCCCCCCCCCCCGCCCACGGTTACGAGGAAAAATGTATCGACTTAGGAATCTTTGACCATCAGGAACACCAACTTGAGGTAACCTATTATGGCCCGTGATTTATTTACTTATTGATTCATTTATCTTATTAACCCGTATTTAAACTGAGTGAATATCAATAACAAGCCAACAAGCCCCTCGTAACCTTAATTGGGGATCAACAAGTCATTATCTGAGGGTATGGTAGAGCTTATGATGTTATGGGTGTCTATGTAACCCGTGTTTAGTGTTGCGTAAATTGGTGTTTGTTTACTTTCATGAATTAACTCTTATCCTTGAAATATTGTGGATCTGAACCATTAGTGGCTATAGAGGTACTGCAAGTGGCTGACCTTCATGGAGAGAGAGAGAGAGAGAGAGAGAGAGAGAGAGAGAGAGAGAGAGAGACAGACAGAGAGAGAGAGAGAGAGAGTTTTGTTCTGTGTGTGTGTGTCTCTCTCGGATTGGTCAGGTAGGTGGAGGTAAATGGCTGGATCTGTAAACGTGGGAGTTAATAATGATTTAGGGGGGGGGGGGGTGGGAAGGAGGGGGAGGGAGAACTGTCAGGATGGAGCTGTGTTTCATTAATGATGGACTGAGGTGTGAGGGAGAGCCTATGTGTGTGTGTAGTCCCCCGGGCCCCTTCCCTATCTCAGAGCACCACCGTCCCTCTCTCCCTCTCTCTTTCCCTCCCCCAGGCGTCTATCAGGTGCCTGTAGGGGTGCCTCACGCCGCCCCCCTCCCTGTAGACTCTATGGCACCATGGTCGTCCCCCGCCACGGTGCCAGATCAATAGTTGCCCGCCACACGAATCGAAGGAAGGCACCGGGAGCCCTCGTGTGTGTGTGTGTGTGTGTTCGTGTGTGCGTGCTTGGGCGCTGGTAGACTCCGGGGGTGGTACACACACACTTCCCTTTGTTAGTACACCATCTTGACCACAAAACCTGGTAATAACAGTTATCTGCATCAAGATCCTGAGATGTGAGGCTAAAAGAAGGGAAATGTACTGTATTGTACTGTACTGTACTGGGCGATGAGAGACTTGATTGGCATACAGGCATGGACACCCCTTCCTCCCCCTCCACCTCTCACCCCCATCCCCTCCACCTCTCACCCCCATCCCCTCCACCTCTCACCCCCATCCTCCACCTCTCACCCCCATCCCCTCCACCTCTCACCCCCTACCCTCCACCTCACTTCCCCTCACTACAAATAACCCGTTGTGGACCGAAGTCTTGTAATTTGCACCAACATATGAAGATGTTTCCCTATAATTGAGACAAGGAAGAGGTGTGTTTTATATCACTTAGCCGAGTGTCGTGTGGCAGGGCGAGGATATACCATTAGTCCCTTAACTGATATATACGGCACACCATCACTCATATATACGGCACACCATCACTCATATATACGGTACACCATCACTCATATATACGGCACACCATCACTCATATATACGGCACACTATCACTCATATATACGGCACACCATCACTCATATATACGGCACACTCATATATACGGCACACTCATATATACGGCACACCATCACTCATATATACGGCACACCATCACTCATATATACGGCACACCATCACTCATATATACGGCACACCATCACTCATATATACGGCACACTATCGCTCACATATACGGCACACCACCACTCTTTATATTATTATAGGGGGTACTAGAGGTCTATCCCACACACACACACACACACACACACACACACACACACACACCTTAAGTCAGTAATTGGGTCATTAGCTTCACTGGTGAGTTAATGAGAGAAGGTGAGTGAGTTAAGGAAGACGGTATAAAGTCAGCCAGGAAGGTTACCTGCCTTAATGAGGAGTTACTGGTCCCCTGGAGGTGGTGGTCGAGGGTGAAGGTAGTGGTGAGGAGGGCGAGGATGATGAAGGACGACTCGCAACAAGAACGAAAGAATGGAGGAAACTATAGCGGGCATTTTGGCCCTTATACCCATCCAACCTATACCCAGGATATTCGAGTTAATGGTGATGTTTGGCAATTTGTTCCACTCATTCACTACTCTATTTCCAAACCAGTGTTTATCTATCTCGCGCCTAAATCTAAATTTGTCTAATTTAAAACCATCGCTACGAGTTCGCTCCTGGTTGGAGAGTTTAAGTACCTTTGTCATATCACCCTTGTTTAGTCTTGACCTCCATTTATTACACCTCTATCATATCGCCCCTCATTCTACGTCTCTCGAGGGAGTGCAAATTAAGATGCTTTAACCTGTCTCTGTGCTGAAGGTTCCTAATGCCCGGGATTAGTCTTGCCATTCACCTCTGAATTCTTTCTAGATTCTATATCCATTCTGTAGTGCGGTGACCAGAACTGAACCGCCTAGTCCAAGTGTGGTCTCACAAGAGCAAGATATAGTTTCAGGATGACCTCGCTAGTCTTGTAACTAACACTCCTTTGTATGAACCCAAGCACTTTGTTAGCCTTATTTCGAGCAAGTACACATTGTTTACTTGGCTTAAGATTCCTACTTACCATTACACCTAAATCTTTCTCACAGTCGGATTTCACTATATCAACGTTGTTCGTCTGGTATTTGATTTCTTTGTTTACATCTCCTAGACTAAGTACTTTACATCTGCCCACATTAAATTTTACCTGCAATTTTCAGACCATGACGCACACTTGGAACTAATATGAATAACTTTTGTTTGTTTTATAAATTATCCTCCATGTTGATTACCTGTCGTTTCATTTTTTTTAAGTTAATCATTCATGGAAATTGAGTGACTCGCCTTCAACGATAATGGCGTTTATTGTAAGGTGTTTTAAGATGCACGGAATAGCTAACGTGTTAGCTTTCTCGGAGTCATTAAAAAAATCGACATTGTACTGCGTCCTGGGAATAACTGTTGTACAACACAGTTTACAGAAAACAATAAAATTGGGAAAACTGTTATTTGGACACAATACTGAAAGAAATAGTGAAGAAAATATATACATACAATTGTGGAAAGAAAGACAAAAAGGAAAAACTCCGTCATTCAACAATAAATAAGAATAACACAAAAAATTGGGCTCATTGTAAAGGTAATTTCTCCCCAACATCTCTCGCAGCTAGGTGTTCGCACATTTGTGCAAGAAATACTACGAATTTCAGGTTCGTTTAGGTCTTAATTTTTGCACTTAAGGAACTGTAATCAATTTGTTCACCCTTATTTATTGTATCTTATGAGAAATGATATTAATGTTTCAATCATCTCTGGGTTATTATCAATATTGTTACACCAAAGTCACCAATGGCTAATGAAATCGGACAGCCAAAACAGGTTTCAACGAGGCGGGATCCTTTTCAATTCTTTCACGCCATACTCTTTGTTTTAGGTCCTATCCAATATACTACCGTAATACCCTATATAGATTTATTTTTATCATTATATCACAGTTTTTTATTGCCTTACATGCCCCAACTCTTCAATATTAATAGAAATATTCTCCTTAAGCGGCCGTGATCCTCGCTCCTTGGTTTTTTGCTATTTGGGCCATTTAAGACTAACGCCTGATCGAGGTGTTAGCTTTCCCTTTGAATGTGTCATGCGCACAAGTCAAAAGCAGCGTCCGCGCATACAGAATAGCTAACGCGTTAACTAATCCGTGCATCTGAAACACCTTATAATAACCGCCTTTAGTGGAGATATTGGTTACCTTACGAGCTGGGGACGAGACGTAGTAGTAGAGACATTGGTTACCTTACGAGCTGGGGACGAGACAGGTGATCATAATTAGTAAGCAGGTGGGTGAAGGTAAACAGGTGTGTTATACTTGTGTTGCGTGTGTGTGTCTTTAGGCTAACGTTATGCACGGTGAGTGAAGGTTGACGTGTGGTGGTGATGGTATATACGAGGGTAGTGGTGGTGGTGGTGGTGGTGGTAGTGGAGGAGGAAGATATGGTGGTGGTGGTGGAGAAGACTGTAGTGGTGGTGATGGTGGAGGAGAAGACTAAAGGTGGTGGAGGAGAAGACTATATTGATGGTGGTGGTGGTGGTGGAGAAGACTATACTGATGGTGGTGGTGGAGAAGACTATAGTGGTGGTGGTGGAGAAGACTATACTGATGGTGGTTCTCTCTCCCCCATAACATGAGCTGTAGAGGAGATCATTAGCCACTATACTCGTGAGGCTGTGAGGTGTAAAGACGTCTCATACAACTTACTGTTTTATCTATTCATTATACTTAACACTCTAGCCCTCAGTGTGTGTGTGTGTGTGTGTCGCTCACTTAAGCTGCCTCAGTGTTGGATGCTCATAAGTTGTTTCATCGAGTCAGTCAGTTAGTTAGTTAGTAAGTCAATCAGTCACGGTCAGTCAGTTAGTCAGTCATACGGTATTTGCATTCATAGAGCTGACTGACACACCTTGGAGTAATCTAAGAGAATGACCAGGTTATATTATGTATTGGGTGAGGGTCATGAGAGAGGCAGGGAGGGAGTGTCTGTTTATTGATCTATGGACACGCCTACTGTAGCTCTTAACTCCCTCCCTCCCAATTTCCCTCGCTTCCCACTTCTATCCCTCACTCCCTCCCTATTTCCCTCCCCATTTCCTTCCTTTCCTATTTTTCTCCTGCCCTTTTTATTTTCGTCCCTCCCTTCAACCCTATTTGCCTCTGTTCCTCCAAACCTATTTCCGTACCCATTTCCCTCCCTTCCTACTTCTCTCTCTTCTTCCTACCCTATTTCCCACCCTTCTTACTTTCATCCCTCCCTACAACTAACTCCTATAGGTGTGTGTGTGTGTGTGTGTGTGTGTGTGTGTGTGTGTGTGTGTGTGTGTGTGTGTGTGTGTGGGGTCACAACTCTGCACATGGGCGGCACAGATAAGATGGCCATTTATGCACTGGGATCTAGGCAGCAGTGCAATCCAATCCTGTCTGTGCGACTGAGCAGCCCTTTCGAGGAGCCACTCTCACCCCACATGGGTTGGGGGGCTAGAAAAGGTGCCCTAAACATAGCCTGCCTAAAAACCCAACCTAAATGGGCAACAGTACCCAGTAAGGTCATCCTTATGCGGCCGAAAACACAACCAAAATCACAGATACAAAAAAAAAACAAGTCATACAACCTCTTATAGTCGCTGCATGGAATTTCAGCACCCTTCTGGATACTGAAACAAATGCGAGTCCAGATAGAAGAACTGCCCTTGTGGCAAAAGAGCTGGCTAGGTATAACATCGACATAGCAGCGATCAGTGAGTCCCGGCTCCCAGATGAGGGTCAACTCACACAACGGGGGTCTGGCTACACCTGGAAGGGTAAGCCTGCTGCGGAGATAAACTGTATTTGTGGAGTTGGCTTTGCCATCTGCCAACGCATCCTACACAGGCTAACTGAAATGCCTATTGGGATCAACGAGCGCTTCATGACGCTTCGAGTCCCACTGAAACACTCAGGTCATGCCTTTTTCATCAGTGCTTACGCCCCAACACTGGATGCAGAGGATGACATCAAGGAGGCCTTTTACGCCGACCTCGACAGAGTGTTAACCTTTATCCCCAGAAAAGACAAGGTTGTGCTCCTTGGCGACTTCAATGCCAGTGTTGGCAGAGATGCTAACATTTGGCAGGGAACCATAGGGAGAAATGGACTAGGCAAGTGTAATCCCAACGGCCTACTCCTCCTCAGCAAGTATGCTGCATACAACCTCACTATCACCAATACCTTATTTAGGCAGGCTGACAAGTTCAAGGGTTCATGGCAACACCCACGATCCAAACACTGGCATCTCATTGACTACATCATTGTCAGAGAAAGAGATCGCCGGGATGTCCTCATCACCCGTGCCATGCGTGGCTCAGACCACTGTGACACTGATCATCGACTTGTCAGATCCAAGCTCTCACTTCACGCCACCCCAAAACGGTGAAGGCCGCAAGCCTCCAGAAGAGGTTTTAATACAAAAGCGTCTAGAGGATCCAGCGGTAGCACATGCTTTCAGAGAGCAGTTCGAACATGGGCTTTTAAACAACCCAACAGCAAACAACATGAATCCCAGTGCCAAATGGGATACTCTTAATACTGTTTTGACAAAAACCTGCAGAGAGACCCTCGGCCAGATCAAAAGAAAACACCAGGACTGGTTTGATGAAAATGACCCTGCAATCAAAGTAATCATGGATGATAAACATGCTGCTTTAACTGACTGGCGAAACAACCCTCAGTCTCGGACCAAAGCTGATACCTTTCGCAAGAAGAAAGTGGCAACCCAGCGGGAACTTCGCAATCGAAGGAACGACTGGTTTAAAAATAAAGCATGTGAAGCACAAAAACTTACGGTTCAACACAAGATGTGCGAATTTTTCATTTCCACTGAAACATTTTATGGGCCGGTCACTCGTGGCACAGCCCCCCTTCACTCATCTGACGGTAACCTCATAACTAAAGACAATGAAGGCCTCCTTCAACGCTAGAAAGAGCACTACCACTCATTGCTCAACCGAAACACCGATGTGGATGTACCTGACTACCCAGCAGGTCCCTCGGCATCCAAAGCTGACCCACCTCAGGCCTCAGCTATCCTCCATCCCTTGATGAGGTAGCTACTGCCATCAAACAGATGAAAAATAACAAAGCCTCAGGGCCTGACGGAATCCCAGCCGAGGTGTATAAAGCAGGAGGACCTCTACTTACCAGTCGTCTCCACTCTCCCCTGGAGAATATCTTATAAAAGGAGGAAATCCCCAAGCTCTTAAAGACGCCTCCATTGTCAATATTTATAAGAACAAGGGAGACCGGTCAGACTGTGGCAACTATTGTGGGATCTCGCTGCTGTCCGTAGCTGGCAAGATTATCGCCCGATTCCTCCTGAACAGACTCGTTCCTGAGGCGAAAAACTTCCTCCCAGAATCTCAATGTGGTTTTAGACCATCATGTGGCACCACTGACATGATCTTTGCTGCCCTCCAGATACAGAAAAAAGTGCAGAGAACAGCGTGTTGACCTGTACATGGCTTTCATCGACCTAACCAAGGCCTTCGAGTCGGTCAACAGGGAAGCCCTCTGGTGGACCCTCAGCCGTTTTGGCTGCCCACTAAAATTCATCGCCATTGTGAGGCAACTCTACAATGGCATGAACGGCAGCGTCCTGCACCCAGTCAGAGTTCTTCCCCATCGAAACAGGGGTTAAACAAAGGTGTGTACTGGCACCAACCCTCTTTTCCATCTTCTTTGCTACCTTCCCTACTTGTGCCAGTGCAATTTAGCCAACGGGGTGAACATCGAGTACCGGGTGAAGGGGGGTCTTTTCAACATAAGACGACTCCAGGCAAGAACAAAGGTGTCGGCAGCTTTCATTACTGAACTTCAGTATGCAGACGACCTCACCCTTGTTGCTCACACTGAACACGACCTACAGGAGATCTTGAACACCTACGCAGACGCGTATGCACATTTCGGCCTTGAGATGAATGTACGTAAGACTCAGATTCTCTTTCAGCCTGCCCCTGGTTCAGACACACCTCCACCATCCATCCAGCTTAACGGTACTACCCTCTCTAATGTTGACCACTTTCGGTATCTCGCTCCCACCTGTCCACCACCGCAGACATCGATGAAGAGATTCTGCATCGGGTCAGATGTGCATCTCAAGCCTTTGGCCGACTCCGAAATCGTGTCTTCAGCTGTAGGGAGCTGAAATTTTCTACAAAGCTGCACATATATCGAGCAGTGGTCCTCCCCACCCTGCTATATGGCAGTGAGAGATGGGTCACATGCAGGAGGCACCTCAAGGCATTTGAAAACTTTCACCAACGTAGTCTACATCACATCCTCCGAGTTCGCTGCGAAAACAAGAGAATAAATGCCAGTATTCTTGCTGACACCAACTGTTGGAGCATCGAGGCTACCATTATCCATGAACAACTACGTTGGACTGGCCATGTTACCCGCATGGTCGACAGTAGACTGCCAAAGCAGCTACTTTACAGTCACCTAGCGAATAGTAAACGTAACTCTGGCGGGCAACTGAAATGGTGTAAAGATAGTCTTAAGACAAATCTGAAAAAGTGCCAAATCGACCCCCTCACCTGGGAGTCGATAACTCCACACCGTAACGCTTGGAGGAGCACCACACGAGAAGGTGTCAATACTTTAGAGTTAACCCGACTACAAACCGAGGCAGACGAGCGCCAACGCCGGAAAGACGCTGTTTCAGCCCCTCCCGCAGTAGATGGAGCCCTCCATATGTGCAACGAATGTGAACGACGCTGCGGGTCCCGTATCGGTCTCTTTAGTCACCTCATAACTCACCAACCTAGGTGACATCCCTAATAACTGATATCATTGTATCATAGCTCGATGATCGTCATACTCGATTCCGAGTGACAGCAAAGTAGTAGTAGTTGTAGTGTGTGTCAGTAGGTTATGTCGCTGCGTCGTAAAGTTTGTCCTATCAGAGGTTATTACTTGGTACGAGACGCGTAATAGAGTTTCTTACTCGCGGTACTGTATATCGACCGACCCCCTCACCCCCCCCCCCCCCCAGTATAGTATAGTCAAGATGCCAGTCCCAGACGATAGCCATTCACCCTCTGGTCTCTTTGTATTGTTTTTGTACACCTGAAAGACCTTGTTAGTTTGTTGTTGGTCTCTCTGGTCGCTTGTGTGTGTGTGTGTGTGGGGGGGGGGGGGGGGGGGTGCTAGTGCTCTCTGCTCCCGTTCCCCCCAAACCGGATCTGGCAGCACCGGAAGTCGGCTGAATAGAGAATGTCACTAGGCCTACTGTATGGTTCGTGGCGGTGGTGACAGTGGCCACCATCTGCTGACAGTGGTGTGATGGTGGTGTAGGCGAAGGTGATAGTGGTGGTGGTGGTGGTGAAGGTGACACTATGGAGGTGGTGGTAGGAAGACAAAGCTATACGGTGCACTGTATGAAAAAGGTTGATGATGGCATTGTCCTCCAGCGAGCCGTAGACCCCTTTTGTGTCGTAGTGGTGGTGGTAGTCGTAGTGGTGGTGGTGGTGGTGGTAGTCGTAGTGGTGGTAGTGGTGGTGGTAGTCGTAGTGGTGGTGGTCGTAGTGGTGGTGGTGGTGGTAGTCGTAATGGTAGTGGTAGTCGTAGTAGTGGTGGTAGACGTAGTAGTCGTGTTAGTGATGGTAGTGGTATGAGTGGTGGTGGGAGTGGTGATCGTGGTAGTAGTGGTGGTGGTGGTAGTAGTAATGATAGAGGTAAAATAAATAAAAACATATAAAAGTTTATGGTGACAGCAGCATAAGTCCTGTGTGTGTGTGTGTGTGTGTGTGTGTGTGTGTGTGAGTGTGAGGGAGGGGGGGGGGGGCAGCTCTAGGCCTACGTGCTATGAATGTGTCACTGGTGGTAGTGGCTCAACCCGGCCCACGCGTCCCTCGCAGAATCTTGCGACCCCTGATAACGCTGCCAGCTGTACCACCATCTGCTTAGCCCCCATCAGCTGTAACAACATCTGCTGCACCTCCACCAACTGTACCACCATCTGCTGCACCCAAGTCAGCTGTAACAACATCTGCTGCACCTCCTTCAGCTATAACACTATCTGCTGCACCCCCATCAGCTGTAACAACATCTGCTGCACCTCCACCAACTGTACCACCATCTGCTGCACCCCCATCAGCTGTAACAACATCTGCTGCACCCCCATCAACTGTAACACCATCTGCTGCACCTCCACCAACTGTACCACCATCTGCTGCACCCAAATCAGCTGTAACAACATCTGCTGCACCTCCACCAGCTGTAACACCATCTTCTGCAACTCCACCAGCTGTAACACCATCTGCTGCACCTCCACCAGCTGTAACACCATCTGCTGCACCTCCACCAGCTGTAACACCATCTGCTGCACTTCCACCAGCTGTAACACCATCTTCTGCACCTCCACCAGTTGTAACACCATCTGCTGCACCTCCACCAGCTGTAACACCATCTGCTGCACCCAAATCAGCTGTAACAACATCTGCTGCACCTCCACCAGCTGTAACACCATCTGCTGCACCTCCACCAGCTGTAACACCATCTGCTGCACCTCCACCAGCTGTAACACCATCTGCTGCATCCCACCAGCTGTAACACCATCTGCTGCACCTCCACCAGCTGTAACACCATCTTCTGCACCTCCACCAGCTGTAACACCATCTGCTGCACCTCCACCAGCTGTAACACCATCTTCTGCACCTCCACCAGCTGTAACACCATCTGCTGCACCTCCACCAGCTGTAACACCATCTGCTGCATCCCACCAGCTGTAACACCATCTGCTGCATCCCACCAGCTGTAACACCATCTGCTGCACCTCCACCAGCTGTAACACCATCTGCTGCACCTCCACCAGCTGTAACACCATCTTCTGCACCTCCACCAGCTGTAACACCATCTGCTGCACCTCCACCAGCTGTAACACCATCTTCTGCACCTCCACCAGCTGTAACACCATCTGCTGCACCTCCACCAGCTGTAACACCATCTGCTGCATCCCACCAGCTGTAACACCATCTGCTGCACCTCCACCAGCTGTAACACCATCTTCTGAACACCATCTGCTGCATCCCACCAGCTGTAACACCATCTGCTGCACCTCCACCAGCTGTAACACCATCTGCTGCAACTTACGATTAACTCCACTAACGCTGAATTTTCGTAGAAAACATATTTAAAAACACTGCAATTCCACAGTGTTTTATAGTGGACACTGTCGTAGTTGTGGAAAATGTGTTAAAAAGTACAGTACAGTAACCTAACCTTAGTTGATAAGAAAAACAAGTGGCAGAAGTGTTGTTAGAGGACCTCACCTAATTTCCTATCCATGAAGCTCAACCCTCTGCCCCCCCCCCCTTCCCCGGCATATTAAACAGAAAGAACTTACAATGATGTGATGTAATTTTACGTTTTTTGTGGAGGTGAAATCAGTCGCCTAGCCAAAACCCAGCCCGTGTGGCCCAGAAACATACACTGGCGACTTGTGTTGATCGGAGATGATTGGCTGTGTACCGCCGCCTCACGCCAAGAAAGGCAAATTAGTGCTCTCCTAGTCGCCTAATTATATAACAAACGAAGCAATTTCCCCCCAAATGATTATCATAGCTAGCATTAGGGTGGTTAATCATCAGGTGAAATAAGCCGGGGTTCTAATATTCAGGTGATCCCAAGTTTGTATTGGTAATTTGTGTTGTTGTTGCCATGGGTGGTGTCGGGTGGCAACTGATACACCTTTGTTGACCTGTGTGTGTGTGTGTGTGTAATACTCTCAGACCTGGCACCTCCCCTGGGGATGAGTGGTGAGCATGCATGACATTTGAGTGCAACTAAAGGGCTTAATGGCGTGGCTGTGGGTGTAATGTGAACTGAACTGAGTAGTGTGGGCGGGGCCTGACATAAACCCCGCCACAACTGTTTGGTGTAGGAGTGAGGGGAGAGTGGGTGTAGGAGTGAGGGAAGGATAGGAGAGTGGGTGTAGGAGTGAGGGGGAGGATGGGAGAGTGGGTGTAGGAGTGAGGGAAGGATGGGAGAGTGGGTGTAGGAGTGAGGGGGAGGATGGGAGAGTGGGTGTAGGAGTGAGGGGGAGGATGGGAGAGTGGGTGTAGGAACAGGGGCGGATCCAGGAATATCAAAAGTGGGGTCCAAAAAGTTGTGGGTGGGGAACATAGCTAGCTCAGCGAGCCCACCCAGCTGGGCGGGGGGGGGGGGGGCCGCTGTAAGGCCCCCTGATTTTTTTTACACCTGACCAATATCCTGGCCATTTTGAGACCATGTGCGTTTGATATTAGGAGATAATCTGAAGTCAATAGTAAATACTTTTTACTATACCAAAACGCCTGATTACAAAACTGCACTAAAGGAAAACTATTGGAATTTTCTGATGAAAAGGGGGGTCCATACCTCCAGGAAACCCCCACGGACCCGCCCTTGAGGAGGGATGGGGGGATTAAGCGTAGGAGGAAACACCAGATTCAAGCCTTCAATGTCACAGGTCAAGGTCAGAAACTCACAACTGAAGGTCAGGTCAGGTCACGTGATGCACCTTTGTACTCTGGTCTGGAGGGGCGTTATTTACCTGCACTTGGCTCTGTATTCACATGTTCAATAATTTCCCTGTGGTAGGCGGGTAGTCAACGCAGGTGGTTTAAATATCCAGGTGGTGGTGGTACACTGTAAACCAGGTGAATGTTGCACCACCTGCCTGCCCATCACCTGCCTGTCCACCACCACCTGCCCACCATTTGGTTGCCTGCCACACCCTCCATTAGTTTCTGTACTTTAATAAATTGATCGTTAACTGGTGCAAAATAGATGAGTCTACGCGAGTAAACGGCTTATTATTATTATTATTATTATTATAGTAGTAGTAGTAGTAGTAGTAGTAGTAGTAGTTTTATTATTATTGTTATTATTATTGTTATTATTAATATTATTATTATTATTATTATTAGTAGTAGTAGTAGTAGTAGTAGTAGTAGTAGTTTTATTATTATTGTTATTATTATTGTTATTATTATTATTATTATTATTATTATTATTAGTAGTAGTAGTAGTAGTAGTAGTAGTTTTATTATTATTATTATTATTATTATTAGTAGTAGTAGTAGTAGTAGTAGTAGTATTATTATTATTATTATTATAGTAGTAGTAGTAGTTTTATTATTATTATTATTATTATTATTATGAGAAGGAGTGATGATGACATACACATGACTGGTTGACTGATTAACTGTGCAGTGCAGGGTGGTGTGGCAGACAGTTTAGCGTGACGTCAGTGTTTACATCTTGTTTGTTTACGGGTGGATCTGTGATAAGGGGGGTGGGGGGGGGGGCTGTCGTGTGTTGTGTTGACATTGGACTAACTAACACGTGGTGGGGCTGAAGATTGTAGACACCCCAGCTTATTTTACGTGAAGATTAGGCACTATATCGCTATCTTGGGTTGAGTTTGGTTAAGTCAGGTAGGTTAGGTTAGGTCAAGTTAGGTTAAGTTACAGTGACTTATAGAACAAGTTTTAATACTGCTATGTGTCGTGTGGGAGGTAGCTGAGGTAATCCAACACGAGGAGTAATTGTTGTGGTGGTGGTGGTGGCAAAACATCAATATTAGACTAGGTGTTCCTGCTGTTGGCGTTATCCGGGGAGGGTGGGAGGGGGGGGGGGAGTCCAGCTGCTTTGCCTATCGGGCCGATCGTAAACCCATTATGACGTCACTTTGTAAACACGACGCTCCATAGAGTTCCAGACAGTGGTCGCCCTACGGTTTTAAACTCAAGCTTTACTGTATATATGTATCCAGGATATGTAAAGGAACGAGGGGGACCACCTGAAGAATATCCACCCCAGCTTATTGCACCTAAAGATTAACCATCCTAACAGTATTTGAGAGAGATAAAGTTTGTTTAGGTTAGGTTGGGCTAGCGTTAGAGTGGCTAATATGTAGGAGAAATCAGCTGGGGTGGAGAGATTCTTCAGGTGATCCGAACGAGATTGTGTCCATAAAAGTTAACATAAGAACATAAGATTGGAGGAAACTGCAGCGGGCCTATTGGCCCATACTGGGCAGTCCCGTTTACACCCAACCCCTATTGCTCATATGAGCATCCAACCTATGTTTGAAGCTATTCAGCGTATTCGAGTTAATGATGATATTTGGTAACTTGTTCCATTCATCCACTACTCTGTTTCCAAACCAGTGTTTACCTATTTCACGCCTAAATCTAAATTTGTCTAATTTAAAACCATTGTTACAAGTTCGCTCCTGGTTGGATAGTTTGAGTACCTTTGTAATGTCCCCTTTGTTTAGCCCTGACTTCCACTTATACACCTCTATCAGGTCGCCCCTCGCTCTACGTCTCTCGAGGGAGTGCAAATTAAGATGCTTTAACCTGTCTCTATACTCAAGGTTCCTAATGCCCGGGATTAGTCTTGTCATTCTCCTCTGAATTCTTTCCAAGGATTCTATATCCATTCTGTAATACGGTGACCAGAACTGAACTGCGTAATCCAGGTGTGGTCTCACAAGAGCAAGATACAGTTTTAGGATGACCTCGCTAGTCTTGTAACTAACACTCCTTTGTATGAACCCAAGTACTTTATTAGCCTTGTTGTGAGCAAAAACACATTGTTACTTGGCTTAAGGTACCTACTTATCATTACTCCTAAATCTCTCTCGCAGTCGGATTTCTCTATGGCAGCGTTGTTCATCTGGTATCTGGTTTCCCTGTTTACATCTCCTATACTGAGTACTTTACATTTGTCCACGTTGAATTTCATCTGCCATTTTTCAGACCATTCGAAAATTTTTTTTAGATCTTCCTGTAGTTTTGCGGACTCCTCGTCAGATTTAATAACACGTCCTCTTTTAGTGTCATCAGCAAATTTGCTTATGTTGCTGTCTATGCCGATATCTATGTCGTTTATGTATATAATAAATAATAATGGTCCAAGTACTGAGCCTTGGGGAACTCCACTTGTGACGTTGCTCCAATGGGACTTAGTGCCATTAATGCTCACTCGCTGTTTCCTGTCCTGTAACCACGCCCTAATCCATTTAAGGATATTACCTTTGATGCCATGTGCTTCTACCTTTCTAATTAGTCTTTCGTGGGGGACTCTGTCGATGGCTTTGCTAAAGTCGAGATATACCACATCATAATTGTGCCCCTCGTCCAGCGATTCGAAAACTGAAGAAAAGAATGTTAATAGATTAGTTAGACATGAACGTCCGCTTGTGAAGCCATGCTGGGAATCATTGATCAATCGGTGCTTCTCCAGGTGATTTCGAATAGAGTTTGAAATGATTGCTTCCAGTAATTTGCCTACTATTGATGTTAGTCAAGATTTTATCAGTGAGCAGAGACTAACAGCACCTCACACACACACACACACACTAATGAAGCAGTATATGTTAGTGGCATGGCGTGGTCTAGGCTTTTTAACTCAAGGTCTGGTGCAGTGTAAAGCAACGTTATAAATTTGTTACCTCACGCTGCCTCACATCTCCAGGACACCGTAAAATCCGACTCGTGTGAATGCTTAAAGTGTGTGTGGAATGATGTTTGTTTGTCTTGGTGTATTGTATCAACACACACACACACACACACCGGATAAAACACACCATCATATAAAACAATTATTGACCATCTATTCTAGAGCCTCAGTTCAGCGCTGTATCTTTTATGTGGGAGACAGAGCTGACATTCAGGCCTGTCTGTTCCCGCCTCTGTGATGCTGAAAAATAATTCGGGTAGTTGCGGTATGTGGTGGTCATGCTATGTGGTGGTGACGGTATGTGGTGATGACGGTATATGGTGGCGGCGGAATGTGGTGGTGATGGTATGGGTTGTTGACGGTATGTGTTGATGGTATGTGGTAGTGACGGTATGTGGTGGTGACGGTATGACGTGGAGGACCCTGGCCACACTCCTCGCCCGACTCTCTCTAGGTATTATACCTTTAAAACCCGACCACCCAATTAAGTGGGTGTCAGTCAGTGGGTGGGGTGGCGGGTGGCGGAAGGTGTGGTGGCGGAGGGTGGTTGGCAGTGGGTGTGGTGGTGGGTGGCAGTGGGTGTGGTGGTGGAGATAAAAAAAAAAATGAACCCCGACAGTTTCCATGCCCATCATAGACTGACTGACTGACTAACAGTAACGACGGAGCAACAAAAACACGCCATACTGTACACCTTATGACGTTAAACGCTCTGTTGTAAAGACTTTCATCCACTGGGACAAAAACAAAAAAAAAAAACACACGGACAGAGATATATTGTTCTGGGTGCTGAATAATTGACACGGTGTACTTTAGTGTTGTACAAGGAGAGACGGAGGTACTTACTGTAGCGTGTGTGTGCGTGCGTGTGAGAGTCTAGTGGAAACCTACAGCCAAACAACAATATTTCTCAGGCCAGTAGAGTGACCGTCTTGAGTGTAGGGTATATGAGTTAGGTATTTTAGAGGGACTATGTGGGAGTGTATGGGAGTATACCTGTCTTTATTGTATCTCCCCCCCCCCCCTCCCTCCTCCTCCCCATCACCCCTCACCTACAGACGTTGATGAATAAACAAGTGGCTGCTGGGCTTACTCACTGAATGACTTTGTGGACCAATCTCTCAGCTTTAATATTTTTTTTCCCCATTACTCGTTCCCACACACAAAGACATTCAACCCTCCCTTTCTTTCTTACTGTCCTGAATATGAGAAAAAGATCTATAGTTGTGTGAGAAGAGACGGCGACGTAGTGTGTGTGTGTGTGTGTGTCGCCATCTCGTCTTTAACCTGTCATAATCCTCATAAATTCGAAGGAAAGAAAAAACTCGAGAAGAAATTGTGGAGGAGACTTTCTGAGATATTTTTTTCCTACCTGTATAAAAGTTGTAAAGACTCGAGTGGTGGAGATGTTGTTTTGTCTTAGTAAAACAGTATACGAGTGTTGGCTTCCTGGAAAGACATGTGTGCAAGGCCTCGCTGCTGGGAGGGGTGGAGTGAGGGAATGTTTTCTTTACACTCTCGGACAGGTGAGTTTATATATTCCTGGTACACTGGGAGAACAATAACATTACATAACATAACAACATACCATAACTCATCATTACACAATAACAGTAAAATATAACTCACCATAACAGTAAAATATAACTCACCATAACATAACAACATAACATAACTCACCATAACATAACAAAACTCACCACAACTCACCGTAACATAACACAACTCACCGTAACATAACACAACTCACCGTAACATAACCTCACAAAACTCACCACAACTCACCGTAACATAACACAACTCACCGTAACATAACACAACTCACCGTAACCTAACCTAACCCCCAGGCAGTGTTAAGGGTGTTTAATCATCAGGTGAAATAAACTGGATTAGGAAAAGGAAATAAAGTAATGAACACTGACTCTGTTCATTTGTTTAACCTGAAGATATTTAATGGGTTTGAACACCTTTCTCACAGGTAACGAAACCCGTAAAGGAAGTGGCTAACCCCCCCTCAATATCCCCTAACCCCCTCAATCCCCCTTAACACCCCCTCAACCCAACCCAGACCTAGGCCAACAAGGGTAGACAGCACCACCTGTATTTAGTGAACAGACAGACAGACAGACGGACGGACGGACGGACGGACAAAAGGAGCCCGGTCGTACGTCAAGAATGAATTGGGTAGAGTTCAATGGGCGTTTTGGAGGGAGTTAAGTTTGATATATATTGAACTGTTGGGTATGAATTTTAGTGTGTGTGTGTGTGTGTGTGTGTGTGTGTGTGTGTGTGTACGGTGTTTGTTTATTGTTTACCTATAGGACGGACGGGGTATAGAAATGATTCTCCTTTCCTTCACCTCCCACCCTACCTTTCCGTTCTCCTTTCTTCCCCCCCTCCTCCTCCATCCCACCCTTCCCGTTCCATCCTCCCTCCATCCCACCCTTCCCGTTCCATCCTCCCTCCCTCCCCCCCCCCCTTTTCCCCCCCACCCCTCCCCCTAAAACATAAATATGACACCAATTATTCACAATGTATAAATAATTCACGCACCATCGGCCACCCATAATGACTGCAGGGGTAAAGTGTGTTGGTGTCCGGGGTAATGTGATCTGTTTTAGCGGTATACGTTGAGTACACCCTGGTTAGGTTAGGTCAGGTTAGGTCAGGTCAGGTCAGGTCAGGTTAGGTCAGGTTCCTCTATACCTGTGTCTCTTATTGTGGTTATGGTGGGGTTGAGTGTTGTAGTTGTGATTGTTGTGGCTATTTTTGTGGTTGTTGTTGTTTTGGTGGTGATTGTTATTGTGGCTGTATTTGTTGTTGTTAGGAAGGTACAACCGTGAAGGTAATGGTGATGTAGGAGAGAGAGAGAGAGAGAGAGAGAGAGAGAGAGAGAGAGAGAGAGAGAGAGAGAGAGAGAGAGCTAACTTACATTGGTGTGAAGTGTAAAATATTTTTTCTCCCTCTCATGTCTCTTCTCTTCTCTTCTCTTCTCCCTGGTGTAATAACAACCTGACCTCTGGCTGGAGTTCTGACACGCTGTGCTCTCATAGCCCGGGTCGGCACTACCAATTTTTGCGGCCGCGACCGTAATAACGACGAGAGTGGGGTGGGTGTGTGTGTGTGTGTTGCGGACACACACACACACACGCTAAAATAAAATAAAATGTGTGAAGAAAAATCTGGAATTGTGTCTTGAGTCAAGTAATTATTGGCAGGCAGTAAGTGTGTTTCCCACTCCCACCACCGCCCCACTCCCACCACCGCCCCACTACCACCACCTCTCCACTCCCACCACCGCCCCACTACCACCACCTCTCCACTCCCACCACCGCCCCACTACCACCACCGCCCCACTCCCACCACCGCCCCACTACCACCCCACTACCACCACTCCTCTCCCCCTTCACCACCACTCCTCCCCTTCACCACTCCCCCCCTCACCACCACTCCCCCCTTCACCACTCCCCCCTCCACCACTCCTCTCCCCCTTCACCACTCCTCTCCCCCTTCACCACCACTCCTCCCCTTCACCACTCCCCCCTCACCACCACTCCCCCCTTCACCACTCCCTCCACCACTCCCCCCCACCACTCCCCCCTTCACCACTCCCTCCTCCACCACTCCCCCCCACCACTCCCCCCCCTCACCACCACTCCCCCCTTCACCACCACTGCTCCCAACCATCATCCCTCCTCCACCACTCTCACCTCACCACTCCTCTCCCCCTTCACCACCACTCTTCTCCCCCTTCACCACCACTCCTCCCCTTCACCACTCCCCCCCCCATCACCACTCCCCCCATCACCACTTCCCCCTCCACCACTCCTCTCCCTCTTCACCACCATTCCCCCCTTCACCACTCCCCCCCTCACCACCACTCCCCCCCTCAACCACCTCCCCCCTCACCACCACTCCCCCCTCACCACCACTCCCGAAAGGCCTAAGCAACGTCACTCTCCGACCCGCTCATCACCATCTACCTAATACTCTTTCCTCTTTTCCAACCTTCTCTCTTACTCAACAACCCCCCACCCACCACACCAACCACAACTCGACACACACCTACCACACACCCTCCCCCCTCCCCCCTACCCACAACTTACAAAAACAACAGACCGAATTCATCTCCGCGAGAATCTCATTATCACGAATAACACAATCGATTAGAAGAAGACGAGAGCAGACTAAAAAATGGAAAGTAAGCGCAAAACCGTTCTTGTACAAGTATACGAATTTTACGGAAGAGTTGTGTGATTTCCGGGAAGAGGTGTGTGTGTGTGTAAAGGAGTATTGGATGACGTGAAGATTTGCCTCCTTCTCTTCCTTCCCCTCCTTCTCCTCTTCTTCTTTCATCTCCTCCTCTTCCTCCTCCTCCTTCCTCCTCCTCCTCCTCCTCCTCCTCCTCCTCAGCTTATGTTACCTGATGATGCAACAACTTAACGCTACCTGGCTATCTGAGGGGTTAGGTTAGGTCAGGTCAAAATTTGGTTAGCATTAGGTTAGTTTTAGAATAGGTTAGCATTAGGTTAGGTTAGGTTAGCATTAGGTTAGGTTAGGTTATCATTAGGTTAGGTTAGGTTATCATTAGGTTAGGTTAGGGTAGGTTAGGTTAGGTTAGGGTAGGTTAGGTTAGGTTAGGGTAAAATAAGCCGGGGTTGATAATCTTCAGGTGATCCAGAAAATTTGCTGCTGTTCCCGTTGACTTAGAGAGCGAGGGAAGGTTTTCATCAGGATGTAAATAATGCATAGGGTGTGTGTGTGTGTGTGTGTGTGTGTGTGTGTGTGTGTGTGTGTGTGTGTGCTGCTTAAGGAACTGTCCATTTAACACGTCACTTTTAATGAATTTTTTTGAAGGTGTGTACGAGAGAGAGAGAGAGAGAGAGAGAGAGAGAGATAACACAAACAATTATCACAGTATTTGGGGAAGGTGACGGTGCGTGACTAATATACCTGTACACACACACACACACACACACACTTATCCACTCATCCACTTTCCCCGCTTACTCCATCCCTCGCTCTCACTCTCTCCCTTCCTCCCTCCTTCCTTCCCCCATCCCCCTCCCTCCCCCTCCTTCCCTCCCCCTTCCCCCCTCCTTTCCCCATCCCCCTCCCTCCCCCATCCCCCTCCCCCCCTCCCTCCCTCCCCCTCCTTCCCCTCCTCCCTTCCCTCCTCCCCCATCCCCCCCTCTCTCACTCCCTCCCCCCTCCCTCCCTCCCCCCCTCCTTCCCTCCCTCCCCCTCCCTCCCCCATCCCCTCTCTCTCCCCCTCCCTCCCCTCCATCCCCCTCCCTCCCCCCATCCCCCTCCTTCCCCCTCCCCCTCCCTCCCCCCCATCCCCTCCCTCCCCCATCCCCCTCCCTCCCCACCCCCTCCCTTCCCATCCCCCTCCCTCCCCCTCCTTCCCCCTCCCTCCTTCCCCTTCCCCCTCCCTCCCTCCCTCCCCTCCCTCCCCCATCCGCCTCCTTCCCCCATCCCCCTCCCTCCCCTCTTCCCTCACTGACTCACTCTCCCCCTACTCCTAACCTAACCTGAGATTTATTCACGTGTCTCTCTCTTTAGCGGTAGGGCGTTGACCAGCTGGATGGAGTGGGTATGGGAAAGTGTGTGAGTGTGTGTGTGGGGGGTGATGTATGTGCGCGCATGATGTATGTGTGTGTGTGTGGGGGGGGGGGGTGATGTATGTACGCGCATGATGTATGTGTGTGTGGGGGGGGGGTGATGTATGTGCGCGCATGATGTATGTGTGTGTGTGTGGGGGGTGTGATGTATGTGCGCGCATGATGTATGTGTGTGTGGGGGGGGGGTGATGTATGTACGCGCATGATGTATGTGGGTGTGTGGGGGGGGGGGGTGATGTATGTGCGCGCATGATGTATGTGTGTGTGGGGGGGTGTGATGTATGTGCGCGCATGATGTATGTGTGTGTGTGTGGGGGGTGATGTATGTACGCGCATGATGTATGTGTGTGTGGGGGGGGGGTGATGTATGTATGTGTGTGTGTGTGTGGGGGGGGGGGGCAAGATGAGTTGGGGAAGTACTGTCGTCCAGGGTCAGCAGGACATCTTTCTCTCTCTCTCTCTCTCTCTCTCTCTCTCTCTCTCTCTCTCTCTCTCTCGTTATGTAACTTCACAATCACAAAAGCTCACCTCAACTACAGTCTCACCCAAAAGTTGGTTAACTCTCCCAGTCAGCTATAACTGCATTGCCTGCTTCATACATCTGAGGCAGGCAGTGTAGCAATAGCTGGCTGGGAGAGTTAACCAACTTTTGGGTGATACTGTACAAGTCCAGTTACAGGAAGTCACCGGGCGTGTGTGTGTGTGTTTCAATAACTGGTTCACCTGTCTATAGCCGTAAGCGAGGGGACACACACACACACACACACACGCGCACACACACACACACACACACACACGCACACACACACACACACACCTTCGTCTTGGATTATGCATGTGAGTGGATGAGGGAGAGAGTAATGAGGAGGGTGAGGTGTGAGGAGGATGAGATAATTACAGTGTGAGTAATGAGGAGGGTGAGGGGTGAGGAGGATGAGATAATTACAGTGTGAGTAATGAGGAGGGTGAGGTGTGAGAAGGATGAGATAATTACAGTGTGAGTAATGAGGAGGGTGAGGGGTGAGGAGTGAGGAGTGAGGTAGTGACCCAGATAATATATACACAGCTGGGTGATGTTGTATCCTCTGGCCAGGAAACTAGTCACGTAGCCCCTGTGTTTGTGTAGTAGTGGTGTTGTAGTGGTGTAGTGGTGATGATGTAATGGTAAAGTGGTGGTGTTTGTGGTGGTGTAGTGATGATGTGGTGAAGTGGTAGTGTTTGTGTTCTGGTGGTGGTGGGTGTTGTTGGTGGTGGTAGTGGTGTAGTGGTGGTGGTAGTGGGTGTTGTTGGTGGTGGTGGTAGTGGGTGTTGTTGGAGATAGTGGTGGTGGTAGTGGATGCTGTTGTCGGTGGTAGTGGTGTAGTGGTAGTGGGTGTTGTTGTTGGTGGTAGTGGTGGTGGTAGTGGATGCTGTTGTTGGTGGTAGTGGGTGTTGGAGGCAGTGGTGGTGATCGTGGGTGCTGTTGGAGGTAGTGGTGGTGGTAGTGGGTGTTGTTGGTGGTAGGTGGTGGTGGTGGTAGTGGGTGTTGTTGGTGGTAGTTGGTGGTGGTAGTGGTGTAGTTGTGGTGGTAGTGGGTGTTGTTGGTGGTAGTGGTGGTAGTGGGTGTTGTTGGTGGTAGTGGTGTAGTGGTGGTGGTAGTGGGTGTTGTTGGTGGTATTGGTGGTGGTGGTAGTGGGTGCTGTTGGAGGTACTGGTGGTGGTAGTGGGTGTTGTTGGAGGTAGTGGTGGTGGTGGTAGTGGGTGTTGTTGGAGGTAGTGGTAGTAGTGGGTGTTGTTGGAGTCAGTGGTGGTGGTGGTAGTGGGTGTTGTTGGAGGTAGTGGTGGTGGTAGTGGGTGTTGTTGGAGGTACTGGTGGTGGTGGGTGTTGTTGAAGGTAGCGGTGTAGTGGTGGTAGTAGTGGGTGTTGTTGGAGGTAGTGGTGGTGGTGGTAGTGGGTGCTGTTGGAGGTACTGGTGGTGGTAGTGGGTGTTGTTGGAGGTAGTGGTAGTAGTGGGTGTTGTTGGAGGTAGTGGTGGTGGTGGTAGTGGGTTGTTGGAGGTACTGGTGGTGGTAGTGGGTGTTGTTGGAGGGGTAGTGGGTGTTGTTGGAGGTACTGGTGGTGGTAGTGGGTGTTGTTGGAGGTAGTGGTAGTAGTGGGTGTTGTTGGAGTTAGTGGTGGTGGTAGTGGGTGCTGTTGGAGGTACTGGTGGTGGTAGTGGGTGTTGTTGGAGGTAGTGGTGGTGGTGGGTGTTGTTGAAGGTAGTGGTGTAGTGGTGGTAGTAGTGGGTGTTGTTAGTGGTGGTGGTGGTAGTGGAGTTGTTGGAGGTTGTGGTGTAGTGTTGGTAGTAGTGGGTGTTGTTGGAGGTAGTGGTGGTGGTGTGGGTAGTACGTGTAAGCCTCACGTAAATTATTTATAGGAACTTGAGGTACAAGCGACGGATGTATATCTGTCATGGTAGTGGTCCTCATGGGGGGTAGTGGTCCTCATGGGGATAGGACAGGTGGAGAAGGGTTGTAGTGGTCCTCATGGGGGATAGCACAGGTGGAGAAGGGTTGTAGTGGTCCTCATGGGGTGCAGGTGGAGAGGTTTGTGGTATGGGTGCTGAAGTAGTGGTGTAGCGGTGGAGAGGGTTGTGTGCCTCTGGGGTAGGGTGGGGGTGTAGTGGTCCTCTGGGGGATAGCACAGGTGGAGAAGGGTTGTAGTGGTCCTCATGGGGGATAGCACAGGTGGAGAAGGGTTGTAGTGGTCCTCATGGGGGATAGGACAGGTGGAGAAGGGTTGTAGTGGTCCTCATGGGGGATAGCACAGGTGGAGAAGGGTTGTAGTGGTCCTCATGGGGGATAGGACAGGTGGAGAAGGGTTGTAGTGGTCCTCATGGGGGATAGGACAGGTGGAGAAGGGTTGTAGTGGTCCTCATGGGGGATAGCACAGGTGGAGAAGGGTTGTAGTGGTCCTCATGGGGATAGGACAGGTGGAGAAGGGTTGTAGTGGTCCTCATGGGGGATAGCACAGGTGGAGAAGGGTTGTAGTGGTCCTCATGGGGGATAGCACAGGTGGAGAAGGGTTATAGTGGTCCTCATGGGGGATAGCACAGGTAGACAAGGGTTGTAGTGGTCCTCATGGGGGATAGCACAGGTGGAGAAGGGTTGTAGTGGTCCTCAGGGAGAATAGCACAGGTGGAGAAGGGTTGTAGTGGTCCTCAGGGAGAATAGCACAGGTGGAGAAGGGTTGTAGTGGTCCTCAGGGAGAATAGCACAGATGGAGAAGGGTTGTAGTGGTCCTCGGGGGGGATAGCACAGATGGAGAAGGGTTGTAGTGATCCTCGGGGGGGATAGCACTGGTGGAGAAGGGTTGTAGTGGTCCTCAGGGAGAATAGCACAGGTGGAGAAGGGTTGTAGTGGTCCTCAGGGAGAATAGCACAGATGGAGAAGTGTTGTAGTGGTCCTCGGGGGGGATAGCACAGGTGGAGAAGGGTTGTAGTGGTCCTCAGGGAGAATAGCACAGATGGAAAAGTGTTGTAGTGGTCCTCAGGGAGAATAGCACAGGTGGAGAAGTGTTGTAGTGGTCCTCAGGGAGAATAGCACAGGTGGAGAAGTGTTGTAGTGGTCCTCGGGGGGATAGCACAGGTGGAGAAGGGTTGTAGTGGTCCTCATGGGGGATAGGACAGGTGGAGAAGGGTTGTAGTGGTCCTCATGGGGGATAGGACAGGTGGAGAAGGGTTGTAGTGGTCCTCATGGGGGATAGCACAGGTGGAGAAGTGTTGTAGTGGTCCTCAGGGAGAATAGCACAGGTGGAGAAGGGTTGTAGTGGTCCTCATGGGGGATAGGACAGGTGGAGAAGGGTTGTAGTGGTCCTCATGGGGGATAGCACAGGTGGAGAAGTGTTGTAGTGGTCCTCAGGGAGAATAGCACAGGTGGAGAAGGGTTGTAGTGGTCCTCGGGGGGGATAGCACAGGTGGAGAAGTGTTATAGTGGTCCTCAGGGAGAATAGCACAGGTGGAGAAGGGTTGTAGTGGTCCTCAGGGAGAATAGCACAGGTGGAGAAGGGTTGTAGTGGTCCTCAGGGAGAATAGCACAGGTGGAGAAGTGTTGTAGTGGTCCTCGGGGGGGATAGCACAGGTGGAGAAGGGTTGTAGTGGTCCTCGGGGGGATAGCACAGGTGGAGAAGGGCTTGGTAGTGTGTCCAGTGGCTTACCAGTGATGCAACTTATGTAAACACTTTTATCCAGAGGGGAAGAAATGACATACTACGAATATAATAATAATAAATAATAATAATAACGATGATGATGATGATGATGATGATGATGATGATGATGATGATACTAATACCAATACCATGGTACATTACAGGCTGGAGTGGGTGGAGATCATCGAGCCCAGCTCCAGGAACATCATGTACGCCAACCTGACCACCGGCCAGTGTGTGTGGGACCCTCCGCCTGGCGTCCATGTGTGAGTACTGTTGTGTTGCCTTCCTTGTACTGTGTATCTCTCACCTTCCTCCCTTGTACCTCACTCCTTTCCTCCCTTGTACCTCACTCCTATCCTCCCTTGTACCTCACTCCTTCCCTTCCTTGTACCTCACTCCTTTCCTTCCTTTTACCTCACTCCTTCCCTTCCTTTTACCTCATACCTTCCTCCCTCCCTTGTACCCACACGAGTTTTCTCAGAGGCACGTTTTCAACCGCCCCCTTTCCCCCTCCTTCCGTTCCCATCCCTTCCCCCATTCGACATTTTCCTCTTCCCCCATTCTCCTTTCCCTTCCTCACCCTCTTCCATCACCTTTCTCTCCTTGCCTTCCTCTCCTTCCCTTCCCCCATTTCTATCATTCCTCCCCTCCCCCCATTTCTCTCCTCCCCCCCCCCCACACACAAATTTGCATGTTAGGATGGTCGACCTCTTGCAATATTTCACAGGCGGGTCATGTCACAAGAGTCGGCCTCCAGCAGCGATATACCGCTCCATTATACGTTATTTTGTGCTCTTGACGTCACCAAAGCCTCATGACGTTAACAGGGGCTCATGACGTCACCAGGGCCAACGTGACGTCACCAGGACCATCGTGACGTCAGCATGTCAACATTACTTTATTCACGATGATGGAAAACGCTTTATTATTTATAACTCCAAGATGATTGTTAGTGCCGAGCATTATATTATTATATATATTTAAAGGGTGTCGAGGAAGTCACTACTGTATATCTACCATTAGGAGTGTTGGTAGTAGTGTTAGTAGTGGTCAGTACATGTTTTAGAAAGGTGTTGGAAAAGGTCTCTGGTCTGGTCCCTGGGGTGTACTGGAAACGGTCAGCTACCTTGTGTTTCCTGATGCGCTCACTCACTCACTGACAGACGGCGGCTTCTTCTCAATACTTAAATCCCATTAAATTGGTGAATTATATGAGAGACTAGAACGGTAGGGAGGGCTGGACTGTGGTGATGGTGGTAGTGCTGATGGTGGTATTGGTGGTGGACACGAGAGAAAGAGTTCACGCTCTTTTGAGGTCGACCTAACGGAGATGTTCACTACTCTTGTGTGTGTGTGTGTGTGTGTGTGTGTGTGTGTGTGTTCTGGAGACGTGGAGGCTGTAGAGGTTATACTGTACATTGCAGAAGCTCCTGATTGTACAGTATATACGAGTATACAGTATATATAGAAAGGCAAAAAGCTGTTGAAGCGGGGGAGAGAAGGGGGGAGGGAGGGAGGGGGGGGGGGTTCAGTGTTGAGGTGGGGGTGCAGGGAATAAGTGATGAGGGGGAGAGAGTGAAGGGAAAGGAGGAGGGATGGAGAGGAGCAGAGGGAGAGAGTTAGGAAAGAGGGAGTTAAAAAGGGGGGAAGGAAGGGGAGAGGGACGAGGAGGTCTTTTATGTGTCGTAGTATTGCAATGGCGTGTTGGTGTCTGTAATATGAGGCAGTGATTGTTAGTGTGATGCTACGGTGTATGATGGGGTTGGACCTGATGGCGTCTCTTGGACTTGATGGCGGACTTTATATCTTGTTTTAGACTTCATGGTGGAGGTGGTAGCGGGAGTGGAGGGGGGGGGGGTACGTCACTCTCAGCAGGGGGGGGGGGGGGTGTTGGGTTCGGGGTGATGGTGGGGGAGGGATGGGTTTTATTGCTTGCCGTATCAACACGTAACCCGTCAGTCTACGGTGCTAGGCCAGGCAGTAATTGAGTGCCGGTCCCTTCACAGTCTGTCTCAACCAAGAATATTAAACGTTTCACCTAACCGTATAGCTTTATTGTCAATCACCACGACAGACAGACAGACAGTATAGTACAGTTCATGTCACGATTTTCACATACACACACACAGCTATGGGTAGTGGTGCAGGATTGCTGAAGCCTTGTGGCACATTCGCCTCCGATGTCTTGGTGAGCCTCGGGGTGGGGGGGTTAGCGGTGGAAGGTCATTTTAAGAGACAATAGACATAGGGAGGGAGGAGGGCCATGGCGGTAGGGAGGGGCCATAGAGGGAACAAATAGAGGGAGGGACATGTTTTAGGAAGATGGTATACAAGTTAAGGGAGGCCATGGAAAGAATGGAACAATAGGGTGTGAGGGCCATTGAGGTAGGTGGGCCATGTTGAAGTAGATGGTGCAGAGGTAGGGAGGGCCATGGAAAGAGCGGGGTCATATGGAGTGAGGAGGGCCATGTTGAGGTAGGTAAGAGAGGTGGGTCGGGGGGGGGGGGTATGGAAGGAGACAATTCTTCAGGTAGAGGAAGGAAGCACATCGAACGACTCAGGTATCGGGTATTGGCTGGAATGAACAACAGGACGTGAGAGATGGATAAAAAATTGTTTACGATGGAGCAATATGTGTGTGTGTGTGTGTGTGTGTAATAATAATAATAATAATAATAATAATAATTAACGGTTTATTGAAAGAGCTTGGCAGCCAGAAGGCTGAAAATATACAGTTACATATTTGGGGAATGGGTTTCGAATTACAAGTAACATAAGTGACACAAATAAGACATATAATAACTAGATGGGGAAAAGCTCAAACTACAGTTCATTTCAACATAGTGACAGTGTAAGGAGTAGTGTTTACTGGGAGTGAATACACTGGTTTATTACAAGTTATTGATAATTTTTACAATGGTTGGGACTGGGCTGTTCTTATAGCGATCAGTTCGTGCACGTATGGGCTGGATGCGGTTGTGGTGTCGAACAGCAATTCTCGGACTAGGGATCTCAGGTGGTAGTAGGAGCCGGTGTCGAGGATGGTGTAGAAGCTTCTTACCAAATTTGCAGATGAGGTCGTGGTGATGGTCAGTGAGAGTCGAAAGGGTCAGTGTGTTGAGCGCTTCTTGATATGTGGAGTAGGAAGGGGAGAGAATAATCTTGCATGCCCTCTTTTGCACTTTTTCTAGGTGTTGACGTTGTGTGGCATTTAGGGAGGAAGACCAGGTGGGGGAGGCATAGGTGAGCTTGGGAAGTATGAATGTTGTGTAAACACTGAGGAGCTCGGGTGCAGGAACTCCGAGGGACTTGAGTCGGCCGAGGAGGTGGAGACGGAAACTGGAGGATTTGACAACTTCACTGACGTGTGTGTGTGTGTGTGTGTGTGTGTGTGCGACAGAGAGAGAGAGAGAGAGAGAGAGAAAGAGAGGTGTTTGTAGAAAAAAGCTTTACTACAGCAATTAATGTCACCTCCTTGTCCCACCTCCTCCTTTCGCCTTCTCCCGAAACCCAACCCAACCCAACTGGAGTAAGAATTGTGAGCCTATGGAGTAAGAATTGTGAGCCTATGGAGTAAGAATTGTGAGCCTATGGAGTAAGAATTGTGAGCCTATGGAGTAAGAATTGTGAGCCTATGGAGTAAGAATTGTGATCATATGGAGTAAGAATTGTGAGCCTATGGAGTAAGAATTGTGATCCTATGGAGTAAGAATTGTGATCCTATGGAGTAAGAATTGTGAGCCTATGGAGTAAGAATTGTGAGCCTATGGAGTAAGAATTGTGAGCCTATGGAGTAAGAATTGTGAGCCTATGGAGTAAGAATTGTGAGCCAATGGAGTAAGAATTTTTAGCCTATGGAGTAAGAATTTTGAGCCTATGGAGTAAGAATTGTGATCCTATGGAGTAAGAATTGTGAGCCTATGGAGTAAGAATTGTGATCCTATGGAGTAAGAATTGTGAGCCTATGGAGTAAGAATTGTGAGCCTATGGAGTAAGAATTGTGAGCCTATGGAGTATTCGACCAGTGGAAGATGCGTCAGCAGCGGGAGTAAGCACGTTGATGGCCAGCTTATAGACCATTATTGCCACAGCTTCAAGGTATACGATTTAAGTGACCCTTCTTGCCCAGTCTTAGCCCAGGGTGAGAATTCCAGAAGTAAGAGGCTGTTCGAGTGACTAGTGAGGTGTGTGCGTGGCTAGTGAAGTGTGTGCGTGGCTAGTGAGGTGTGTGCATGGCTAGTGAAGTGTGTGCGTGGCTAGTGAGGTGTGTGCGTGGCTAATGAGTGGCTAGTGAAGTGTGTGCGTGGCTAGTGAGGTGTGTGCATGGCTAATGAGTGGCTAGTGAGGTGTGTGCGTGGCTAGTGAGGTGTGTGCATGGCTAGTGAGGTGTGTGCTCAGCTAGTGAGTGGCTAGTGAAGTGTGTGCGTGGCTAGTGAGGTGTGTGCGTGGCTAGTGAGGTGTGTGCAGCTAGTGAGTGGCTAGTGAAGTGTGTGCGTGGCTAGTGAGGTGTGTGCGTGGCTAGTGGAGTGTGTGCGTGGCTAATGAGTGGCTAGTGAGGTGTGTGCATGGCTAGTGAGGTGTGTGCGTGGCTAATGAGTGGCTAGTGAAGTGTGTGCGTGGCTAGTGAGGTGTGTGCGTGGCTAATGAGTGGCTAGTGAAGTGTGTGCGTGGCTAGTGAAGTGTGTGCGTGGCTAGTGAGGTGTGTGTGTGTGTGGCTAGTGAAGTGTGTGCGTGGCTAGTGAGGTGTGTGCGTGGCTAGTGAATGGTTAGTTAGGTGTGTGCATGGCTAGTGAGGTGTGCGCGTGGCTAGTGAGGTGTATTTGACTAGTAATGACGAAAATATTTAAAAAAATTATAGAAAAATGATTGAAAGACCACACACACACACACACACACACACACACACACACACACCTTTTACAACACTGTGTTTATATACCGTTATCTTACCCTCATACAAATATACATCACTAGTCTCTACGAACCTGTATGAATATTTTGATCATTATAATATACATAAACAATATGTATAAGCCTTTAAGATTAATACATACTAATATATAAACTACGACGTTATTGTTCCTATACGACACATGTATCACCCAGGACAATGCCGCAGGTGATTGATAGGTCAGGTGATGGTGGTAGTGGTGCTGATGGTGGTAGTTGTGATGTTGGTAGTTGTAGTAGTGAAGATATTGATTGACTGATAGTAGTAGATGTGGTGATGGTAGCATTGGTCGTAGTGGTTGTGGTGATGGTAGTAGTAGTAGTGGTAGTGGTAATGGTAGTAGTAGTGGTGGTGTTGTTGTTTTTGTTGTTGTTGTTGTTGTTTACTATTTAACAAGGCAGCGGGGATGCGGTTGTTGTTGTTGTATCATCAGCTATAATGGATCGTCTTATTTCTTCTGGTCGTCTCGTCGTCACCCTGGGCTTGGTTCACCTGTTTGTGGCCCCTACACCTGTCACACCCGTCTGTCTTTCTGTCCGTCCGTCCGTTTGCCTGCCTGTCTCTCTCTATTTCTATCCTGTGTCTGATAGTCTCTCTATCTTTTTATCTTGTGTCTGTCTGTCTGTCTCGTGGTTCCTTTAACTCTCTCTGTAAAGGGAAGGAATATGTAGAGGAGAGGACGGGATGGATGGTAGGAGATGAGAACAAACGATTTTTAGTTTTTTTAGTTTAACAAATTTATTGGCAAAGTTTGGAGTACAGTTTGCCTATTCTGAGTGATTCAGTCAGGTCTTGACACTGAGGGTGGTATCACTTCTCACTGCCACGCAGGACAGAGGTTCATACACAAAGAAATACATCATATTCATTAACAGCTATAAATGTATAGAGGTCAGATTCATGTGGGTAATGTCACTCATCACTGCCATGCAGGACAGAGGTTCGTACACAAAGAAGGAAATACAAACGATGATAATAGTGAAGAAGAAGAAGAAGAAGAAGAAGAAGACACGGGCGAGAGTATTGTAAGTGTGTGTGTGTTTTAACAGATAAGATCGCCGATAACACTTGTCTGAGGTGGTGTGTGTCAACAGGTCGTGGTGGACAGGTGAGAGACCACGGGGACAACAATGACTCGTGGCATCTGCAGGTAATCTGGAAGTAACTTGAAGGTGGTGGGCGTGGGTGGTGGGCGAGGGTGATGGGTGTGGGTTGTGGGCGTGGGTTTTGGGCTGTGGGTATGGGTTTTAAATTGAGGGTGTGTATGTGTGTGTGGTCTTGGATGTGGGGTTTGAGGGGTTTTGAGTGTGGGGGTGTTGGATGTGGGGTATGTGGGTGTGGCGGATGTGGGTGTGGGATGTGTGGGGCTGTGGGTATGTGGGTGGGGGACTCACCTCTATGGCCACTTGTTGCTGGCGTCACGCACGAAATACTTCACTCAATTTGTAAATGAGCCACTGTTGTCAGCCAGTCACTGTTGTCACCCAGCCATTGTTGTCACCCTGCCATTGTTGACAGCCAGCCACTGTTGTCAGCCAACCGCTGTTGTCATCCAGCCATTGTTGACAGCGAGTCACTGTTGTCAGCTAGCCACTTGACAGCCAGCCACTGTTGTCGTCACCCAGCCACTATCGTGGTCACCCAGCCCACTGTTGTCGTCACCCAACCCACTGTTGTCGTCACCCAGCCACTGTTGTCCCAGAGCACTGTTGTCAGCCAGAGCACTGTTGTCAGCCGGACCACTGTTGTCAGCCAGAGCACTGTTGTCAGCCGGACCACTGTTGTCAGGCGCCACACAGCAAAGTTTTCGTCTATTACATCAGTACACAAGACCCCGGAGGTCGTGTTGGTCTTGTTTATAAACGATACAAGGTGTTGGTGGCGGCGCTGCTGCTGTTGTATATACACACTCTTGTTCTCGGCTCCACCAAGTATACATCTCGGGAGGCCTCTGAAGTATACTGTAGTGGTGTATTAACCTGTGTATACTGTAGGTTTCTTGACTGTCAGCCTCGTGAAGGTTTAGTTAGAAAATTGAAATCTCTTTAAGATGAACCTAACCTAATGCTTAATTATACTTACTTAACCTAATTTAACTTAACCAACCCTCAGATAGCGTCAGGGTGCCTAATAAGTTGGGGAGGAGGGGGGAGAGGGGAGCTAAGCTTCATCGGAAAATCAATTCGACTCTATGTTAGTTATGTTGACCAGGAGAGGACCTACAGTACAGTGAGAGGGATGAATCAGGGCGAGGATGGCTGTCTTCAGTGAGTGGGGTGGTTTAGTTCCTCGTTAACATGTTGTCTTCAGTGAGTGGGGTGGTTTAGTTCCTCGTAAACATGTTGTCTTCAGTGAGTGGGGTGGCTTAGTTCCTCGTTAACATGTTGTCTTCAGTGAGTGGGGTGGCTTAGTTCCTCGTTAACATGTTGCCTTCAGTGAGTGGGGTGGGATGAGTGGGGGTGGTGTAGTGCGTGCAGTCAACACACACACACTCTGTCAACTAATCAAACAGCCGATAAACTCCAAGACGCGGACAAGTGGTGTGCAATTCTCTGTCAACGATCTTTATTAATGCCGTGTGTGTGTGTGTGTGTGTGTGTGTGTGTGTGTGTGTCAAGACCAGCGAGGTCATCTTAAAACTATATCTTGCGCTTGTGAGACCTCACTTGGATTACGCGGTTCAGTTCTGGTCACCGCACTACAGAATGGATATAGAATCCCTAGAAAGAATTCAGAGGTGAATGACAAGACTAATCCCGGGCGTTAGGAACCTTCAGTACAGAGACAGGTTAAGGCATCTTAATTTGCACTCCCTCGAGAGACGTAGAGTGAGGGGCGATATGATCGAGGTGTAAAAATGGAAGTCAGGGCTAAACAAAGGGGACATTACAAAGGTATTCAAACTATCCAACCAGGAGCGAACTCGTAGCAATGATTTTGAATTAGACTAATGCAGATTTAAGCGCGAGATAGATAAACATTGGTTTGGAAATAGAGTAGTGGACGACTGGAACAAGTTACCAAACTTCATCATTAACTCGAATACGCTGGATAGCTGAAACATACTGTAGGTTGGATGGATATATGAGCGATAGGGGTTGGGTGTAAACGGGACTGTCCAGTATGGACCAATAGGCCCGCTGCAGTTTCCTTCATTCTTATGTGTGTGTGTGTGTGTGTGTGTGTGTGTGTGTGTGTGTGTGTGTGTGTGTGTGTGTGTGAAGGGGGGTGGGACAGGATATATTAGTGAGGGAAGACGAGGGTAAAACACCTTCTTCCGTCGTGAGCGGAACAAGTAATACGCCACACATTAATGGCCATGTAGCAGCAGCCTTCACCAAACACCTCACACGTGCACACTATTGACGCTAATGTGAGCGAGGTCATACTGGTTACTGTACACACACACACACACACCCCCACTCACCCACCCACCTACACGGCCAGGCAATAGATAACCTCCCTAGACCAGCATCCGCCAGTAGGGTCGGCGGAATATGAAATAAGGCCCTTAAAACACCCATATATGGGATAGGGTAGGATGTCTGGTGCCTGTACCGACAGACAATGACTAACCCATGACACAACCCTAACACACTATTAGCTTAGCTAGGCGGTCAGCCCGCCCTCTCTTACCTCCTCCTAAATTTCTTAAATTTCCGAATTATAACTTCCTCCCCCACCTCTAATCTTCTTTCACCTTCCTTTATCTAGAAAAAAAATCCACACAGAGTCGACTGTGGTGAGGACAAGAGAGGCACGCAGGACACAGGTGCAGGGGGCGAGCGAGGTGGAAGGTGTGGGCGCCCCATGAACTAGTGGTTGTTGTTGTGTCATCGTACACCACAACACTGATCCCTAAACAACCACCTCTCTCTCTCTCTCTCTCTCTCTCTCTCTCTCCTGAGCTTCTACTTGAGGTCATGTAATCAGTAAATTGTTTTTTTACGCCACTGGGAAAACTTAATTAATCTTAGTTTTAGTTGTATGGTTGGAGGTGGAGAAATCGTCTGGGATACTGTGTTGAGAGAAAAAGAAAAGAAAGGGAAAAAGAGAAAGAAAAAGGATAGACAGAAACGAGAGAGAGAGAGAGAAATGAAAGAGGAAAAAAAGAGAAAAGGTGGATAAAGAAAAAAGATAGAGAGAGAGAAAGAAAAGATAGAGAGATGGGGGGGGGGGGGGTAAACCGTATACTCCGTGTTTACATATTCCCAAACGTTTCACTTCAAGTAATATGTCGTCTGGTGATTATTGTGCAGGCGCTCTCTATGGGCCAGTGTAGTGTAGTGAGGCGGGTGTAGGGGAACGAGAAGTGAATTTAATTTAGTTGAAACATTTTATTTAGTCAGAAAAACTCAGATACAGAGTGGATAATAATAACAATATTAACATGGCTGAGCCAGTTGAGAACCTGAGCTCTCTTTGAGGCGCCTGAAATATACTATACATTTATCTCAAGGAAGTATTACGTAACAAGGGCTTATTTCACCTAAAGATTAACCTAACCTAAACTGTAATCTAACCTAACCTAACTTAAACTATAACCTAACCTAACACTAGGGTGATATAGACACTGACGAGGGTGATCTTATTTTTGTTGACATTGTGTGTACCTGGTGATGTGACACACACACACACACACACACACACACACACACATATACAGGTATCAGGGTTTGGTCTCCACATTCCAACACCTCACCTGCGGTGTTCCCCAGGGGACCAAGATGGGACCACTGTGCTTCCTCATCCTGATCAACGACGCTCTATCGGACACTTCTCACAGGTGGAAGTACGTGGATGACTGCACTGTGGGGGGTTACAGTGGACAACACCGCACCAGACTACTCATCGCTACAAGGCACCCTAGACAGGCTACAGACATGGACTACGAAGAACAAGGTCACCATCAACCACACCAAAACCGTAGTCATGCACATCAATACCGCCACCACTCCAGTGCAAGTCCCACCAGTAACAGTGGGTGCCCATCCTCTCCAGCTGGTGCAGTCTGCCAAACTCCTGGGTGTTACTATAGACAACAAACTTGACTGGAAGGCCCATGTAAATAACACAGTCAAGGCAGCCTAGTACCGTCTCTACATGCTACGACGACTTAGGTCACTTGGGACACCCACGCCAGAGCTGAGGACCATCTACAACGCCTTTATTCTCCCCAAACTAACGTATGCGTCACCAGCCTGGTCGTCTTCTCTCAACTCCACCCAACAACGTCAGCTAGAGAAGGTACAGAAAAGAGCCTGCAGAATCATGCTCGGCGCAGAATACTCCGGCTACATCAACGCTCTCTCCACCCTGGAACTGCCATCCCTCAGTGACCTCCACCACCAAGCACTGGAAAGGTTTGGCAGTGAACTAATGCACCACCCTCGTCATCGCCACCTCCTGCCACCGGCAGCCCCCCACCCACCTCGCGCAGTCCGCCACTATAACAAAATTCAGCCCATAAGAGCCCGCACCGACAGATATAAGAACAGCACCATCCCATCTATTGTTAAAATAATAAATAACTCCTGATTTATGTACTGTACAGCCCTGTAAATGTATTCAATGCATATAATATCATTATGTCTAAATCAAATGTAAGTCTGTAAATTTTCAGCCACCGGCTGCAACTCTATTAATAAACCGTTTATTATTATTATTATTATTATTATTATTATTATTATTATTACTCTAACCTGTTATGTGTACCAGGTGATATGACACGTACACACACTAACCTGTTATGTGTACCAGGTGATATGACACGTACACACACTAACCTATTATGTGTACCAGGTGATATGACACGTACACACACTAACCTGTTATGTGTACCAGGCGATATGACACGTACACACACTAACCTGTTATGTGTACCAGGTGATATGACACGTACACACACCAGTCTGCTATGTGTACCAAATAATGTGATACGTCCATGATGTTACATAATCCTGAGAGATGTTTCTAGCCAAGTGTCACAAATAAAAGCCATGTACCTGTAGCTGTCTCTCTACCTGTACCCTTGTTGAGGAATTAATAATATAACATAAATGAGAGAGAGAGAGAGAGAGAGAGTCGTCAGCAGGCAGGCAGGCAGACGGGGTGGGCTGGTGGGCGGGCGGTCGGTCGGGCAGCAGGTGGTGGAGGAGGCCACTTGCTCGCCAGCTGGGGAAGCTCCACCACTTAATTTCCTCCCTCCGCTGCTGCCGACAGATGGAGGCTGGACCATCTCGAGACAGAGTGCACCTAATATATACTGTTTTATACGTTAAGATTATGGAGGATATAATGGTGGAGTAGAGTGACCGCTGGTAACACACACACAGCCAGATAACCTTGTGTGGGGTGTGGTCACGTGACACTGATCTTGGCCTCTCGATCGGTAATTAATTCGATAGGTGTGCGGTGACCTCTCGTGTACCTGGGGAAGACAATGCTTGGTGTGGAAGCCATATGGAAATAAGCTTCAGGGGTCATAGTGGCCTTAACCTTTGACCTTTTGATTAAATATGACATGTTTTTGGTGTGTGTGTGTGTGTTGTGTGTGTGTGTGTGTGTGTGTGTGTGTGTGTGTGTGTGTGTGTGCGCGCGCACCTTCACCCTTATGGTTAACTCATACACTGGATCAAGTCGGGAACCAGTTCGGCTGGGCAATATTGTGTCCAGCCGAGGCTTCCTGCCCTACCCCTCGTATGTTGTTAGTATTGAGAGCAGCTGAGAGAGACAGACAGACATAGAAACTTATAGATACAGACAGACAGACAGACACATACGTACAAACAGAGAGGGAGACAGAGAATCATAAACAGATGTACTGCATCTGGAACTCTCCCCCACACATTCATCTTGTCGCTATATGCAACTTGCCGACATAATCCTTGGCCCTTTAGGCACTTACGTCCTTAAATGCATGAGTCAAGAAGGCAAGCATGAACTCTGCATGCTTCCCTGTTGAGCCCTGTAAACGCATCCTGTGCAAAGCGAGGCGCCTTGCATAGGATGCAGGGAGGTGCCCAATAAACTAGTCCCTTCGTGGGGCAAATCTGAATTCTGAGACAGATACTGACAGGCAGACAGATATGTAGAGAGATATGACAAAGATTTGGTTGGGTGGGACGGTAGAGGAGAGTATTGCAGTACAGGTGTGTGGCCAGTAACAGGTGTGTGGCCAGTGACAGGTGTTGTAGTACAAGTGTGTGGCCAGTAACAAGTGTTGTGGTACCGGTGTGTGGCCAATGACAGGTGTTGTAGTTCAAGTGTGTGGCCAGCAACAGGTGTTGTGGTACAGGTGTATGGCCAGTAACAAGTGTTGTGGTACTGGTGTGTGGCCAATAACAAATATTGTGATACAGGTGTGGCCAGCAGCAGGTTTTGTGGTACAGGTGTGGCCAGTAACAAGTGTTGTGGTACTGGTGTGGCCATCAACAAATATTGTGATACAGGTGTGGCTAACAGCAGGTGTTGTGGTACAGGTGTATGACCAGCAACATGTGTTGTGGTACAGGTGTATGGCCAACAGCTGGTGTTGTGGTACAGGTGTATGGCCAACAGCAGGTGTTGTGGTACAGGTGTATGGCCAACAGCAGGTGTTGTGGTACAGGTGTATGGCCAACAGCAGGTGTTGTGGTACAGGCGTATGGCCAATAGCAGGTGTTGTAGTACAGGTGTATGGCCAGCAGCAGGTGTTGTAGTACAGGTGTATGGCCAGCAACAGGTGTTGTGGTACAGGTGTATGGCCAACAGCAGGTGTTGTGGTACAGGTGTATGGCCAACAGCAGGTGTTGTGGTACAGGTGTATGGCCAACAGCAGGTGTTGTGGTACAGGTGTATGGCCAGCAGCAGGTGTTTTGGTACAGGTGTATGGCCAACAGCAGGTGTTGTGGTACAGGTTTGTGGCTAGCAACAGGTGTTGTGGTACAGGTGTATGGCCAACAGCAGGTGTTGTGGTACAGGTGTATGGCCAACAGCAGGTGTTGTGGTACAGGTGTATGGCCAGCAGCAGGTGTTTTGGTACAGGTGTATGGCCAGCAGCAGGTGTTGTGGTACAGGTGTATGGCCAACAGCAGGTGTTGTGGTACAGGTTTGTGGCTAGCAACAGGTATGGGCCAGGAGAACATACACACATGCATACAGAGGGTGTTGGTGTGGTGTGTGGCAGCTGGGAACATCATCACCAGTGTCAACACACCCACACACCACCCACCCACCCACACACCCAGGACAAGACCAGCGACCCTCCACCAAAACCACAAGTTTCATTATAATTCCCGCCAAGACCTTCACGTTCCGTTGACTCCACAAACAAGAGAATTATCTTGAGAAAAAAACTCATTCCCCAAGTAGTTTTATCGTTGTCATTACCGGGGGAAGAAGTTAACAGAATTCATTATCAAATTGAAATAAATTGGCAGACTAGTCGTTTTTTCTTTTTTTCCTCATCTTCTTTGTAAAGACTTCAACCTCTGGCCGCTCCTGGGTAACGTCATCACGGAACACCCCCCCCCCCCCCATACACCCAAGCTACTCATATACTCAGCATGTATGAATATTACTTCACTTTCATCTTTAAGTTCACTTCTGGTTGACTTTGATTGTCCACTATGAATAATTCCAAATAACTAAAGACGTCTTCAGTACTAGAGATTGTCCCCTTTTGTCATGTAAATGGCGGCCATTTGGGTTTGTTTTTTCCACTAACATTCAGGAAAAAATATCATTCGTAGAAAATGTTGGTGTCTGGTGCAGATTATCACGGCATTCCTGTAAACTAACTCTGAGTATACCACACACACACACACACACACACACACTCTCTCTCTCTCTCTCTCTCTCTCTCTCTCTCTCTCTCTCTCTCTCTCTCTCTCTCTCTCTCTCTCTCTCTCTCTCTCTCTCTCTCTGTAGCTGAAGGGGACAACAACACCAGCAGTTGAAGCTAACCATTCTGAGTCATATGATGTGACGCACAGTATGAGTTTAAGAGTTTAAATTAGGGGTGATAACAACAACAATGATACAAAAATAATAATAATAATAATAATAATAATAATAATAATTCTTATCAGCCGCTTGTATCTCAGTGGCTGGGAGGGAGAGTTTTATAACAACACATCAAATAATTCCAACAGTTACTTCACATGTTATACCTTTTTTCTATCAGTGATTATTCTCGACACAGAACTTGTTCGTGGTGGTAAATTAGTTTAAAATGGCGGCGTTCTTTTTGTCGCGGGAGTCGTAATGGGTGTATTATATAGTGTAGCGGGGACCCTTGACGACACTACCCGTCTGACAGCACCACATGTCTGACAGCACTACATGTCTGACAGCACTAGATGACTAACAGCACTAGATGTTTGAGAACACCACACATCTGACAGCACTACATGTCTGACAACACTACCCGTTTGACAGCACTACATGTCTGACAGCACCACATGTCTGACAGCACCACATGTCTGACTTCACTATGTGTCTGACTTCACTACATAAGAACATAAGAACATAAGAATGGAGGAAACTGCAGCGGGCCTATTGACCCATACTGGGCAGTCCCATTTACACCCAGCTCCTATTGCTCATATAAGCATCCAACCTATGTTTGAAGCTATCCAGCGTATTCGAGTTAATGATGATATTTGGTAACTTGTTCCACTCGTCCACTACTCTGTTTCCAAACCAGTGTTTACCTATTTCACGCCGAAATCTAAATTTTTCTAATTTAAAACCATTGTTACGAGTTTGCTCCTGGTTGGATAGTTTGAGTACCTTTGTAATGTCCCCTTTGTTTAGCCCTGCCTTCCACTTATACACCTCTATCAGGTCGCCCCTCGCTCTACGTCTCTCAAGGGAGTGCAAATTAAGATGCTTTAACCTGTCTCTATACTCAAGGTTCCTGATACCCGGGATTAGTCTTGTCATTCTCCTCTGAATTCTTTCCAAGGATTCTATATCCATTTTGTAATACGGTGACCAGAACTGAACTGCGTAATTTTAAGATGACCTCGCTAGTCTGGTAACTAACACTCCTTTGTATGAACCCAAGTACTTTATTAGCCTTGTTACGAGCAAAAACACATTGTTTACTTGGTTTAAGATTCCTACTTATCATTACTCCTAAATCTCTCTCGCAGTCGGATTTCTCTATGGCAGCGTTGTTCATCTGGTATCTGGTTTCCCTGTTTACATCTCCTATACTGAGTACTTTACATTTGTCCACATTGAATTTCATCTGCCATTTTTCCGACCATTCGAAAAATTTGTTTAGATCTTCCTGTAGTTTTGCAGAGTCCTCGTCAGATTTAATTACACGTCCTATTTTAGTGTCATCAGCAAATTTACTTATGTTGCTGTCTATGCCGATATCTATGTCGTTTATGTATATAATAAATAATAATGGTCCAAGTACTGAGCCTTGGGGAACTCCACTAGTGACGTTGCTAATGCGATTTAGTGCCGTTTATGCTCACTCGCTGTTTCCTGTCCCGTAACCACGCCCTAATCCATTTAAGGATTTTACCTTTGATGCCTTGCGCTTCTACCTTTCTAATTAGTCTTTCGTGGGGGACTCTGTCGAAGGCTTTGCTAAAGTCGAGATATACCACATCATAATTGTGCCCCTCGTCCACCGATTCGAAAACTGATGAAAAGAATGTTAATAGATTAGTTATACATGAACGCCCGCTTGTGAAGCCATGTTGGGAATCATTGATCAACTTGTGCTTCTCCAGGTGGTTTCGAATAGAGTTTGAAATGATTGATTCTAGTAATTTGCCTACTATTGATGTTAGACTGATTGGGCGGTAGTTAGAAGATAGTGATCTATCCCCCTTCTTGAAAATCGGTATTACACTCGCAATCCTTCAGGATTCTGGTACTATACCTGTTTTTAATGACATGTTAAACAACTTTGGTTGGGGCATACTAAGCTCTTCCTTACATTCCTTTAATACTCTGGCAAATATGGCAAATATCTCATCGGGACATGGCTGACAGCACTAGATGACTAACAGCACTAGATGTTTGAGAACACCACACATCTGACAGCATTACATGTGTGAGAACTCTATATGTCCGACAGCACTACATGTCTGACAGCACTATATGTCTGAGAACTGTGTATGTCTGACAGCACCACACATGTAACAGTGATCCCTTGCTCCTCACCACACGTGTCTCCCTACTGTTGTCGTTCTCAGCAGCTGTGACCATAATGGGTGACCGCTGGTCGTCTACCCAGGAGGCGGCCGCCACGTGGTTTATATAATTATTATTTTATTTATCTTTTTATTGGTTTTGATGTTGATTGTTTTAGCTGAAGATATAGTTGATAGTCAAAGGCAGTTAGTTATAGATAATAGTGTATGGTGAGTGGTGATTTAGCTGGTTATTTGTAGGGCTTAATCTTGTGGTCAGGCTAAAGGGAAGGTCTTAGTACTGAAGCTGTCTCACATACTGTTCGGGTTTCTAAATGAGCAGCCGTGAGCCCTTGTCATAACAGTGGCTTACTGTCTCGTGTCTTCGTCTCTCAGTCAATAATATTTTTTGTGCCTCACTATATTATTTCAATTATCAGCTTGTGGCTTTGAGCTAAGTGTGTGTGTGTGTGTGTGTGTGTGTCAGTAGTAGGGTATGTGGGACGGGTGCTGTCGGTTGGCTGTGCAGTACAGTGCCCCGGGGTGTGACGTTACCCTCGCCAACAAATTATCTTAAATCATCTTAAGAGTGAAGCTTAATATACCCTCTTAGTTCAGCATATTAACAGTGAGGATGAGGCGAGGCAACACCCTCTAGTGTTGAGGTTTATTATTGGTTTATATTTATAACCTCACCTGACCCACTCGGGAGGTTATATCCTCCTAGTCACCAATCACCGGTAGGCCGCTGCCACCACCCTTTACCGGCGGTGTATGTGAGTATGAGGACAATAATTAGTGTCAAGGTTCACTGTGGTACAAGTCACTTGGTATTTCTCACAAGTGGTGTAATTATAAGATCACAGGCTTATGTAAATAACAAATTACACTATTTACATTTATTAACAAAATAAACTATATTTATATCAAAGAAGATGACTAGTTATTGTGAAAGGTCTCACTATTAAATACACTTAGGTTTACCTTCTTGGTCATCCACTTAGAGCTCCTTCGGATTAATGCGCCAGATTCCACAAGTCTCGCAACTAATGTTGAGGGCTCAGGGCTCTGTGTGTCAAGTCTGATCGCACACCCTTGCTAAACATATATTTACATATCTGAGACACTGCTGGCCATTGCCTTGGGCCACCTGGACCACTTGGGTCAGATTCTCTTCAAGGTCTTATGAGTGCCAGTAATGGAAATCTGTTGCACTTTGCTACAGCTGAAACCAGTTACAGGCTAGCCACCTCCGTCACAACAACATAACCGTCAACGCCTCTCTTGATCAACAAGTTATATTCAATACCTCCCACACTAACTTCCTTAACTAACTACTACAATATCCTTTCACGTTTTTAATCAGTGTTACCCATGTTATACCCTGAGTGAGCCTTAAACACCGCAGTTAATTCACTTGAGATGAATGAAAAAACACCGTTGTCTTAATGACCATCTGTGTGATCTTGATAACACCGAGTCGCTTCTTAGCTGGGCTGACCACAGTGCGTTTAGTGTGTGTGGGCTGAGGTGTTTAGACCAGGGGAGTATGTTGTGGTGGGTATTGTTATTATTACTGTTGTTGTTTACTTTATTATTATTATTATTATTATTATTATTATTATTATTAGTAGTAGTAGTAGTAGTAGTAGTAGTAGTAGTAGTAGTAGTAGTAGTATAAGTTCTTGTTGTCGCTGTTCCTACCTCCACGTTTCTCTGTTGACCTTTGACCTACTCGTCGCTGCAACTACCGACACACGTCATCACACTAAAAGGTTTGTCCCTTAATACTGTCAGTGCCTCTGTGCCTCCCTCCACCCCACCATGCCTCTCCTACCACAGCACAGTCCCCAGCCGTCACCAACACCCTTCCTCCTGAACAAATATCCCTCCTCCTCCAGACAGGCCTGGCACTTGACTTATAAGGGACTTGCCATAAACAGATGTATTGCATCTGGAACTCTCCCCCACACACTCATTCTGTCGCTATTTGCCGACATAATCCTTGGCCCTTTTGGTACTTACGTTCTTAAATGCATGAGTCAAAAAGGCAAGCATGAACTCCGCATGCTTCCTTGTTGGGCGCTGTAAACGCCTCGCCTTTCACAGGATGCAAAGGGTGCCCAATAAACTAGCCCCCTCGAGGAGGAAATCTAAATTTGAAAAATAAAATACTAAGTCGTCCATGAATATAACCCAACCCAACCCAACCCAAGCCAACCCAAGCCAACCTATATATTTGTGTTGATATACATAACTTAACCAGACTTACTATGGCAGCTCCCAACAGGGGGTGGGAGGGGAGACTCAAGAGGTGTTTGTATACAAGATCAACAAACAGTTTTATGCAGTAGTTTTTGGTTTCTTATACAATTATTCAGAAATTTGTTCATTTACACAGCTGGGAGGACTTACCTTAAATAACAAAATGAAGTTAATATCTTTATCTTATATAGTATATCTTGTGTCAATAGCTGGAGTGGTTCATAAATCGAGTAGGTTTAGGTATGACCAGGATGATATATAATACATAATGTTGTCCTGTTTCAGATGATTATCTTACGTATGATGATAAATTATACAGGTGAATCTCTGCCAACCTTATTTGTTAACATACTTATTAATGACGAACTCGATGGCATTAAAAAAAAAGTCAGATTTATGATGATTTTTAATGAGTGAAAAAATAAAGTCGTCGGCATAGGTTTGGAAATGGCGTATTGGCACACATGTTTGTCCGTCCGTCCGTCCGTCCGTCCGTCTGTCCGTCCGTCCGTCTGTCCGTCTGTCCGTCCGTCCGTCCGTCCGTCCGTCCGTCCGTCCGTCTGTCTGTTCGTTTGTCCGTCCTTCCGTGACTCAAGTACTCGTTGATCAATACCAGAAGAATGGATGGGCGGATGGAAGTGAAACGTGATGCATAACCTTATATGACCCGAGACCACCAGTGTCCATCTGTAGGTGCCTTAGCCCCTGCCCTGCCCTGCCCTGCCCTGCCCTGCCCTGTACAGTTGGTTAACAGGGCCGCGCCACTAGGAGATCCCTCTTAACTGACACAAAATAATACCCATTGTGATTACAGTTGACTTAGTCGTCGGTACTGGCGGCGGGTTATTTCTTGAGTCTCGTGATTGTTAGGTCTCAGGTCACATCTAATGTAAGTAAATGTATATGGTTATTATTATTACATTTAAGCTGATTGTTTTGTTTTGCTTGTGCTGATGGGGAGGTGGCAGTGTCGGCATTAATGTTGTAACTATCTGTAGGTGTGATTTTTTTTTTTATTTTTATTTTTTTTTTGGGCAGGAAAGATATTTATCGAAAATTTCAGTTGATGAGAATTATTTTTTTTTTGGGGGGGGGGGGGGCGGGGATATGGATGTTTGGTATCATTTGGTGTGTATTTGTGGTGTCACTTGATCACCTTGTTGGGGGGTTGGTGTTAGACAGTGACGGTAACGAGCGGGACATATTTTCCGGCGTCGTGCCATAGCGGAAGTGGGAAGCCTTGATGGTGGCGGAAGTGTAGGGCAGCTACACCACATGATACTGGGGGTCCGTCCCCTTCCTCCCTACCTCTCCCTGCCCCTCCTATACCACCCCATTCACCAGAGTCCATAACTTCCTTCTCTTCCCCCCTCTCCTTTTCCTCTTCCTCCTCTACCGCAGCCCTCGTACCCTCCACAATTCAAATCTTTCCTCTTCTCTCTCGTCTCTCGTTTATTCTCCATTTCTTTGTTTAATTCTTCTTCTCGTCTTCTCGCCCATTTGCAACATCCGCACACTTTCCCTCTTCTTCCTTGTCCACTGTCCTCCCGTGTCCTCTCTCCCCCCAACAGCTTCTTCCTCCCGCCCTGTGACATATGGCAGCGTCTCCTAGCAGCCATCTTCCTCCCGCACACAGTCATCTCTTGTGTGCTGTTCCTGGATCCAATAATTAACACAACAGCCCTAATTATTCTTAACTAAAGTGACTAAAAAAAAAGCTTGATTTGCATTGTTTGTCAGATGACGTCATTCATCATTCCTGTGTTGCTGATGAGTGAACGTTGCTCCTGTGTTCTCGGACACACCAGCTCTGTACAGTCAGCACACACACACACACACACACGTACAAACATATAGTACTTGTCCTATGAGTCTAAACGTATTTATTGTAGTTTTGTTTCTGAATCCATATACAGTAGACACCCCAGCGACTGTGTGTGTGAGGAGAGCATGGTCGCTCCGAGAGCCGGCAAGTTAGTCAGAGAAAATGGTGTAGTGTGGTGGAGGGACGGAGGCTGACTGTCTTAGTTTAGTGTAGCCTCCCTCAGGGCCCCACAGTGAACAGTGCAGTACATTTTTCTTACGGGGATTAGCCCACCCAGGCACAGGTCACAGGATCTAGGGGCGAAACAAAAAGAAGTACAGAAATGGAAAAAATTAAACAAAGCAAAAGTGAGAAACAATATATGTGTGTTGTGTTGTCAATAGTAAGAGAAACAATTGAGACCCTGCAATTGTGTGTAAATGAGGCAGAAAGTCAGATCAGCATCCTGGGACTTGGTCACAATTTTTGTGATGCCACATGGCAGCAGGGTCTGGGTAGTACCTCCCTGTTTCATAGCTGCCAACTACCTCTCAAATAATACCGTACTAAAAAGATATCAGATCTCTCTCTCGTGGGAACAAGTGTAAACCTTAATTACTACAGGAATGACCCCGTTACTCTGTCCACACCAGAGCTGTCTTGAAGGCTTCTCGGGAATAAATATCGTTTCTGGAATCTCAAATTACCTGAATTTTACGTGTATGTAAACAACGTGAGGATCACCTGAACAATCTCCATCCTAGCTTATATTACCTAAACATTGATCACCCTACCGTAACCTCCCCCCATACAGTGTTAGGGTGGTTGATCATTAGGTAATATAAGCAGGGATGGAGAACTTCAGGTGATCCCCCAAGTGGCACTGTGTGGGGTTGAACCTCTGTCAGCCATCAGTCAGTGGTGACAGGTCGCGGACTGACTGGAAGCAGATTATCTTAGTGGCTCATCTGGAGAGTCAGGTCAGGTTTATCTCTGTTCAGGTTGTAAACATCGCTACCTTGGGAATGTCCTCTGTTGGGTGTTGGTGATAACATCATCACCTACTCCTACCTCGCCACCTACCACCCACCTGTCCTCACCGCCTACCACCTCCACCCACCTGTCCTCACCACCTACCACCACCACCTACCTGTCCTCACCACCTACCACCTCCACCTACCTGTCCTCACCACCTACCACCACCACCTACCTGTCCTCACCACCTACCACCACCACCTATCTGTCCTCACCACATACCACCTCCACCTACCTGTCCTCACCACCCACCACCACCACCTACCTGTCCTCACCACCTACCACCTCCACCTACCTGTCCTTACCACCTACCACCACAACCTACCTGTCCTCACCACCTACCACCATAACCTACCTGTCCTCACCACCTACCTGTCCTCACCACCTACCTGTCCTCACCACCTACCACCACCACCTACCTGTCCTCACCACCTACCTGTCCTCACCGCCTACCTGTCCTCACCGCCTACCACCACCACCTACCTGTCCTCACCGCCTACCACCACCACCTACCACCACCACCTACCTGTCCTCACCACCTACCTGTCCTCACCACCTACCTGTCCTCACCACCTACCTGTCCTCACCACCTACCACCACCACCTACCTGTCCTCACCACCTACCTGTCCTCACCACCTACCACCACAGCCTACCTGTCCTCACCACCTACCACCACCACCTACCTGTCCTCACCACCTACCTGTCCTCACCACCTACCACCTCCACCTACCTCTCCTCGTCACCTACCACCTCCACCTACCTGTCCTCACCACCTACCACCTCCACCTACCTGTCCTCACCACCTACCACCTCCACCTACCTGTCCTCACCACCTACCACCACCACCTACCTGTCCTCACCACCTACCACCACCACCTACCTGTCCTCACCGCCTACCACCTCCACCCACCTGTCCTCACCACCTACCACCACCACCTACCACCACCACCTACCTGTTCTCACCACCTACCACCACCACCTACCTGTCCTCACCACCTACCACCACCACCTACCTGTCCTCACCACCTACCACCACCACCTACCTGTCCTCACCACCTACCACCACCACCTACCTGTCCTCACCACCTACCACCACCACCTACCTGTCCTCACCACCTACCACCACCACCTACCTGTTCTCACCACCTACCTGTCCTCACCACCTACCACCACCACCTACCTGTCCTCACCACCTACCACCTCCACCTACCTGTCCTCACCACCTACCACCACCACCTACCTGTCCTCACCACCTACCACCTCCACCTACCACCACCACCTACCTGTCCTCACCACCTACCACCTCCACCTACCTGTCCTCACCACCTACCACCTCCACCTACCTGTCCTCACCACCTACCACCACCACCTACCTGTCCTCACCACCTACCACCTCCACCTACCTGTTCTCACCACCTACCACCTCCACCTACCTGTCCTCACCACCTACCACCACCACCTACCTGTCCTCACCACCTACCACCTCCACCTACCTGTCCTCACCACCTACCACCACCACCTACCTGTCCTCACCACCTACCACCACCACCTACCTGTCCTCACCACCTACCACCTCCACCTACCTGTCCTCACCACCTACCACCACCACCTACCTGTCCTCACCACCTACCACCACCACCTACCTGTCCTCACCACCTACCACCACCACCTACCTGTTCTCACCACCTACCACCACCACCTACCTGTCCTCACCACCTACCACCTCCACCTACCTGTCCTCACCACCTACCTGTCCTCACCACCTACCTGTTCTTACCACCTACCTGTCCTCACCACCTACCACCACCACCTACCTGTCCTCACCACCTACCACCACCACCTACCTGTCCTCACCACCTACCACCACCACCTACCTGTCCTCACCACCTACCACCTCCACCTACCACCACCACCTACCTGTCCTCACCACCTACCACCACCACCTACCTGTCCTCACCACCTACCACCTCCACCTACCACCACCACCTACCTGTCCTCACCACCTACCACCTCCACCTACCACCACCACCTACCTGTCTTCACCACCTACCACCACCACCTACCTGTCCTCACCACCTACCTGTCCTCACCACCTACCTGTTCTTACCACCTACCTGTCTTCACCACCTACCACCACCACCTACCTGTCCTCACCACCTACCTGTCGTCACCACCTACCACCACCACCTACCTGTCTTCACCACCTACCACCACCACCTACCTGTCGTCACCACCTACCACCACCACCTACCACCACCACCTACCTGTCCTCACCACCTACCTGTCGTCACCACCTACCACCACCACCTACCTGTCCTCACCACCTACCACCTCCACCTACCACCACCACCTACCTGTTCTCACCACCTACCTGTCGTCACCACCTACCTGTCGTCACCACCTACCTGTCCTCACCACCTACCTGTCCTCACCACCTACCTGTCGTCACCACCTACCTGTCCTCACCACCTACCTGTCGTCACCACCTACCACCACAGCCTACCTGTCGTCACCACCTACCTGTTCTCACCACCTACCACCACCACCTACCTGTTCTCACCACCTACCACCACCACCTACCTGTCCTCACCACCTACCACCACAGCCTACCTGTCGTCACCACCTACCTGTTCTCACCACCTACCACCACCACCTACCTGTCGTCACCACCTACCTGTCCTCACCACCTACCTGTTCTCACCACCTACCACCTCACACCACAACCAAAAAAATACTAACCTAAAAGGGGAAAACAATATATATGAACCCGTACCATTAGTTACCTGCCAGACACACACACAGCCTTCCGTTCACGCCGATCAGAGTCCTACTCGCCCCTTCTGTATCACCTATCATACTTACTGATCACCGGTGGAGCGAGTGTGTGTCAAGGTCGACCTAAACGCTCTCTGGGGTTGGTACAGGGCGGCGTGAGGCTGTGTGAAGAACTTGTATATTGTCATTCATTTTTATTAACTAGGAAATTTTCAATGAAAAATTGTCAGTATTTTTTTCATAGTGCAGTATACTGTATTTGCTGTATTTCAGTCGTGCCCACATGCACGAGATACTGTACAGTACATGGATAAAATAATCACGAGTTAGTTGATCTTGAAAGTAATATAAATACGAGTACAAAGTGTAAAGTGATGAAAAGTTTATTAAATTGGGTTCAAAAGATAATGGAAGGGGTGTGGGTTTAGTAAAATGTAAACAGAGGCGTCATGTGAAAACTTCACAAGGGACTACTGGCAACGGCACCATAAACACATATGCCACCACTGTCTACATCTGCCCCGGGGCTGCTCATAACTGCTCGTTTCAAAGCTGCTAAGGGAAGGCTCATAACTGCTCGTTTCAAAGCTGCTAAGGGAAGGCTCATAACTGCTCGTTTCAAAGTTGTCCTGAGGTTGCCTAAAGATGTTAGGGAGCTTGTTGCGGAAATATTTTAATCCAGACACCGTACTGCGCCAGACATCAAACATAAAATATATAATTGAAGCAGACACTACTTGGGTACTGAAGATACCGAGGAGGAAGACGAACCACTCCTGGGACTTGGTCACCTTCATTTGACTTAACACACCAAGGAGGTGATGCATCTGGCTGACCTTCAGTACTCTCGTCACGAACACACCCAGTAGTGGAACCTGTTCTAACGAGGAACGAAAATAATCGGGTCTTAGGTCAAGGGCAGGAGGAGCCCACTGGTGCTTGTGGGCCCTCACCGCTATGTGGGTGAGACCGTCAATATCGTCCTGCAGGAGGCAGTTGGAGCAGTGCATCACCCACAGCCCCCTGGCGAGCACCATCACGGTGAAACACAACACGCCCACTTTTACTGGCGCCATTAATATTTATGAAAAAAACAAAATAAAAAAATAAAAAAAATAAAATTAAATAATTTTACAATTAGTGTCGTGATGTTTTGTGTTCTTTGGGATGTTAATGATTATATAGTGACACATTCAAATTTATTTGACTCAAGCTTTCACAAATTGTTGTGGTGATGGTGGTTGTTGTGGTGATGGTTGTTGTTGTGGTGATAGTTGTTGTGGTGATGGTTGTTGTAGTGATAGTTGTTGTGATGATCGTTGTTGTTGTGGTGATGGTTGATGTTGTGGTGATAGTTGTTGTGGTGATGGTTGTTGTAGTGATAGTTGTTGTGATGATCGTTGTTGTTGTGGTGATGGTTGATGTTGTGGTGATAGTTGTTGTGGTGATGGTTGTTATAGTGATAGTTGATGTGATGATTGTTGTTGAGATAATGGTTGTGGTGATAGTTGTTGTGATGATGGTTGTTGTTGAGGTAATGGTTGTGGTGATGGTTGTTGTAGTGATAGTTGTTGTGATGATTGTTGTTGTTGAGGTAATGGTTGTGGTGATGGTTGTTGTAGTGATAGTTGTTGTGATGATTGTTGTTGTTGAGGTAATGGTTGTGGTGATAGTTGTTGTGGTGATGGTTGTTGTAGTGATAGTTGTTGTTGTTGAGGTAATGGTTGTGGTGATGGTTGATATGTGTGTGTGTGTGTAATTACAAACATCGGTATGACGGCGTAATTTAATGTAAAGTCGGGGTCAAAAGTCTTGAACACTTGACAGTATTTGGCATGTAAGTACCCGGAGGTCTTAGGTATTAAGGAGAGTTTTATCTCATTATGTGGTTCAGGTATAATAGGTGATGTTATTAGTATATCCCAAACATATATGTGTAACTCAGAAGTACAGTAGTTGCCAGATATTGCCAAGTGTTCAAGACTTTTGACCCCCACTGTACAATATGGTGGTGTATACAGTATACCAGTTAACTCTCTCTCTCTCTCTCTCTCTCTCTCTCTCTCTCTCTCTCTCTCAATGCTAAATTTGAGCTTTGATGAAAATCGTGCTAATAGTCATCTTTTTTTTAACCATCACCACAACAACAACCACCACCATCACCATCACAACCACCATTTACTGCTCTTTGTGAGTTTTTTCTGCCTTCTCTAGGACTGCTCATAACACTGCTGCTGCTGCTCCTGTTGCACATAACACCGCTGTTCACAGCTGCTGCTGCACAAAACACCGCTGATCACAGCTGCTGCTGGGCTGTACATGACACAGTTGTTCACAGCTGCTGCTGGGAATGGTTCGGGTGTTAATTTTTTATTGCATCACCGAACTGTTTGTTGATTCATTAAGAAATATTTCTCAATCAATAGATAGTTATCTTGTAATGGTACACAACGGACCTCATTATCACTCGTTTCTTACACAAGTTGTATAGAACAAGTTAATACTGATGTACAGTATTTGGACACATACAGCTAACACAGTTTTAGTTTTATGCCACAAGAAGCTTACATGTTAAATAAAACTACTGAAATATGGTATTTTTTGTACCCACACAGTAGTTTCTATAGGAAGCTACTGTAATATATTCCAGATCATTTAGCTCCTGGAGGCTACTTGGATCACTGCCAACGCCCACCTCACTGCTGCTAGTTACATACTGCATCCACCAAGTCTAGCGTCACGATAATGTTCACTTAAAACATTGTACTTTTCGTTTGGTTTATATCTGGTTTCTTTATTGTGTTTAATAATTTTTTGTTGGTTTTTAATATTTTCAGATGGATTTAATGATTCAGTGTAGATTTTCATCACCACTGATAGTACAAGAACTGTTACTGTTAAATTTTAAAGGGAAATTTGAAGTCATGACCCAGCATATGATGTGGTGACCTTGTTTAGAGTACATCTTAAAGTCATGACCCAGACGAAAATTGAATTACCAAGTATCTTAATGCCGCTGCTACCAGACCTACCCCCCCCCCACCTCCAGCTGTGTTCACCTCCTACCTCCAGCTGTGTTCACCTCCTACCTCCAGCTGTGTTCACCTCCTACCTCCTGCTGTGTTCACCTCCTACCTCCAGCTGTGTTCACCTCCTACCTCCAGCTGTGTTCACCTTCCTCCAGCTGTGTTCACCTCCTTCCTCCAGCTGTGTTCACCTCCTACCTCCAGGGGTGGCAAAAACCATTTGTTTAAAAAACATTGTTTTTATAAGTACATTATTTTTATAATTTTTGAATATGTAATTACTCATAAACATTACATTTCGGTATAGTTATTATTTATTTATATTCTTCCATCTCAAAAAATCACCGTGAAAAAACAAACTTGGTAAACACGAGGTTTGGTCAGTCACACAGCCTCATCATACATGATTAAAAGCGAAAATTAAGTTTAAGTTCATCTTAATCCACTGGAAAAACTATTTTACTTTACTTTTACAGTTGAAAGTTTTAAATAATTCATTTCAGTCAGTTGGATATACATTTATATATATACACTGGTCATTATATTGTACACGTGTGGGTTACTGATCAGTACACTCAGTATCTTCATGAAAACTAAACTTATTTCTTTATGTCATTCTTTTATGCAAACTTTACGACTCATGTTACTGTACAGGTGAAAGTTACCTCCGTTAATTATACCTTACTGTTTCTCTTGTACAGGTGAGTATCTGCTGCTGAGCTGTACTAGAGTCCATGATGGAGGGTTGAGTACTGTGGGTGATTTATAACAGGTGAGTGAGGGAGCTGTACTAGGGTCCATGATGGAGGGTTGAGTACTGTGGGTGATTTATAACAGGTGAGTGAGGGAGCTGTACTAGGGCCCATGATGGAGGGTTGAGTACTGTGGGTGATTTATGACAGGTGAGTGAGGGAGCTGTACTAGGGTCCATGATGGAGGGTTGAGTACTGTGGGTGATTTATAACAGGTGAGTGAGGGAGCTGTACTAGGGTCCATGATGGAGGGTTGAGTACTTTGGGCGACAGGTAAAAGCTTGAAGTTTTGGCGGCCAGATGGTGATCGTTTATGTGAATACAGGGGAGGTAAGGCGTTACTTTTAGGAGCTTCTGAAGATTAGCCTAACCCAACCCAACCCGGTTACATTTAACTACGGAAATAAATATAGTGGTTACGATCAGCCCCCTCCCCCCTATCAACACAAATCCTGTACTGTCAATTACCCTATACGGGACGTTCCTCTCATCATCACTATACAGAACACCTTCGTTTTAATGGACATCGTTTCTAGAATGGCCAACACTTTATATGAGATTATTTATTTATTTATTTATTTATTTATTTTATTTTTTATTATTATTATTTTTTGTTTACACTTATAATGTATGGAAATTGGTGGTTGTTGACAAGACGAAGAGTATAGCGGTGTTTATCTTGTGTTCGCTTCTACCTGTGGCGAGGAGAGGGGGCTATACCTTACTGTGGTAGGGGTGGGTTTGGGGTATGGTAGGGGGGTGGGTTGGTATGGGTGAGGGTAGGGGTGGGTTGGTTGGTATGGGTGAGGCTAGGGGTGGGTTGGTTGGTATGGGTGAGGGTAGGGGTGGGTTGGTTGGGTTGGGTGAGGCTAGGGGTGGGTTGGTTGGGTTGGGTGAGGCTAGGGGTGGGTTGGTTGGTATGGGTGAGGCTAGGGGTGGGTTGGTTGGGTTGGGTGAGGCTAGGGGTGGGTTGGTTGGTATGGGTGAGGCTAGGGGTGGGTTAGTTGGGTTGGGTGAGGCTAGGGGTGGGTTGGTTAGTTGGTATGGGTGAGGCTAGGGGTGGGTTGGTTGGGTTGGGTGAGGGTAGGGGTGGGTTGGTTGGTATGGGTGAGGGTAGGGGTGGGTTGGTTGGTATGGGTGAGGCTAGGGGTGGGTTGGTTGGTATGGGTGAGGCTAGGGATGGGTTGGTTGGGTTAGGTTAGGTTGTAGAAAGTAAACATTCCTCGTTGTCTGTATGATTTGCTGTAGGAGGAACATTAATATCACCAGGATGTTTGATATGACTTAACACACACACACACACACACACACTAGGTCAGGACAGGACATTACGAGCCATTAGACGTATAGAAGTGAAGAATGGACCTATTGAAATCCATGAAAATTTTTATGAATGTGGAGAAGTAAGTGAAGGAAGGAAATGAAGGAAGAAAGTGAAGGAAGGAAGTGAAGGAAGGAAATGAAGGAAGGAAGTGAAGGAAGGAAGTGAAGGAAGGAACCTTTATACTTCACCTGAACGTCACTTTAGTACGAATCTGTGAGGGATAACGAGGTGGGCCACGGGGGGAAGTCTGAGGGGGAGGAGGGGGTCTTGGAGGGTGTGGGGGGTGTGGGGGAGTGTCTTGAAAGGGGGTGTAGAGGAGGGTCTTGGAGGGTGGGGTGGGGGGGAGGTGTCTTAAAGGGTTGGGGGTCTGGGGGAAGATTAATAGAAAGCTAGTCACTGGAGGCACTGAAGGTATTCCGGCAGACACCCACCCACCACTTACCTGCCTGCTGCTGGGTGATGATGCACCTCTCTACACACCTGCCTCACCACCACAACCACCTACACTACCCCTCCCAGGTGACCATACTGCTACCACCACCACCTCACTCCTCTTCTTCTTCCTCTTCGTCCTGTTCTTCCTCCTCCTCTTCTTTCTCCTTCTCCCCATCACCTCCCCCCTCTCCTCTTCTCCTACTCTTATTCCTCCTCCCTTTCCTCCTCCCCACATCACCAATCTGAATTTTTTTGGCCTTAAATCTATTCACTCTTAAGACTGAAACATAGATGGTTTAGTCTACACCAGGAGATGTACTGTACTGGGTGTTGTGTCCCTGCATGATCCTCTCCTTAAAACCCCATTGGACGCCTTGATAGAGGGGGAGGTGACCCGAGGTTTGGTTAGGTTAGGTTTAGGTGGTGAGTGTAGGAGAGGAGGATGGTTAAGTTGGTGTACAGGACCATGGTAGGGGCCGACAGGTTGTTGAGAAGAGTCTTGGGACCATGTAGTTAAGAAGGATTTGGGTGTTGTTGTTTGTGGTGTAAAGTTATTAATGGAAGTCGGGGATATAAAAGGGCAGGGCAGGGCAGGGCAGGTGGTGTGGACAGTGACTAGTAGTGGTAGTGAAGGTGGTAGTAGTGACAGTGGTAGTAGTGGTAGTGATGGTGGTAGTGTGGTGGTGGCGAGAGAGTTGTTTGTGTGGTGGGATAATGGACACACTCAGTACCTTCATATGGTCGACTTACTCAAGAGAAAGTCGCCCACACTCGTTACCTGGACGTGACATATGGCTGGGGCGGGGCGGGATGGGGCGGGGCGGGACGGGGTGGGATGGGGCGGGGCGAGACGGGGGTTGGGTGGGGTTGGGCGGGATTAAGTAGAGGCGACTGATTACTATTACTTAGGTGATAGTGTAATCCTCTCCCCTCCATCCCTTCCTTCCCCTTCCACCCACTCCTTCCCCTTCCATCCTCCTCATCATCTCCTCCCCCCCCTCCTCATCTCTTCCTCTCTCCTCATCCCCTCCCTCCCTCCTCATCCCTCCTCATCCCTCCCCACATGTACCGTCATAATTATACACCTATACCAACATCTTCACGCACCGTCCCGCTCTGTACCACCAAACTACAGAAGAAGAAATCAAATATATAGACACAAATAGCGAGCATTGAATGGTTCTTACCTGTTGACGTCAAGGTACAGTAGCTTGCAGGTGGGGGTCGATATGCTCCGAAATTTGACTTGTGACTAGTGACGGCCCTCATATACCAAAATTTATCGTCCATGGTCTCATATTGTTTCCCACAAAGTATGCACAGATAGTTGTTTTAGCTACTGTACATCGTCATGATAATTGTAGGTGTTAGTAAATTAGTTCACCTGTTATAATTGATGAATGTTAACCACGCCGATTATATTATTAAATTTGTTTCCCGCTGATTATTATTTTAACCTAAACTAACCTAACCTAACCTAACCTAACCTAACCACCCAATTAGCGTTACGGTTGTGATTTCTTCAGGTGATCCGACACATTTTCTTGTCATGGTAATGGTTGTTGTTGTTGTTGTTGATGTTGTATGATGGGAAGGCTTGAATTTATAGGTCATCACCGTCACCACCACCACCGTCACCACCACCACCGTCACCGCCACCACCGTCACCACCACCACCGTCACCACCACCACCACGCGGTACAGTGTATGAGAAGAGAACATCAGACAGCTGCTTTGCATGACATTTATTTTAACGACACACACACACACACACACACACACACACACACACACACACACACACACACACACACACACACACACACAGTAGCTACCAGATACTGTCATGGTATTCCCCCTTGAGAACTAATGACCGATCGTCTTCTTGTTTGACGTTCATCTGATACTGTGCATGTGTCAGCGGCTCAGGGTGATGGAGTCGTCTTGGAGCCACCTGGTGTTGGTAGCCGAGTGTTGCGTGAGGGAGGAGGCGGCTGGCTGGATTACCGGTCGACACTGATGGTGATGTAGTGGTGTCCTGTCCGCTACGTCTTCGCCTTTGTCTTGGGGTGTGTGTATGTATGGTGTTGGAGATAATGCTGGTGGGAAGTGTTGGTGGTGAGGGTGGTAGTGGTGTTGGTGAGGGAGGTGGTAGTGGTGTTGAGGGTGGTAGTGTTGGTGAGGGTGGTAGTGGTGTTGGTGAGGGAGGTGGTAGTGTTGGTGAAGGTGGTAATGGTGTTGGTGAGGGAGGTAGTGGTGTTGGTAAGGGTGGTAGTGGTGTTGGTGAGGGAGGTAGTGGTGTTGGTGAGGGTGGTAGTGGTGTTGGTGAGGGAGGTAGTGGTGTTGGTGAGGGAGGTAGTGGTGTTGGTGAGGGAGATAGTATTCATGGCTTACATTCTTCCAACTGTTAAAAAAGACTCAATATACAGCAGCGTGTGAGTGAGTCTTAAGACAGGTGTGGTACCTCATGTGTTGGGTTCGGTTAGGTTAGGTTAGGTTGAGCATCACCGTCCACTAGCTACTCATCCTTCGGTCCTTGGCTCAGGTCTGGCTAGTAAGCTAGTAAGTAACATCTATGTCTCCTGAATACAGTGCGGCGACCCACACTAGGGAGACGGGGGGGGGGGGGGTCGGGGTGAAGGGCCTGGTGGTGGTGTGGGGGAAGAAACACCTGATGGTCCCAACACACCTGACGGTCCCAACACACCTGACGGTCCCAACACACCTGACGGTCCCAACACACCTGACGGTCCCAACACACCTAATGGTCTCAACACACCTGACGGTCCCAACACACCTGATGGTCCCAACACACCTGACGGTCCCAACACACCTGACGGTCCCAACACACCTGACAGTCTCAACACACCTGACGGTCTCAACACACCTGAAGGTCCCAACACACCTGACGGTCCCAACACACCTGACGGTCCCAACACACCTGACAGTCCCAACACACCTGACGGTCCCAACACACCTGACGGTCCCAACACACCTGACGGTCCCAACACACCTGACGGTCCCAACAAACCTGACGGTCCCAACACACCTAACGGTCCCAACACACCTGACGGTCCCAACACACCTGACGGTCCCAACACACCTGACGGTCCCAACACATCAAAACGGAGAACTCAGGTCGGTGTTGCTGGTGAGGTTTTGTATTATGGAAAGTTATAGAGGCGTAGTGAAGCATAGAGGGAGGCGTAGTGAAGCATAGAGGGAGGCGTAGTGAAGCATAGAGGGAGGCATAGTGAAGCATAGAGGGAGGTGTAAGTGAAGCATAGAGGGAGGCGTAGTGAAGCACAGAGGGAGGCGTATGTGAAGCATAGAGGGAGGCGTAGTGATGCACAGAGGGAGGCGTAAGTGAAGCATAGATGGAGGCGTAAGTGATGCTGTGTTTCAAGACGGAGGGCGTGAGTGGTGGTGGGTTACTGTTGGAGAGTGCTGGTGGTGGTGGAGATATGTGAGGGAGAAAACACCAGACAGGGACGACTCAGCCTCTCCACCCTCAGACGTCTTGACTCACCCCCACCGTATTAACTCACAGTAACACGAGATGCCGTCTGTCCTTCTGTCTCTCCCCTACCCGCAGTGTCATCTCTCCCCTCCTCTCAGTCATCTCCCCTCCTCTCAGTCATCTCCCCCCACTGTCATCTCCCCCCACTGTCACCTCCCCGCACTGCCACGTCCCCTCGTTGTCACCTACCCCCACAGTCATCTCCCCTCACTGCCATCTCCCCCTCACTGTCACCCCCCCTCTCCGTCATCTCCCCTCACTGTCATATCCCCTTACTATCATCTCCTCACTGTCACCTCCCCTCATTGTCACCTCCCCTCACTGTCATCACTCCTCCCCTCACTTTCATCTCCCCTCACTGCCATCTCCCCTCACTGTCACCTCCCCACACTGTCATCTCCCCTCACTGCCATCTCCCCTCACTGTCACCTCCCCTCACTGTCACCTCCCATCACTGTCATTTCCCCTCACTGTCACCTCCTCTCACTGTCACCCCCCTCACTGTCACCTCCCCTCACTGTCATCTCCCCTCACTGTCATCTCCCCTCACTGTCATCTCCCCTCACTGTCACCTCCCCACACTGTCATCTCCCCTCACTGTCACCTCCCCTCACTGTCACCTCCCCTCACTGTCACCTCCCCTCACTGTCATCTCCCCTCACTGCCATCTCCCCTCACTGTCACCTCCCCTCCCCTCACTGTCATCTCCCCTCACTGTCATCTCCCCTCACTGTCATCTCCCCTCACTGCCATCTCCCCTCACTGTCACCTTCCCTCACTGTCACCTCCCCTCACTGTCACCTCCCCTCACTGTCATCTCCCCTCACTGCCATCTCCCCTCACTGTCACCTCCCCTCACTGTCATCTCCCCTCCCCTCACTGTCATCTCCCCTCACTGCCATCTCCCCTCACTGTCACCTCCCCTCACTGTCATTCCCCCTCACTGTCACCTCCCCTCTCTGTCATCTCCCCTCACTGCCATCTCCCCTCACTGCCATCTCTCCTCACTGTCATCTCCCCTCACTGTCATTTCCCCTCACTGTCACCTCCCCTCACTGTCACCTCCCCTCCGCTCACTGTCATCTCCCCTCACTGTCACCTCCCCTCACTGTCATCACTCCTCCCCTCACTGTCATCTCCCCTCACTGTCATCTCCCCTCACTGCCATCTCCCCTCACTGTCACCTCCCCTCACTGTCATCTCCCCTCACTGTCACCTCCCCTCACTGTCACCTCCCCTCACTGTCACCTCCCCTCACTGTCACCTCCCCTCCCCTCACTGTCATCTCCCCTCACTGTCATTTCCCCTCACTGTCACCTCCCCTCACTGTCACCTCCCCTCACTGTCATCTCCCCTCATTGTCACCTCCCCTCACTGTCATCACTCCTCCCCTCACTGTCATCTCCCCTCACTGTCATCTCCCCTCACTGCCATCTCCCCTCACTGTCACCTCCCCTCACTGTCATCTCCCCTCACTGTCACCTCCCCTCACTGTCACCTCCCCTCACTGTCACCTCCCCTCACTGTCACCTCCCCTCCGCTCACTGTCATCTCCCCTCACTGTCACCTCCCCTCACTGTCATCTCCCCTCATTGTCATCTCCCCTCACTGTCACCTCGCCTCACTGTCACCTCCCCTCATTGTCATCTCTCCTCCCCTCACTGTCACCTCACCTCCCCTCACTGTCATCACTCCTCCCCTCACTGTCATCTCCCCTCACTGTCACCTCCCCTCCGCTCACTGTCATCTCCCCTCACTGTCATCTCCCCTCACTGTCACCTCCCCTCACTGTCATCTCTCCTCACTGTCATCTCTCCTCCCCTCACTGTCATCTCCCCTCCCCTCATTGTCACCTCCCTCACTGTCATCACCCCTCATTGTCATCTCCCCTCACTGACACCTCCCCTCACTGTCACCTCCCCTCACTGTCATCACTCCTCCCCTCACTGTCACCTCGCCTCACTGTCACCTCCCCTCATTGTCATCTCTCCTCCCCTCACTGTCATCTCCCCTCCCCTCACTGTCACCTCCCCTCCCCTCACTGTCACCTCCCCTCACTGTCACCTCCCCTCCCCTCACTGTCACCTCCCCTCATTGTCACCTCCCCTCATTGTCACCTCCCCTCTCTGTCATCTCTCCTCCCCTCACTGTCATCTCCCCTCCCCTCACTGTCACCTCCCCTCCCCTCACTGTCACCTCCCCTCATTGTCACCTCCCCTCATTGTCACCTCCCCTCTCTGTCATCTCTCCTCCCCTCACTGTCATCTCCCCTCCCCTCACTGTCACCTCCCCTCCCCTCACTGTCACCTACCCTCACTTATGTATTGCGGTAGGTGGGAATTTCCTGTCACCTCGTAAGCATGTGTAGGATGAGGTCAAATGAGGGGAAATGTGTCGTCATTCATGGTATTAGTGTTTTAGGAACAGCTGTTTGGTGGTGGTGATGGTGATGATGGTAGTGATGGTGGTGGTGGTGATGGTGGTAGTGGTGGTGATGGTGGTGATGATGGTAGTGATGGTGGTGATGATGGTAGTGATGGTGGTGACGGTGGTGGTATGGTGGGTGGTGTTGGTGTAGTGGATGGTAGTGGTGGGTGGTGGTAGTGGTGGGTGGTGGTGGTGGTAGTGGTAGTGGTGGGTGGTGTTGGTGTAGTGGATGGTGGTGGTGGTAGTGGTGGGTGGTGTTGGTGTAGTGGATGGTAGTGGTGGGTGGTGGTGGTGGTAGTGGTGGGTGGTGTTGGTGTAGTGGATGGTAGTGGTGGGTGGTGGTGGTGGTAATGGTGGGTGGTGTTGGTGTAGTGGATGGTGGTGGTGGTAGTGGTGGGTGGTGTTGGTGTAGTGGATGGTGGTGGTGGTAGTGGTGGGTGGTGTTGGTAGTGGTGGGGGTGGTGTATGGTGGTGTGGTGTAGTGGGGTGGTGGTAGTGGTGGGTGTGTTGGTGGTGGTGGTAGTGGTGGGTGGTGTGGTGGTGTGGTGTGTAGTGGTGGGTGGTGGTAGTGGTGGGTGGTGTTGGTGTAGTGGATGGTAGTGGTGGGTGGTGGTGGTGGGTGGTGTTGGTGTAGTGGATGGTAGTGGTGGTAGTGGTGTAGTGTTTGTGTTGGTGGTGGTTGAGGGAACGAAGCCTTGAGGGACGAGAGTAAGTGAGGAGAGAGAGAGAGAGAGAGAGAGAGAGAGAGAGAGAGAGAGAGAGAGAGAGAGAGAGAGAGAGAGAGAGATCTAATAAGGGTACAAACAAATCTGGTTATTTTCTTGCTCTCGTCTATAACACGACTTTACAGTATGCTCTCTCTCTCTCTCTCTCTCTCTCTCTCTCTCTCTCTCTCTCTCTCTCTCTCTCTCTCTCTCTCTCTCTCTCTCTCTCTCTCTCTCTCTCTCTCTCACACATCTGGGAACACCATCTTAATGCCTCTACACATGCATGTATTATGTAAAGCAGTGAGTGTTGCCTCCTCCTGGTATGTCTTTCGGGTTTTCTTCAACATAGTTCTCCAGGTCCGCGAGTCTGTGTGTGTGTGTGTGTGTGTGTGTGTGTGTGTGTGTGTGTGTGTGTCGTGGAGATAATGTGCCCATTTGTACCCAAGGCTTCGTATGGGTGTGGTGTCCTTCAAGGTGGTTGTACTGGCCCCTCACACAGCGGGGTACACAGTAGCTGGGGCGCCTGAAAGAAATACTTCCCGTTGGTTCATCGGTGTTGCGTCCTCATCCTTGTTGTGTGGGTGTGCAGGGGATGGTATGTGTTTTTTGGGGGGTTGGGGGGAGGGGGAAGAGTGTGTGTGTGTGCACCAGTAAGATAAAAAGAAAAAGGGATTTAAGTGGCCCAAGATGAGGCGGAGGTCGACCAGTTGTACAGGTGTGGCCCTCGGGTTAACATCCATCATCGTGGTAGAGTGTGAGGCACGTGGTATTGTTTACATACAGAGCAGCACGTGTGTGGGGGCGCGTGCGTGAGGCTGTACCTGGGTGGGGCTATGTTGATGTTGGAGAGAGGGGAGAGTGAGGAAGGGAGGGGAGGGGGGGGGGGGTAGGGGAGATACCTGGCACTCATTTAGCCACGCCCAGCAGCCTCCAGAGTAAAGGTACACTCTGGCACCCTCCTACCCTTCCACACCCCTTTGCTAGTGCCATGCAGATATTTTTGCTGAGTTTCTGCTAATATAGTGTGTGTGTGTGTGTGTGTGTGTGTGTGTGTGTGTGTGTGCGTGCGTGTGTGTGCGTGTGTGTGTGTGTGTGTGTGCGTGCGTGGTGTGTGTGTGTGTGTGGAGGAGACGTACCTGGTGGTGGTAGTATTAAGGAGGTGTTGTGGAGTGGGTGTGTTAGCGGGGTGGAAGATAAGATGGAGTGGGGTGGAAAGATGGGTAGAGGAGGGAGTGGATGGGTGATGTTGATGGAGGAAGGTGGTGGTGTAGGGTAGCGGTGGAGGAGGGGGTGAGGGAGGTGGAGGGTGAAGTGGATATGGGTGGATGAGGTGATGGATGAAGGAGAAGCTGGAGGATGTGGAAGAGGTGGGAGGTGAGGCTAGAGGATGAGGTTGGAGGTAGAGGTGGGAGGTGAGGCTGGAGGATGAGGTTGAAGGTAGAGGTGGGAGGTGAGGCTAGAGGATGAGGTTGAGGTGGGAGGTGAGTGAGGGAGGAATGAGGTGAAGAGGGAGACACACATTAGACTGTACTGTACGTGAGTGTCCGGAGGTGAGTCAGAGGAAACACCTTATTGTCACTCACTTGTTCCTGGGTGACTCACCTGACCTAGACTGTTTACCCCCCTTCCTCCTCCTCTTCCTCGTTCTCCTCCTGTTCCTCCTTATTCTCCTGTTCCTCCTCCTCATCCTCCTTCTTCATCCTTCTCCTTATCATCCCCCTCCTCCTTCTCTTCCTATCATGTCACCCAAACAGTAAGTCTATCACGTCACCCAAACAGTAAGTCTATCACGTCACCCAAACAGTAAGTCTATCATGTTACCCAAACAGTAAGTCTATCACGTCACCCAAACAGTAAGTCTATCATGTCACCCAAACAGTAAGTCTATCATGTCACCCAAACAGTAAGTCTATCACGTCACCCAAACAGTAAGTCTATCATGTCACCCAAACAGTAAGTCTATCACGTCACCCAAACAGTAAGTCTATCATGTTACCCAAACAGTAAGTCTATCACGTCACCCAAACAGTAAGTTTATCATGTCACCCAAACAGTAAGTCTATCACGTCACCCAAACAGTAAGTCTATCATGTTACCCAAACAGTAAGTCTATCACGTCACCCAAACAGTAAGTCTATCATGTTACC
>CAUDMG010000253.1:207500-625000 GCA_958450375.1 Homarus gammarus
GCCCAGAGGGTGGTGGCGTCCATGGGGGGGGGGGGTGTTGTGTGGGAGGGAGGGAGGAGGGGATGGTGTGGGAGGGATGAATTGGAGGGTGTGGGAGGGAGTCAGGGGATGGAGGGAGGGGGGGATTGTGCGGGAGGGATGGAGGGGATGGTGTGGGAGGGATGGAGGGAATGGTGTGGTAGGGAGGGAGGGGTCGAGATGCCCCAGTCAGCCCCAGCCAGGCAGTCACCAGGTTCAGTCGTCGGTAGGTGGTGGTGGCCGACACAGGTACGCGCTGGGCCGGACGCTGTGTTTGTTTACCTGTGAACGGTCCCCCCTTAGCCCCCTCCTCTGTGACCAGTGAACGTCCGCGTGGTGGTGTTGTGTGCGCAGTGATGGCGGCCGTTTGTGTGTGTGGAAACTCGTCAACTCTCCTCACACACGCACCTACATAAACGCACTCTCCTGAAGAACCTACACCATTGATAACGCACCTAACGTCATCACAGACTCTAGTGATATCCAATGTTGTGTTAATACGTATATAACTGGACAAGTGTATACAGCCATTATTTCCATTTCCAGTTATCATGCTTTTATTTCCAAGTCTAAATTGAACACTATTTCTGTAATTTATTTTAATGTGCAAGTCTATAACACTGATCTATTTTATGTTTTGTATTGTGTTTATTTCCTGGTCACGTTATAGTACATTATCCGGGTTGTGGAATATGTCTTTGTATCAGTTACAGACGAAAGATGGAGGGATTCTGTCTTACTCGGAAGGTGTTGAGGTAGTGAGGAGTATTATAATGTTTCTAGTGAGGTATTATGGTGAGGTATTATGGTGAGGTTTATTCATTATGCCCCCCCCCCCCCCCGCTGTGTGTACGTGATGGTCGGTAGACGAGGGTACTTTTCTTGGGTGTGTTCGTGACGGATATTCGTGGTGGGGTGTTCGAGGTGGTGTAAATCTCCCGTGTCATTGTATAGCATGAAGCGAGTTGATGTAGGAATGTTAGCTGCTTATCTCTCTCTCTCTCTCTCTCTCTCTCTCTCTCTCTCTCTCTCTCCACGCACACTGGGTGACGCTCAAGTCCTCGTCACACTCAGCGTCACACTCCGCCTACCTTGTCATCTCGCCCCCCCCCCCCTCACACAAACCTTCAGTATATTGTAGTTATATTCATCTTCCTCACAGTTCTCACTCCGGGGGTACAGAACCTCCTCACACTCGTAACTCGTGACTCCAGGGGTTCAGAACCTCCTCACACTCCTAACTCGTGACTCCAGGGGTTCAGAACCTCCTCACACTCCTAACTCGTGACTCCAGGGGTTCAGAACCTCCTCACACTCCTAACTCGTGACTCCAGGGGTTCAGAACCTCCTCACACACGTAACTCGTGACTCCAGGGGTTCAGAACCTCCTCACACTCCTAACTCGTGACTCCAGGGGTTCAGAACCTCCTCACACTCCTAACTCGTGACTCCAGGGGTTCAGAACCTCCTCACACTCCTAACTCGTGACTCCAGGGGTTCAGAACCTCCTCACACTCCTAACTCGCGACTCCAGGGATTCAGAACCTCCTCACACTCGTAACTCGTGACTCCAGGGGTTCAGAACCTCCTCACACTCGTAACTCGCGACTCCAGGGATTCAGAACCTCCTCACACACGTAACTCGTGACTCCAGGGGTTCAGAACCTCCTCACACTCCTAACTCGTGACTCCAGGGATTCAGAACCTCCTCACACTCGTAACTCGCGACTCCAGGGATTCAGAACCTCCTCACACTCGTAACTCGTGACTCCAGGGGTTCAGAACCTCCTCACACTCGTAACTCGCGACTCCAGGGATTCAGAACCTCCTCACACACGTAACTCGTGACTCCAGGGGTTCAGAACCTCCTCACACTCCTAACTCGTGACTCCAGGGGTTTATTATCAAGTTGGATTGGGTTGGGTTAGGACACAGTTACAGGCGTGGACAAAAGCTGTGTGTTTTAACATGTGGGTAAGTATGATAATTAAGAGATGGGTTTATGTGGATAATTTAGTGGGTGTGGGTAGCGTGTAGTTTGGGACACAGAGGACTGACATAGTTTGTTTGACGACGGTATTGACACACACACACACACACTCACTAACGCACCTCACAAGATACACCTGGCATAATAAACAAACTTCTCCCTCACCTGCTGTACTATAAGATAATAATTATACCCAACAACATCATCAAAACAGACGATGTTATTTACGACTATCAAGAAGTGAACAAACAGACACGTCCTCGTCTCCTCCAGTTGACGCCAGAGTATCTATCTGTGAAGGATTTATCTCAAGACAGGTTAACAACACCATGGGGCCTGATAACTCACTTCAAAATCTCATCGAAATATTGTCAATAATATTCTTCGTCACCTGTGGGGCTTTTGGTTTTAGTGTGTGTGTGTGTGTGTGTGTGTGTGTGTGTGTGTGTGTGTGTGTGTGGAGGAGAGTGTGTGTGTGTGTGTGTGTGTGTGTGTGTGTGTGTGTGTGTAAGAGAGTGTGTGGTGGTCATGTTCTTCCTTACTACAGTATATGAGTTAACAGTAATCATTATACCAGATGTCTGCCTCCCCCTCACCCCCTTCCTACTCCTGACCCTTTCCCCCTCCTCCTCCTCCTTCTCACCCTCTCCCCCTCCTCCTCCTTCTCACCCTCTCCCCCTCACCCCCTTTCTACTCATGCTCCTCCTTCTCTCTTCCTTCTCCTCTGCTCCTCTCCTCCCCCTCCTCCTCACCCTCTCTTCCTCACCCCCCTTCCTACTCTTGCTCCTTCTCCTCTCTTGCTCCTTCTCCTCTCTTCCTCCTTCCCCTCACCTTCCTCCTCCTCCTTACCCGAGTTATTTATAAATCTCGACGCTGATTGACTACATTTTATATAATGACTACACAGTATATATGAGATGATATACTTAAGTGATGCGAGTAATTGTTGAGAGGAATATAAGCATTATAATACATTTTAATATTTCACTATTCATTATACAGTGTGGGTGCAGACACTTAATTTGCATGAGATTGCAACAAGAGCAACAAACTGTCCAAAATTACCCGAGCAGCCGTCAGCCGTCAGCCAGGTCTGGACACTTTAATTTCCGGCCACTTCAGAACCTTGTGTGGGCATCACTCTGAAATTGTTTTTGTTTTCTTTTGATTCTCACTGAGGCAATCAAGGGAGTGACGTCAGCTGATGCCTGGTAGAGTAGATAACGTTCACAGTGTTCGTAATGTAGACCAACAGTGAACAAATTCTGAACACTGCCGGAAAGTTGGAGGACCTCCCACCCAAGTTGACCTGACCTAACCTAACATGGCTATTACGTCTCGTGGCGACCTGTGGTGTAATGGTCAACTTACTCGCCTCGTTAACTCTGGGTGTGGTTGTTGTGTTGGCGACAGCTTTTACACCTGAAACAAATAATAAGCCTAGGTGGCCCTTGAGTCGGCCATCATCGTACCTGGGTCAACTATTATTATAACGCCTTATTGGGGTTATGGTCTAGTCCAAATTGTTAACGTTGGGTTAGGTTAGGTTATTTAGGTAATCTGATTGCCATTTATGATGATGACATGAACCATCAGGAGATTATCTCCCATCAGCTTATTTCACCATGACATTAACCACCCAAACTTTAACCTAACACCGCCCAGTTAGCGTTTGGGTGTTTAATCTTCAGGTGAAATAAAGAGATTGGGGGGGGGGAGGCTAGTCTTCAGGGTCTCGGGTGAGCGTCTTAACAGAATCACTTGGCGGCATTTTTGTGAGTTGGTATTCAGTGTACTTACCAGAGTTCACGTGCCTCTGTGTAGTGACCAGCTGAGGGGAATGACCAGTTGAGGGGAAATGACCAGCCGAGGTGTAGCATGAGGTCTACCTATATTGCCACTTGCTCTAGGGCTGATCAAATGGGGCCCCAGTTCTAGTTGACCCCAATCTAATCCACCCCACCCGACTCGACCCGACCCCACCCCACCCCACCCCACCCCACTCCACTCCGAACCCGACCCGACCCCCCCCAGACTTGACCCCACCCCGACCCCGACCTGACCTAACCTAGCCATTAACAACGAGGGGCCTGATTCTATTTGTTAGGTCAGGACTAGAGGCTTTAATATAATAGCCACGGTGCTCAATTATGGAGGCTCTTGTCGGGGTGCTGCGAGCTGACGGGAGTGCGGGTGGGGTGGGTGGTGGGGTGGTGTGGGTGGTGAGGTAGTGAGGGTGGTGTGGGTGGTGAGGTAGTGAGGGTGGCGAGGTGGTGTGGGTGGCGAGGTAGTGTGGGTGGCGACCTGGTGTGGGTGGCGAGGTAGTGTGGGTGGTGAGGTAGTGTGGGTGGCGAGGTAGTGTGGGTGGTGAGGTAGTGTGGGTGGCGAGGTAGTGTGGGTGGTGAGGTGGTGTGGGTGGCGAGGTAGTGTGGGTGGTGAGGTAGTGTGGGTGGCGAGGTAGTGAGGGTGGTGTGGGTGGCGAGGCAGCGGGGGTGGTGTGGGTGGTGAGGTAGTGTGGGTGGTGAGGTAGTGTGGGTGGCGAGGTGGTGTGGGTGGTGAGGTAGTGTGGGTGGTGAGGTAGTGTGGGTGGCGAGGTGGTGTGGGTGGCGAGGTAGTGTGGGTGGCGAGGTGGTGTGGGTGGCGAGGTAGTGTGGGTGGCGAGGTGGTGTGGGTGGTGAGGTGGTGTGGGTGGCGAGGTGGTGTGGGTGGCGAGGTAGTGTGGGTGGCGAGGTGGTGTGGGCGGCGAGGTGGTGTGGGTGGTGATGTAGTGGGGGTGGTGTGGGTGGCGAGGAAGTGAGGGTGGTGTGGGTGGCGAGGTGGTGTGGGTGGCGGGGTGGTGAGGTGGTGTGAGGTGGTGTGGGTGGTGAGGTGGTGTGGGTGGCGAGGTAGTGTGGGTGGCGAGGTAGTGAGGGTGGTGTGGGTGGCGAGGTAGTGTGGGTGGCGAGGTGGTGAGGTAGTGTGGGTGGCGAGGTAGTGAGGGCGGTGTGGGTGGCGAGGTGGTGTGGGTGGCGAGGTAGTGAGGGTGGTGTGGGTGGTGAGGTGGTGTGGGTGGCGAGTTAGTGTGGGTGGCGAGGTAGCTGCATCAGTATTGGGTGTGTTTACGTTTTGCTGGCCGCCCACCGCTGCTCACTTCCGCCTTAGCACTACGCACTGCCACATTACACTCAAGGCATTTCCACTTCTAATATTACCCCCTTGGTCCACATTTGGGCTGGAGGCCTATATGACCTGTATTGAGGGTGATGGGTGGTGTAGTGATGGGTGGTGACCTGTGTGGTGATGAACCCAGCTGGTGTTGTTTTCACCTGGATACCGTCACATTTTCCTCTTATTCTTTCACTTCTCACCTGAAGACTGTGTTGAGTGTAAACATTGGAAGTTTAATGTTGTTGACAAATGAAGATGGTCGTAATTGTTTGCCACACAACATGTGACAAAATTGTAACTTAGAACATTGTGTGTTATGTTATTTACTAACAGAATTAAGTTCCCAGCTAACAGAAAATTTATCAAAATATAGTACACACATGTCATGATTTTATAAGAATTATGACTGATGTAACTTATATTGGCAATAATAATTAAATGATGATGCACGCTTGACACAAACGAAATATGACAGAATTTTAACAATGATTATTATATTTTATGTTGCTTAACCAGGTAATTAATCCCCAGTTATAGAACATTAAATGATGATATAAACATGGCAGAGTTATCACCTGTTTCTGCCAGTGTTTACTGTTTCACTTCTCAATTATGTACAGTAATATATTTTCCTTATGCGTTTGACAGTTAAATATTTATAAAAATATGTCCGCATTGATTCTAAGAATGCCTGCCACCTCAAGAACTGATTCAACATTTACAACACACACACACACACAGTTTATATTCCTCAAGCCAGTATAATAGTGGATAATCCTACAGCTAGAGGGAATATCTTTGTGCCTTGGGTTATGAAGTGTCTAGTTAGCGACTGGTGAAGGATGTTGAATCATGGTGTGCTCTCCTCTATCGTGTGTGTGAGAGATTTAATATACTGTAGAACGTCAGGAAAATAGCTGGGTGACGCTGGTATAAACGTGTGGTGTCTCCTCCTGACCCTACACACCCTCCACCTACCGCCACTAACCTCCTCAAAACATTCCTCTCCACGTAACTTGGAACTCATTATCGACGCAGGAATGATTTTTTTTTTCTCTAAAATATTTGAATTGGTAAAAACTTACTTTCCAAATAGTGTTAAGGTGGCAATAGTCTTTAGATGAAATAAACTCCTGGGGTGTTGGGCAGAGTATGTGTGTCGGGGAGAATTACCGTAGTTACTAGTGTCAATAACAAAGCCCAGGTCTGTAAATGTGTGGATGGCCAGGTAGTCAGGTCCGAGTGTGTGTACCTGAATACCTGCACCGCGATCCATACCCGCGAGTGACCTAGGACCTGTCTCTTGTGTAGGGTTGTGTGTCCGGGTAGTTTGGGGGTCAACACAACGATTTCTACAATTAGGTAATTATTGTGTGTGTGTGTGTGTGAGTAGTGACGACTGGTGGAGGGTAAGGGAGTAGGAGAGATGGTGTGTGGTGGAGGAGGTGTGGAGTGGAGGTGGCGGTGTAGGGTGAAAGAGGTGGTTGGTAGAGACGGAAGTGTGGCACATCTCCTTATACTCTCTCCAACCCCTTTCATGTCACCCCTGGGAATAGTGCCCCTCCTCCCCCCCCCCCCCCCACCACCACCTCATTTTCCTCCCCCCCTCTTCCTGTGTGGCCATGGAGGGTATACAACATGCAAGTATGTATGGAGAACTCAAGGCCATATCCTTATTAGGTATCATGAGCTGTATAAAGACTAAATGGTAATCTCCGGAGCAACCCAGAAGAGTGACCAGGTGTGTGTGGGGGGGGGGGGGGAGAGGTAATTGTAGGTTTGGTGGTACTCCTTGTTTTAATAGGTTCCAGTTCTAATAGACTTCAGTTCTTACAGGTTCGAGTTTTAATAAGGCCCCAGATATATAAGGCTTCAATTCTACTAGGCAAGAGATATAAGGCTTCAGTTCTAATAGGCCACAACCTAGACTGAACTCCAACTTAACAAATCCGTGACAACTTTGCGCCATTGCTTAGCTGCCTATTGAACTGTCACCTATACGACACGTAGGAGTGGTGAGGTCCTATGTGAGGTGAGGCGAGAGGTCCTGTTTGAGGCGAGGTGAGAGGTCCTGTTTGAGGAGAGGTGAGGCGAGAGGTCCTGTTTGAGGAGAGGTGAGGCGAGAGGTCCTGTTTGAGGAGAGGTGAGGTGAGGCGAGAGGTCCTATCTGAGGCGAGGTGAGGCGAGAGGTCCTGTCTGTGGCTAGGTGAGGTGAGGAGAGGCAGCCCACGTCACTAAAGCAAGATTGATACACTGGGTATTTAATTATGGACATGTATGATGGTGTGGGCTGAGGTGAGGTGGTGAGGGACACTGCGTCACCCGGCCCACCACACCTGAAGTATGTAAGACTCCTGGTTGAAGGTAGTCTCTGGAGGCTCCTGTGTGTGTGTGTGTGTGTACTTGCATCTGAATGTATGTATGCAGTTGCAGAGCCAATAGAACAACCTTAGCTGGCATTTGTGCAAACATCTCGCGCGGGAGTTGAATGTAAGTCTCGTCGGTAGTGAGGAGAAGGAGCATTGGCTGCCACGCCCACCACCACGCTCACTGCCACACCACTACCATCACCACCACGCTCACTACCACACCATTACCATCACTTCCATCACTACCATCACCTCCACCACGCTCACTACCAGAACACACCACTACCATCATTACCATCACCACCACTCCCACCACGCTCACTGCTACACCACTACCATCACTTACATCACTACCATGACCTCCACCATCACCACTACGCTCACTACCACATCACTACCATCATTTCCATCACCACCACCACTACGCTCACTACCACATCACTACCATCAGTTCCATTACCACCACCACTACGCTCACTACCACATCACTACCATCACCTCCACCACCACCGCACCACCACCCGAGGACACAGGCACTAGTGGGGGCATTACTGAGGTATGAAGGTGATATCACAGGTGAGGTGAGACGCGGTGTGCTCACTGGTCCTTGGGCGTGTGCCACCTCTAACTGCCTCAGGTGACGGAGTTATGTGTCTGTTTGTCTGTCTGTCTAAGTATCTTGCTAGCTGGGTATGGGAAGGGTTGGTATGGTTGATCGTGAAGTAATCTTTAATAACATCATGATATCTGTAGCTCCTCTTTACGTCACCTTGGGAATGAACTGTATAAGTGTAGTTGTAATATAACCTCTTGAAGCCAAGACGCCACAGTGTACTTTGTTTTACGCGCAGAGAAACATCCAATGCAGGAGATAGGCTCGCTGCTATATAGGAATATAGCGTATAAAAGGAGGGAGTTGCCATAAAGGAATATAACATAAACGTGGCTGTCAAGAAATAGTTCTTATATGTTACTGTTGTTACACATTTATTTGTTTACATTAACTATAATGCAGACTCACACACTCTTGTTCTGTTTATAAAAGAAATGCGATTTTAATGTTTAAAATGGCAAGTATCAATGTTTACAATGTAGCGCTCGTGTGATCCTAAACCTACTGCACGTGTTATGTCATTTTACTTGATATTACAAACATACGAATTATATTTCGTAATATATGATGAGCTCAATTGCACAAACTGCCAACTCCACTTTTCAAGACTTAACAAACCTCAGCCGTGCTTGACACGTCGAGTTATGCTGATTACAAAGAGTGGAGTTTGTTATTGTTTCGAAATTATTGCTACACATTGAACATCATCCGAGTCGGTCCTGTAAATTCCTGTCAGGATCTTGGTATTCACTCTGGGGAGTTCCGGAACACTCCAAAAACTGTTATACAGGAGTCGACAGGAGACCGACCGTACAAGTGAACCAACACAGGTGTGGCCGCTACCAGGTGATGGTGATTATACCCTTCTTACCTGGTGATGCTCCCCCGTTCAACACAGCCGTTAGTGTAGGTGTGTAAACCTCTCGCGGCCCTGTCATTAACACTCGCCGCCCTTACCCTCGTCCACCCTCGTCACCTTCACCCTGCCACCTTCGCCCTCGGCCTCCACGCGCCCTCGGCCCCCCTCGTCCTTTCTCGCCCTCGACCCTCTTTGTCCCTCTCACCCTCGTCTCCTTCGCCCCGCCACCTTCGCCCTGCCACCTTCGCCCTGGCCGCTCACCCTCGCCCCTCCTCGCCTCTCCCGCCTGTGAAGAAGGTTAGCTGGCGAGATAATGGGTAGTGAAAGGAGGGTTAAAAGTGGGCAGCTCCGGGTAAGTCGTGACGTGTGTGTGTGTGTGTGCGCGCGTGTGTGTGTTACACCTTCACGGGTCTATAAACAAGACCTCATGGGAAGTTTTGGCACAAGTTGAGAGACACCCTCCCTTCCACCCTAACCCACCCCCTCCCCTCCCCCACCCCCTCCCCTCCCCCCAACCCACCCCTCCCCTTCACCATCTCTACCCCCTCCCCCCACCCCACCCCTCCCCTCCCTCCACCCCACACCTGTCCCTCCGTCAAAGGTCACCATCGTCAAGGTAAAGAAAATCTTCATACACAGCCAAGGTCCTGTATGTGTGTGTGTCCTCATTTATAACCTTCCCTTCAAAAAGTATTCCCCCTCCTCTCCCCCTTCCCCTGCTCCCCCCTGCTCCCCCTCCCCCCAGGATAATAATGATATAATACACAACTCTGGCTAAAACGACAACCACATATTATTTAGTCTTTCTTATACCGGATCATTGAAGAACTCTTAACTGTATTTATCTCTGAATGTGTTGAGCAAGGCAAAGGGTACGGTAGGCGTGTAGAGTGCGTGTGGCTGGTGGGTGTGAGGGTGTGGGAAAGGTGCGTTAGGTGTGCAGAGTGCGTGTGGATGGTGGGTGTGAGGGTGTGGTAAAGGTGCGGTAGGGCACCCCCCTACATCCTTGTGTAAGGTGAAGCGCAGAAGCGTTTCAGCGCCCAACAGGGAAGCATGCTAAGTTCATGCCTGCCTTTATGTCTCATGAGTTAAGGGCGTAGAAGCCTGACGAGTCAAGGGCGTAGAAGCCTGAAGAGTCAATGGTTTATGTCTAAGCAAGTTATTGGAAGCTCCAACAACTTTCCCTGAATACGAAACTATCGATTTACAGCAGGTACCTACATTGCTGCTAGGTGAACAGGGACCAAGGGAGGCTGGGAAGTGTGTCCGAACAACTTTCCACCGGCCCGGGAATCGAACCCGTGACATCTCGCTTGCGAGGCAAGAGCGGTACCGCTCTACCCACGGCCCCAGCAACCCTCCCAACACTGCTTTCAGCCTCCTCTAGTCCTCCCACGGGCCCAGCAACCCTCCCAACACTGCTTTCAGTCCCCTCTAGTCCTCCCACGGGCCCAGCAACCCTCCCAACACTGCTTTCAGCCCCCTCTAGTCCTCCCACGGGCCCAGCAACCCTCCCAACACTGCTTTCAGCCCCCTCTAGTCCTCCTACGGCCCCAGCAACCCTCCCAACACTGCTTTCAGTCCCCTCTAGTCCTCCCACGGGCCCAGCAACCCTCCCAACACTGCTTTCAGCCCCCTCTAGTCCTCCCACGGGCCCAGCAACCCTCCCAACACTGCTTTCAGCCCCTCTAGTCCTCCTACGGCCCCAGCAACCCTCCCAACACTGCTTTCAGCCCCCTCTAGTCCTCCCACGGCCCCAGCAACCCTCCCAACACTGCTTTCAGCCCCCTCTAGTCCTCCCACGGCCCCAGCAACCCTCCCAACACTGCTTTCAGCCCCCTTTAGTCCTCCCACGGCCCCAGCAACCCTCCCAACACTGCTTTCAGTCCCCTCTAGGCCTCCCATTGCCACAACATCCGAGAGAGAGGAGAGAGAGAGAGAGAGAGAGAGAGAGAGAGAGAGATTTACAATTTTACAATTTGCCTCGCGAAAGGGCTAGTTTATTGGGCACCTCCCTGCATCCTTTGCAAGGCGGAGCGCAGAAGCGATTACAGCGCCCAACAGGGAAGCACGCGGAGTTCGTGCTTTCCTTCTACACCATAATCACGTGTTGTGGGTAAACTAAGTTGACCTGACAGCTGCACCCGACCCACATCAGTGACCTCTGATCTCTAGTTTTGCGAGAGGGGAGAGTACACCCCCCTCCATCCCTCCCCTTCACCTAACACCTGTGACTCTTGCTTCATGTTGTTGGAAGCACAGAACCAGATGTCAATCTAAACTGATTCATATACTTTTAATAGTTATTCGTCTCCCCTTGTCTGCGACCATGTGTTTATGTCCGAGATATATTATGTTTATGTCCGAGATATATTATGTTTTTGTCCGAGATATATTATGTTTATGTCCGAGATATATTATGTTTATGTCCGAGATATATTAAGGTATACTGATGGCTATTGATGGGTCACATGTTAGCTGCCAGGAGACCCTTGGTCAATAATAGTCCCCAGCGTCATCCCCCAGCGTCTCCCATCAGTCCCCAGTGTTAGCCCCAATGCCTCCATCAGTCCCCAGTGTTAGCCCCAATGCCTCCATCAGTCCCCAGTTCCTGAGTCAGTCCCCAGTCTACCTCCCAGGGTATGGTATGGTGTGTAGTGGTGTGGCGTGGCGTGGTGTGGTGTGTAGTGGTGTGGTATGGTGTGGTGTGGTGTGTAGTGGTGTGGTGTGGTGCACTTTAGGAAGCATCTGGTGGTATATATGTACTACATCTTGACGACCCCCCTAATGCTCCAAATAGCCTGGCCGAGAGTGACCTAGGTGATGCTCTAGTTGGAGGGGGAGGTGTGGGAGGAGGGGAGTGGGAAGGGGGAGGTAAGGAAGGAGGGAAGGGAATGTCTCTACCCATCCCATTATCACTCGTCTCTCTCTCTCTCTCTCTCTCTCTCTCTCTCTCTCTCTCTCTCTCTCTCTCTCTCTCTAAGGGTTCATGACACAGTGCTCCCTCCTGACCCGGGTTGTGTTCATGGTAAGGTGAGTCTCTATTACTGCCACATGTTTAGACTCACACTCTCATGTCTTCCTGTTCGAGTCTCTGTAGCTTCACTATGTCGTTTACTCGTCTCTTTTGTGGCCGCTTACTTGGCCCACCTCTGCTGCTCTTACTTGACCCACCTCTGTTGCTCTTACTTGACCCACCTCTGTTGCTCCTACTGGCCCACCTCTGTTGTTCCTACTGGCCCACCTCTGTTGCTCCTCCTGACCCACCTCTGTTGCTCCTACTGGCCCACCTCTGTTGCTCCTCCTGACCCACCTCTGTTGCTCCTACTGGCCCACCTCTGTTGCTCCTACTGACCCACCTCTGCCTGATTTGGCCTGACCTATCCTAACCATTAAGATTGGAGAGGGAGGGAGGAGGGACGAGTAGGAGGAAGAACGGAAGGAGGGACGAAAGAAAAGAGAATGATTAGGAGGTAGGGAAGGAGGAAGAGAAAAGCAGTGGATAGATGTCCGAGTTGTAACAGTTGAGAGAGAAGGAACATAAGAATGGAGGAAACTGCAGCGGGCGTATTGACCCATACTGGCCAGTCCCGTTTACACCCAACCCCTATCACTCATATATCCATCTAACCTACAGTATGTTTGAAGCTATCCAGCGTATTCTTGTTAATGATGATGTTTGGTAACTTGTTCCACTCATCCACTACTCTATTTCCAAGCCTAAATCTAAATTTGTCTTATTTAAAACCATTACTACGAGTTCGCTCCTGGTTGGATAGTTTGAGTACCTTTGTTATATCACCTTTGTTTAGCCCCGACTTCCAATTATACACCTCGATCATATCGCCCCTCACTATACGTCTCTCGAGGGAGTGCAGATTAAGATAATTTAACTTTTGTCTGTACTGAAGGTTCCTAATGCCCGGGATTAGTCTTGTCATTCTCCTCTGAATTCTTTCTAGAGATTCGATATCCATTCTGTAGTACGGTGACCAGAACTGAACCGCATAATCCAAGTGAGGTCTCACAAGCGCAAGATTGGATGACCTCGCTAGTCTTATAACTAACCCTTCTTTGTATGAACCCAAGCATTGTTAGCCTTGTTTCGAGCAAATACACATTGTTGTCTTGGTTTAAGATTCCTGCTTATCATTACTGCTAAATCTTTCTCGCAGTCGGATTTCTCAATAACAACGTTGTTCATCTGATATCTGGTTTCTCTGTTTACATCTCCTAGACTAAGTACTTTACATTTTTCTACATTAAATTTTATCAGTCATTTTTCAGACAATGCGAAAAAATTTTTTATATCTTCCTGTACTGTAGGTTTACGGAGTCCTCGTCAGATTTAATTACACGCCCTATTTTAGTGTCGTCAGCCAATTTACTTATGTTGCTGTCTACGCCTATATCTATGTCGTTTAAAGGAAGGAAGGAAGGAGAGAGGGAGGGAGGGAAAGAAGAACGGAGGGAGGGAGGGAGGGAGGGAAAAAAGAACGGAGGGAGGGAAGGACTTTGATGATGGAATGTGGTGTTGTGTTGCCATCTCCGTGTGTTGCATGTCGGCAGTGTGGTGTGCGTGACCCACCATCCGGCCACCACGGCGACACACTCACTCTGCTTCTCCGCCAAATCATCCACTTTACCCAAGTGTTATAGCCGCTTATTATGTCACAGCGAAGCAGCCTAGGGTCCTCCTTCACCAGCCAGTGTATCCCTAAGTTGAGGTAATTTGCTACACGTGTGTGACCAAAGTTTGAAGACACTAACACCCTGAACAAGGCCCACTGCACCACTAACACCCTGAACAAGGCCCACTGCACCACTAACACCCTGGACAAGGCCCCACTGCACCACTAACACCCTGGACAAGGCCCCACTGCACCACTAACACCCTGGACAAGGCCCCACTGCACCACTAACACCCTGAACAAGGCCCCACTGCACCACTAACACCCTGAACAAGGCCCACTGCACCACTAACACCCTGAACAAGGCCCACTGCACCACTAACACCCTGAACAAGGCCTACTGCACCACTAACACCCTGAACAAGGCCCACTGCACCACTAACACCCTGAACAAGGCCCCACTGCACCACTAACACCCTGAACAAGGCCCCACTGCACCACTAACACCCTGAACAAGGCCCACTGCACCACTAACACCCCCCAAAAGGCTAGACGCAATATTTGTAAACATGATGGTAGACGGGTGTGAAACACTGTGGTAATGAGCAGTCGTATAACGTGTGTAGCCTCGCCCCGTCTCGTGCACCATTTCCCGCGGTTGTGTAAGTGAGGGCGAGAACAGTGTAAACTGTTTGGGCAGCTGGCGGCGAGCAAATAAATGGTTGGAGGAGAAGGAATGGGAGGGGGGGGGGGAGAGAGAAGGATGGAGGGACGGAGGGAGGGAAGGGTGGAGGGAGAGGTTGTATGAGGCCTCGCATTCCATACTTCAACGCTGGGTATTTGGCCTCAGTGGGTCAGATGAGTGTATTACCTCTCCTCTTGTCCTTATACCTCTACTACCTCCTTCCGCTTGTTGTATATATAGGTCAGCTGACACCCCCACCCCCCCCCACCTCCCGTCGTTACAGGGTCCAGTCCTCCTGTGTACCCCTTGAGGATTGGGTGGGGTTCGCTTGACTGGTTACCAATCCTCCTGTCCCCCCCCCTCCCTCCCCCCTTCCTCCGTCCTCCCTTGTCGTATATTGTGTAAGGTGGACCAGGTAGACAACACTAATACTGTAATTAATGATGTAAACACTTTAGTGAGTATAGTGATCACAGGTGAGATTGTAGAGCACGTAAAGGAGGTGAGGGTGGTGGTGGTACATTGATTTTGATTTTGCCGCTTGCAGCGGCTACTTTATTGTGCACCCCACACTCATCCTGTGAGCGGTAGCGCAAAAGGATTACAGAGTAGAGTTTACAAAGGGTCATAATAATTAACCCCCGTTGTCAGGATATTATGACACTGAAAGTTACACAGTATTTCATTTACATTATTTGTTTAGTTCTATACATAAAGGGTAACTTATTCACAAATGCGTGAGTACAGGCGTGTGAGGCAGTATGTCTGGCCTCACACTTTGTTATTCACATTTACGTGGGAGGTATTCAAGCACATTGCGTATTTGGTTCTGTACATGAGAATTGATATAGTTACTAAGTGCAAAAAAGTGGATACAATCTTAATATGTCGGCTATCTTGCCATTAGAGATGAAGTGTTGTGCCATTTCACACACAGTGTGCTTGGACCTGTCCCTAAAAGGTTCTATCTTCACACAGTCGAGGACGTAGTGTTCAAGTGTGTGGCCATATGTATGGCCACACACTTTACATTTAGTTTTGTTTACATCTGCTTGAGGAACATACTGCCAAAGGTACTTATATCCTAACCTTATTCTAGCGGTTACAACATCTTGTAATCTAGTGATCTTGTTACTTGCTCCATATACATGTTTCACTTGATACATCTCATCATGGTAAACTATGGATCGACTAGTGCTTGTTTGCACTTGTCTACTTGCGTCAAACTCATCAATAAGTTCTTTCCTAATTACAGTTTTAAGGGTTCTTTTTGACAGACCCAAATTGTATTCAACGGTGTCTTTGTTAGACGCGAGTTTGGCGAGGGCATCAACTCTGTCATGTTTTATGAGGCCTATGTGAGAGGGGATCCACAACAGTTTGACCCTGACACCCCGGTCAACAAGGTGAGGGTGGTGGTGGTACAGGTGAGGGTGGTGATGGTGGTGGTGATGGTGAGGGTGGTGGTGGTACAGGTGGTGGTGGTGGTACAGGTGATGGTGGTGGTGGTACAGGTGAGGGTGGTGGTACAGGTGATGGTGATGACCGTGGTGGTGGTGATTGTGGTGATATTGATATTAAAACAGATTATTTAGCCAGAAAAACACAGATACAGAGTGGATAATAATAACAATATTAACATGGCTGAGCCAGTTGAGAGTCTGAGCTCTCTTAAAGGCACCTGATATATACTATACATTTATCTCAAGGAAGTATTATGTAACATTTAGTATCATCTGGAATAGTGGTGGAAGTAAGGACATATGAGACTGTTACCACGGTTATCACTTCATTATTTATTTATTTATTTATTTTTTAATTTTTTTTTACGTTTATATTTTAAGTATATACCTATTTTACAGTGAACTTGATGTACATTAATATGATAAGGGAGGGAAGCAACACAACATGGGTCGTATTAGGGTGGAACAAGAGGACAGAGCTGTTAGTATCATGTCTTGTCAAATATATAATTATTGCAGCGTTAATTTCTATCTGTCGACGTGATAATTTATGATATAATGGTTTTGGTGGTACAATAAGAGTGCTGGGGGCAGGTGGGGGAGGTGGTGGGGGCAGGTGAGGGGGTGGGGGAGGTGGTGGTGGCAGGTGAGGGTGGTGGTGGTGGCAGGTGAGGGGGGTGGTGGCAGGTAGTGTACTTCAGCAGCCAGCCACAGGAAGGAGGACACAACTGGTCATGGTAATTTGGTAACTTGTGACTCACCTGAAGCGCCTCCCCACACACTCGCCACCCCACACACTCGCCTCCCCACACACTCGCCACCCCACACACTCGCCACCCCACACACTCATTTTAAAATATGGACGAATGAAAATCTTGAAATATTTACGGTACATATACAATACCGGACAGTCGATAGTGTGTGTGTGTGCGTGTGTGTGTGTGTTGTAATACGTACACCAAAGCACATTACGACAGACTGTATACATGATCATTTCTCATACAATAGTGTTTAGTTTATTCATTCTTTTGGGTTTTCTCCTGAACAATAATGTATGATGGTAGTGTTTCATGATGATGGTAGAGTGGATAAAATGGTAGAAATGGTAGAGTTTCATGGTAGTGGTGATGGTAGACTGGATAATATGGTAGTAATGGTAGAGTTTCATGGTAGTGGTGATGGTAGACTGGATAATATGGTAGTAATGGTAGAGTTTCATGGTAGTGGTGATGGTAGAGTGGATAATATGGTAGTATTGGTAGAGTTTCATGGTAGTGGTGATGGTAGAGTGGATAATATGGTAGTAATGGTAGAGTTTCATGGCAGTGGTGATGGTAGAGTGGATAATATGGTAGTAATGGTAGAGTTTCATGGTAGTGGTGATGGTAGACTGGATAATATGGTAGTATTGGTAGAGTTTCATGGTAGTGGTGTATGATAGTAGAGTTTGATATTGTGATGGTAATGGTGGCGTATGGTAGTAGAATTTGTTGACGGTGGTGATGGTAGTGGTGATGGTTGACTGGATAATGGTAGTAGTGAAGGCGGCTGATGATGAGTGGGCCAGGCGGGGACGTGACTGTGACTTTAGCTGTTGGCGGCACCAGGCACAGTGCCACGTGACGTCACCAAGCAGTGCCACCTGACGTCATAAGAACTCGAGGATCATGTGCGTGGGGGGGGGGGGTATGTGACGGAAGGAAGGTGGGTGTTTATGAGAGAGAGAGAGAGAGCTGTGAGGTACGATGGTGGTTTGCTCTTTGGTACTTTGAGGTATTTGGGTCAGAGGTCAAGTTCACTGGGTCAGATTAGGTCTCGGTCACTGTGTGGTGGGCGAGAAGTCTTGTGTGAATACTGTTATTGATGACCCTTCAGGCTTTTACGTCCTGAATGTATGAGTCATAAAGGCAGCATGAACTACGCATGCTTCCCAGATGGGCGCTGTAAACGCTTTTGTGCTTCACCTTGCACAGGATGACATGGGGGTGCCCAATAAACTAGCCCCCTCGGGGGCAAATAAAAGCACAAACAAATTTTTGATGTATGTGTGTGTGTGTGTGTTGTTGGGTGTGTTTTAGTATGTGTGTGGGTGGGTGGGTGTATGTAAGTGGGTGAGTGGGTGTATGTGGGTGTGTTTATGTATGTGGGTGGGTGGGTGGGTGTATGTAAGTGGGTGAGTGGGTGTATGTGTGTGTAGTTGGGTGTATGTGTGTGTGGTTGGGTGTATGTGTGGTGCAATGGTCAGCATCTTCGCTTCGCAAGCGAGCGGACCCGGGTGAAGCTATGGGCAAGTTTCTTTACGCCATTTGCCTCTGTCTACCCAGAAGTAATTGGGTAACCTGGATGTTTATCGATTTGCGGATCGTATTCCTGGATAATGGTTAGCCAGTGCAGTTAGCGAGTTGTCCGGGTTTCTCGGACTATTTGTCACTATTCCTTGACACTGGGTCATGCAACTCGTTAACTTGGGGTGTGGTTGTTGTTGTGGCAACAGCTTCTACACCATAAACAAATTCTCGCTAGGGGATCCTTGGGCCGGCCATCCTCGATTTCGAGGGGCTTCCATTATTATTATTATTATTATTATTATTATTATTATGTGTGTGGTTGGGTGTGGTTGTTCACCTCCAGTCATCGTGGTGGAGTGATCACACAGGTCACGTGTTCACCATATGTCACCAGCCTCTTTCACCAAGGCACCACGATCCTCCCTGTGCTATACCTCACTAGGACGTGGTAGGGGGGGCGGCTGCACTTCCCATGACGAGTGTGTTCCGGTGCGTGGGTCTCGTCTAAGATGCCTCTCAGGGGTTTGTGAGCGGAACTCCCCGACCTGGCTATCGTCCTCAGCAGCTGCAGCAGTTGTAGTAACAGCACCACCCCCTCCCAGCCCCACCACCCATACTGACCATTATCACCACTGTGGCCATCAGCCGTGACAGGAGGTGCTGGGGTCCCTCTCCTCCCTTCTGTCACTTTGCTGTCATCTTTGTCTTCTGTATAGTGATGTTCAACACCAGGCTGCTCGAATCTTGCTGAAGTAGTGTAACTTGTGAGTCGAGATACATTGATGTGTGCGTGTGTGTGTGTGTGTGTGTGGTGGGTGGTAGTGAGTGTGGCGGGGCATGGTGGGCGGGGCATAGTGGTGAGGGGAGCAGCAGCCCGCCAGCCACAGCGTGCCATGACAGTCGACGGTGTACAGTGCCACCCTACCCTCGTGTGTGACTGACTCCACCGTCCCTCACACATACACTCTCTGTGTCGCCACTATCACAGGATGACGATACGTAATGATCCTCAAGTTTATTCGTTCTAACTAAATATTTTAAGAGAAAAATGGTACTACAGTAGTTAATGATATGCGTGACGTGAAGTAGAAAAAAAAAGAAATGCCCTCGCTGTGGTCGACACTAAAGTATGATGCGAGTGATGACTGTGTACACTAAAGCCACCAGTCAGCGTGTTGGAAGACAGTGATCCTTCGTCTGATGGTTAAGGAACAGATCCATTCACGAGTTTGAGGACCCCAAATGGAGTTTTGATGATGTGGGTGAGTGTGTAGTATTAGCATAACGGGAGCTATCCGTATATAGCACAGCCGCGGGCCAGCTGGTCACTGTGACGTCAGCTGGCATGGTATGTGGCGCACCAGGACGCTTTGTGTACAACAACTACTGCCTGGTGACTGACACCCCTCACCTGTACCTCTGCCTTGATGGTATTATTAGTAGCGGTCCTCCCTCCCTCCCTCCCTCCAATCTTCCCCCTCCTTCCCTCCTTCCTCTCTTCCCCCTCCCTCCCTCTTTCTTGTCTTCCCCCTCCTTCCCTCCCTTCCTCTCTTACCCCCCAACCTGTTTTCCTTTTCCCTTCCGCTTTCACTTCCCTCCCACCCTCTCCCCCATGACCCCTTCACCAGCACCTGACGGACACCACCGCCACCACTAGTTCTCGTTGACCCTCCCGTATCACTGGTATGGATGGCTGTCACTTGGCTCTGTCACTGTTGGCAAGTTATCGTGTTGTCACTGTTGGCAAGGTATGGTGTTGTCACTGTTGGCAAGGTATGGTGTTGTCACTGTTGGCGAGGTATGGTGTTGTCACTGTTGGCGTGGCTGTGTCAGTGGTGGTGGTAGCTAGGTTATGGCTGCTGACTGTAGATCACCTTAGTCTTAGTAATTACAACCCTGGACCTTAAGACATAACCCAGGACCTTAAGACATAACCCAGGACCTTAAGACATAACCAAGGACCTTAAGACATAACCCAGGACCTTAAGACATAACCCAGGACCTTAAGACATAACCCAGGACCTTAAGACATAACCAAGGACCTTAATACATAACCCAGGACCTTAAGACATAACCAAGAACCTTAAGACATAACCCAGGGCCTTAAGACATAACCCTGGACCTTAAGACATAACCCAGGACCTTAAGACATAACCCTGGACCTTAAGACATAACCAAGGACCTTAAGACACAACCCAGGACCTTAAGACATAACCCAGGACCTTAAGACATAACCCAGGACCTTAAGACATAACCCAGGACCTTAAGACATAACCCTGGACCTTAAGACATAACCCTGGACCTTAAGACATAACCCAGGACCTTAAGACATAACCCAGGACCTTAAGACATAACCAAGGACCTTAAGACATAACCCAGGACCTTAAGACATAACCCAGGACCTTAAGACATAACCAAGGACCTTAAGACATAACCCAGGACCTTTAGACATAACCCAGGACCTTAAGACATAACCATAAAACCCTGAAAAAAAGAGATTTGAGAAGAAAAAGTTATTGACTGGGCTTGGTCTGGCAGGTGTGGTATGGTTGTGTATGGTGTGGAGGAGTGTGGTTGTGTATGGTGTGGAGGAGTATGGTTGTGTATGGTGTGGAGGAGTATGGTTGTGTATGGTGTGGAGGAGTATGGTTGTGTATGGTGTGGAGGAGTGTGGTTGTGTATGGTGTTGAGGAGTGTGGTTGTGTATGGTGTGGAGGAGTGTGGTTGTGTATGGTGTGGAGGAGTGTGGTTGTGTTTGGTGTGGAGGAGTGTGGTTATGTATGGTGTGGAGGAGTATGGTTGTGTATGGTGTGGAGGAGTATGGTTGTGTATGGTGTATAGAGAAGAGCGAGGGAGGCAGGAGGAAGGGGTGTAGCGTCACAGGTGGTCATATACACTGGGTTAAATTGTTGTTTATTGGTAGTGATTGTGTGGGGCAGCAGCGACCCCGCCTACTCCTCTCTCTCTCTCTCAACGTACGTATTAATGCTCACACTCCACCTTACGGGACGGATACTAATGTTGTTGTAATACTTATTGTAACATTCAGCGAGATGGTATTGTTAATGTGTGTGTGAAACAGGAGAGCATCGCCGCCCGTGTTTATCTGTGGAAGACGGGCGGACGACTGTACACGGTGATAATATAAACTCCAGGATGTTTTTGGTCTTCCTCTGACGTACAAAAACAACCAAGGTTTTCCTCTCTCAGTTTACAGATATAATAGTTGACTGTTCATAGTGTCGAGACGGTATGGTGATGGACACACTCGGGGTATACAGTTAATTGAGAGAGAAAAAAGAAGATATATACAGTGTCGTGGAAAAAGACTCTTGTGTGTGTGGTAGGGAGAGACTTGCCCCAGGACACTCAACTACCACCAGGAGGAGGAGAGTGAGTGAGTCTGCCAGCTTGATAAAGAGGCAGTACTGATGACACCACCAGACCTCTCCCTCCCATAAAACTGTATTACTACTCCTCTGGACCAAGTAACTATTATTAACCAACTCTCTTAACACAAACATCACAGTGAAGTTAAGTGAAAATATCTCATTACTGGAAACATAGTGAGTGTTTTATGGGTAGTGGCGGGGAGAAGATTATAGCGTCCGTGTGTTTGTGTGTGCGGCCGCCGGGAGACAGTGAGAGGGAGGTGTGTCATGACAACCATGTCTCTCCTGTCCCTCACTGCCAAGATGGTTGCGGCGGTACAATGCGGTGGCGGCTCCCTCGGCTCCAGAAACCGCAGCCGCAGGTCAGTATTATACACCTTTCTAGCTGGTGTGTGTGTGTGTGTGTGTGTGTGTGTGTGTGTGTGTGTGATGGCCAAGAAGACATATGTTGTCTTCTATATAAGCTGTAGAGGTGACGTGACCGGAGGCTGCCCCAATTAGTGATCACCATGACTCCGTGTTCTTATCTCAAGGTGTAGAAAGACAGTCCAGATGAACACCTTGAACAACATGGCGGTACAAGGATGGTGAACATATTCTCAGGTGTCCTTTTATGTGTTTTGTTTTATATAATATAGCTACTGATATCACTCCTCACTTGTTCTTTATAATATAGCTACTGATGTCACTCCTCACTTGTTCTTTATAATATAGCTACTGATGTCACTCCTCACTTGTTCTTTATAATATAGCTACTGATGTCACTCCTCACCTGTTCTTTATAATATAGCTACTGATGTCACTCCTCACTTGTCCTATAATATAGCTACTGATGTCACTCCTCACTTGTCCTTTATAATATAGCTACTGATGTCACTCCTCACCTGTTCTTTATAATATAGCTACTGATGTCACTCCTCACTTGTTCTTTATAATATAGCTACTGATGTCACTCCTCACCTGTTCTTTATAATATAGCTACTGATGTCACTCCTCACCTGTTCTTTATAATATAGCTACTGATGTCACTCCTCACCTGTTCTTTATAATATAGCTACTGATGTCACTCCTCACCTGTTCTTTATAATATAGCTACTGATGTCACTCCTCACTTGTTCTTTATAATATAGCTACTGATGTCACTCCTCACTTGTTCTTTATAATATAGCTACTGATGTCACTCCTCACTTGTTCTTTATAATATAGCTACTGATGTCACTCCTCACTTGTTCTTTATAATATAGCTACTGATGTCACTCCTCACCTGTTCTTTATAATATAGCTACTGATGTCACTCCTCACTTGTTCTTTATAATATAGCTACTGACGTCACTCCTCACCTGTATATAAGTTACCTGACTATGTTATTAATGTTGTGTTTCCTTTCCCCACAGGTAAGTTGGGTGTGGTAGTGTTGGTCACCTGTTGGGTCTGAGTATACACCAAGACAGGTTAGTGGTGATGGTATTGGACCGGCGAGGGTAAGAAGCTGGACCAACTCTCGTCTGGGGCGGTAACACAAACACACACACACACACACACACGGTATTTGAGGGGGAATTATGTCAGTTTGTGTTAGAGAGAGAGGCACCTCCACTATAGTCACCCACCGTTCGCTTATGTACCTGAAGAATACTGTAAGCTGTATACTGGTGGGGAATAAATTGTGTATCGGAGAGTAAACGAGACACTCTGGGGGGTTAATTATGTGGAGTGTGGCGAGTGATGGTGGGCTGCTCGCCTCTTCCTAACCCCTCCCTCCTCTTTCCGTTTCTTCCGTCTTTTTTCTCCCCCCCCCCCCCACCTTCTTCTTCCTTTCTCCTCTTCACTCCCTTCCTATTTTCTCCTTTCCTTCTCCTTCTCTTCTCTTCTCCTTTCTTCCTCTTTTCTCCTCTTCTCTCCCTTCCTCTTTCCTACCTTCTTCCTCTTTTCTCCCTTCTTTCTCCTTCTCTTCCCCCTTCTTCCTCTTTTCTCCCTTCTTTCTCCTTCTCTTCCCCCTTTTTCCTCTTTTTTTTGCCCTCTTCCTTCTCCCTTCCTTCTCTTTCCACCCCTTTCTTCTCTTCCCTTTCTTCCTCTAACCCATATTCCATTCTCTTTTTCTTCCTCTTTCCTTCTCCTTCCTTTTAGCCTTCCCTCTTCTTCCCTCCCTTCCTCCTTCCCTGATCCTTTCCCCTTCCCTACCTTCTTCTTCCCCCCTCCTCTTCCCTACCTTCTTCTTCCCCCCTCTCTCTCTCTCCCTTCTCACCCCGCTATCATCCTTCTCCCCTCCTTCCCCCACTAATCTCCCTCCCTCTCCCTTCTTCCTTCCCTCTTAGATTGACCTCGTAGTTAATTAGGTCAAGTTATAAAAGTTAAATGAGGTCAAGCTGTCAACGTGCAAAGTGTTTACGAGAGGAGAGAGAGAGAGAGAGAGAGAGAGAGAGAGAGAGAGAGAGAGAGAGAGTGTTTCTTCAGTGTGTTGTAGGATGTGTGTAGGCGAGTGTTGGGGGGTGTAGGAGGTCGACCCGAGTGTTGTATGGTGTAGGAGGTCGACCCGAGTGTTGTAGGGTGTAGGGGGTCGACCCGAGTGTTGTAGGGTGTAGGAGGTCGACCCGAGTGTTGTAGAGTGTAGCAGGTCGACCCGAGTGTTGTAGGGTGTAGGAGGTCGACCCGGGTGTTGTAGGGTGTAGGAGGTCGACCCGAGTGTTGTAGGGTGTAAGGGGGGGGGGGGGTGGGGTAGATGGTTGACAGTTATAGAGAGATGGTAGTGGTGGTAGGGTCGTGGTGGTAGGGTAGTGGTGGTAGGGTCGTGGTGGTAGGGTAGTGGTGGTAGGGTAGTGGTGGTAGGGTCGTGGTTGTAGGGTAGTGGTGGTAGGGTCGTGGTTGTAGGGTCGTGGTGGTAGGGTCGTGGTAGTATTGATATTAAAACAGTTTATTCAGCCAGAAAAACACAGATACAGAGTGGATAATAATAACAATATTAACATGGCTGAACCAGCTGAGAACCTGAGCTCTCCTATATGTACCTAATATATACTATACATTTATCTCAAGGAAGTATTACGTCACATTTAGTATCATCTGGATAAGTACAATAACATGGTGGTAATAAGAACATATCAGTATGTTCCCACGGTTATCACTTCGTTATTTATTTTATTTTATTTATTTTTTTACATTTACATTATAAGTATATACATATTTCACAGTGAAGTTGATATACATTAATATGATAAGGGAGGGAAGCAACACAGCATGGGTCGTATTAGGGTGGAACAAGAGGACAGAGCTGTTAGTATCATGTCTTGATGGTGGTAGTGGTGGTGGAGGTAGGTTCGTGATGGTGGTAGTGATGGTGGGATCATGATGGTGGTGGTGGTGGTGGAGGTAGGTTCGTGATGGTGGTAGTGATGGTGGGATCATGAGAGTGGTGGTGGTGGTGGTTGGTTCGTGATGGTGGTAGGGTCTCAGAAGTGGTAGGGTCGTGGTGGTGTTAGCGATGGTAGAGTCGCAGTGATAGTGGTGGTAGTATCGTAATGGTGGTAGTAGTGGTAGAATAGTGATGGTAGGGTCGTGATGGTGGTAGTGGTCGTGATGGTGGCAGTGGTGGTGGTGGTGGTAGTGGTGGTGGTAGTGGTGGTGGTAAGGTCACCAGGTACAACAGAGAGATGGACCAGGTAATGACCCAGCACGTCCTCCCAGCCCCTCACTGTAAACACCAAACCCACCCACCCTACCCATCCTCTTACCTACCTACCTACCTACCTACCTATTAGTGTTCCTCTTGGTCTAGTTTCTCACAGAGCTCCCTAACACCTGGAGATGTACGAATGAGGCTCTTATCTTTACACACACACACACATACTACTACTACTACTTTTTTTTTTTTTTTTTTTTAACGTGGCCTCCAGCCTCCCCCAATAGCCACACCTTCGCCACCATTTATTTACCTTAATATTAAATATCCTAATACATAAGAAGCTATCCTATCTGTGATAAATTAGTTGAGCCGCAGATCTATGCGGCATTCAGTGACTGTAGCCTCATAGTCAATATCTGCAGCAGTTGTCGGAGTCGGGGCAGAAGCTCTCGTTCCCCTGAGGCAGAGCAAAGCCTACCGAAGGAGAGAGAAGGACAGTCGACATCTCATCCAGGCTGTAACATAACTTCTGGGCTGCTGCTTCTGTTCGGAGATCAACTCCGCGAGTCTGGCGTAGAAACATCTTGCACTTGGTCCCATCCCACCAGAGGTTGTGAACACTAGAGGAGTGAAGCTGCCACTTTTTGATGCACTCCACTTTTCCTGCTCCTGTAAGGTCATCAGCATATGCCACTTGTTTGACCCCGGTTGTTTCATACTTTATTTCTTGTTGGAGCACTGATAGGCCAATTGCATACATTGCCATTGCAACAGGGTCCCCGTGTTGTTCCCTCGGTCGACTGTAGGATGGTATCACCTCGTAGAGCCTTGTTGTTTACTATGTAGAGGTCTGATGGATTCCTATACGAATTTTCAACATACATCGCAAAGCTTGGACACTTGATCTTGATGTTGTGCAGTGCAGCCTTGCGGTTAAGTATGTTGAATGCGTTTGAAGCATCCACCAGGAGAACGGCCTCAAAATCACGCTGCTCAAATATCAATCTCATGGCGTGAATGGCCGCCTCCCCACCAGCCTGGTGGCCAGCACACACTTGTAGGTTCCCTGCTGCTGCCCTGACATCATCCTTTACCACCTCCATTATGCACTTTCCGATGATCCGCCTCAGCACTTCCCCCACCCCTATAGGTCTACATCCTGGTTTCTTTTCCAGAGGAATAAGGCGGCAGGCCGTCAGGGCCTGGAGGTGATGGCAGCAAGAGGATGCAAGCTTTCTTGCAAGGGCGGCAATGGCAGTGCAGAGATCGCTTGCTACAGGGCCAAACTTGTTTGTGCTGAGGATGACTCTCCAACCGTTTGCATCCAGACCTGAAGGGCCGGCTCCTCCTCGAGTCTTCAGTGCCTTTTTCCACACCATCCCTCCTGTTATTTTCTCGAACAGGACAGCATTTGGTGGGATATAGTCACCCTGGAACCTGATGCCTTCATCTTCACTTGCAGGGGGATGTTTCTCTTTCAATAGTTTTAATGGCTCTCTGTTTATTGGCATCACCCCACCGGAGGATTCCTCTGTGAGAGATCTTACCGCGAGAGACACTTTTCCCACACGCATTTTGTTTCCAAATTTTCTTGCCACGTCATCGGTGTTTTGCTTTCCGTCACCCGTAAATTTTAGTCTCTCCTGCAGTGTTCTTGCTTCACATAGGAGATCATCTAGGGCCCCAGTCTGCCACATTGTCAATCTTCTCTTCATTGCTGCCACATTTTCTTTGTGCTTAGCCTTTGTGTGTTTCCTCTGACAAAATAGATGTGGTATTATTGCCAGTATTTGAAGAGCTAGGGGGGCGAGGAAGCGGTCCTGAGTGTAATCAGTCATGAAGCGAGTCATCTCCCGAATCATTTCTTTGGTGGCCGCACACTTGGGTGGTTCAAATAAGTTAGCGGGCGACCACTTGACAATTTCTGAGTAGGTTTCTTTGACCCATACATCTGCATTTTCCATCGACATGCCATTCCACTGCGGTGGCTGTCTCTCATTCTCCTCGTGGACACCTGCTACTAAGGGAGCAGCATTTGTTAGTACTACATTTTCGGGTTGAGTAGACTCACTGCTATCATTTCGGATATCATCGGGTAGTTGGGTCCCGGCGATATCCACTGTGGCCACCTGTGTCGGCTCCCTGCGACGTGGGTTCCGACACTGGTCTAGCTTCCTGCAATCCACACATGGTCGGTTGTTTCTCGCACAAACACAATTTGTGCAGTTTTGGTTCGGGCTAGCATAGACGCAGCAAAGAATGTTACCAGGCATAGTGAACAGCACCTTGGGCGACGGTTACGTCCGCCTCCGAACATCTGATTTAGTCCCAGGCACAAGATTATACTGGTTCTTATGAGGGAAGGGCAGCGAGGTGACAGGCTGGACTGCTGTGTCCAGGTAGTAGGGGCATACGTGCGCGCGTGGGTGTGTAGGCTACCCCCCCTAATAGCGACCATCCATACATCAGAATGATACACTATGGACAAGAGTTTGTCACACCAGGCACTTGTTTATATAACCTTGGAACAAATAACCGCTATTTATATATAGTCTCACTGGTGTAATATCAGTTATGTATACTCACTTGGTTCGTCGAGACCCTACATTAAGTGTCCGTTACTACTACTACTGACAAGTCGATGTACAGTGTCACAGTGGTCTGAGCCACACATGGCAAGGGTGATGATGACATCTTGGCGATCTCTTTCTCTGACAATGACGAAGTCAATGAGATGCCAGTGTTTGGATCGTGGGTGTTCCCACGAACCCTTGAACTTATTGGCCTGCCGAAACAAGGTGTTGGTGATAGTGAGGTTTTGTTAGTATCTCTGCCAACTCTGGCATTGAAGTCACCAAGGAGCACAACCTTGTCTTCTCTGGGGATAGAGGTTACCACTCTGTCGAAGTCGGCGTAAAAGGCCTCCTTGTTGTCATCCTCTTCATCCAGTGTTGGGGCGTATTCACTGTTGAAGAAGGTATAACGAGTGATTCAGTGGGACTCGAAGCGTCATGAGGCGCTCGTTGATCCCAATAGGCATTTCAGTTAGTCTGTGTAGGATGCATTGACGGTTGGCAAAACCAACTCCATAAATGTGGTTTCTCTCAGCAGCAGGCTTACCGTTCCAGAAGAAGATATAGCCAGACCCCCGTTCTGTGAGTTGTCCCTCATATGGGAGTCGGGACTCACTGATGGCTGCTATGTCGATGTTATACCTAGCCAGCTCTTTTGCCACAAGGGCAGTTCTTTTATCAGGATGCGCATTTGTTTCAGCATCCAGAAGGGTCCTGACATTCCATGTAACGACCATAAAATGTTGTATGGTTTGTTTTTGTTTGGATCTGTGATTTTGGTTGTGTTTTCGACCGCGTAAGGATGACCTTACTGGGTGCGGTTGCCCAGTCAGGTTGGATTTTTAGGCAGGCTGTGTTTAGGGCACTTTTTCTAGCCCCCTCCCCATGTGGGGTGAACAGAGTGGCTTCCCAAAAGGGCTGCTCTGTCGCACAGCCTGGACCGGATTGCACTGCTGCCTAGATCCCAATGCATAAACGACCATCTTATCTGTGCCACCCATGTGCAGAATTGTAACTAGAGACTCCCGGCAGTCATCTCTGCCTGTCCCCGTCGCCACTTGTCCATCGCCATAGGACTTTTGGGGGTATGGGGTTTTTGATGATGATTGATGATAATGAGAGGTATGATGAACTGAATGATGGCTGCACGTGAGTTGATTTATGTGGTGAGGCAGGAGCACAGGCTGCAACCAAACATCTTGGCTCTCCCTTTTCCTGATCCAGTGGTGCAAGTGTTGCAATGAATGGGGAGAGGGAGAGTCACAATGGACTGCATATAGGCCAGTTTGTTGGGTTTCGCCTCAGTATCCTGTCCATCAGGCATTGCCTTTGTCCGCCGGTTTAGTCGTTCGGTTTCCATGGTGGTCATCTCTTCCGCCTATACCGCCGTTGGGGTCTTGTTGGAGCTCTGTAAGTATGTCTGACCTGATGCGGGGCTCCACAGCAGATTTTTCGTTCGGGGTTTACTCCCGTAGCCTTATACCTGCCAAGGTTAATCCACAAGGCAGGGGGGGGGGGGCGGTGGTTGGTAGGCACCAGGACGTGTCCACATGCCAGTGCGCCTATGCGCCATCCCTCTGGGGCCCACTGCTACTCCAAGATCCCCTGCTGATCTAGCCTGGGCCCACGAGGCACCCAGTTAACGTGTGTTGCCACGAGGAGGCACAGTAGGAGTCTTGATGGTTAGGAGGCTGTGTACTGGGTGGAGAAGACTTATATAAGATTCTTCCTTCTTCGCCACGAGGGCTAGCCAATGGCGGCAGCTAAAAACGAGAGGGAGCAAGCAGTGCTTGCACCTTAACACTAACATTATGCTGCCACTCTAGACGCATTTCACCACCCTGTATGTGGCTGCACACACACACACACACACACACACACAGGGTCCTCCTCATCTCACTCTCTCATGTCCTAGAAAGTGTGTGTGTGTGTACTGTAGTGTCAATTGCATGGTACAGTATATTCCAGAAAAAGTAAAGCTACACAGGAAATACAGTACGACCCCACTACATAAGTACGACCTCTCAATAACAATTATTAGTCGTCTTTCCGCCACCATTCCACTATCCTGTATAACGTCTGTGAGGCGCGTTTACCGTCACTCAACACGACCCGGATTTCGTTCTCCTCCCCACAGATGTCCTGATATACAGTATCTTGGACGTTCATAGAAAAAGATTGTATCAGGTTTACTTATCTGTGTACACTAACTGTCTTGAGATGTTGTAAGTGTTTCTTGTTGTGGTGTGTTGTTTGTTGTTTGTGTTGCTTATTCTCTTCGTGTGGTTTGTTGTTGTTGTTTGTCTTTTGTTTTGTTTTGTGTTGTTTGAGTTGTGTTGTCGTTGTCGTGGTCAGAATGTCCCTGATGTTTTTTTTTAGGTTAAACGATAAACAACATTGAGTGCTTTTGTGTTTGTGTTGTCTTCTCTTAAGCTGGTTGTGTGTCTGTGTACTGCTTGGTCTCCCTGTCTGTACTACTCTCCCTGTCTGTACTACTCTCCCTGTCTGTACTACTCGCTCTCACTGTGTCTGTATCTGTCTGTATTATACTACGTGGTACCTGTCTCCGTGTATATATATATACTGTATATTAATAAGTGCGTCCGTCGGGTAGCTCTATGAATGCCGTATTTGGACTTGACTCAAATAGAGGAAATTACAATTGAAAAACGAGAAAAACCATCTGACCCCCCCCCCCCTTTCCTCCCCTCCCCCTTCCTCTCCTCTCCCCTTCCTCCCCTCTCCCACCTCCTCTCCTCTCCCCTTCCTCTCCTCTCCCACCTCCTCTCCTCTCTCCCCTTCCTCTCCTCTCCCACCTCCTCTCCTCTCCCACCTCCTCTCCTCTCCCACCTCCTCTCCTCTCCCACCTCCTCTCTTCTCCCACCTCCTCGCCTCTCCCACCTCCTCTCCTCTCCCACCTCCTCTCCTCTCCCACCTCCTCTCCTCTTCCACCTCCTCTCCTCTCCCACCTCCTCTCCTCTCCCACCTCCTCTCCTTTCCCATCTCCTCGCCTCTCCCACCTCCTCTCCTCTCCCACCTCCTCTCCTCTTCCACCTCTTCTCTCCCACCTCCTCTCCTCTCCCACCTCCTCTCCCACCTCCTCTCCTCTCCCACCTCCTCGCCACTCCCACCTCCTCGCCTCTCCCACCTCCTCGCCTCTCCCACCTCCTCTCCTCTCCCACCTCCTCGCCTCTCCCACCTCCTCGCCTCTCCCACCTCCTCTCCTCTCCCACCTCCTCTCCTTTCCCATCTCCTCTCCTCTCCCACCTCCTCGCCTCTCCCACCTCCTCGCCTCTCCCACCTCCTCTCCTCTCCCACCTCCTCTCCTCTCCCACCTCCTCTCTTCTCCCACCTCCTCTTCTCTCCCACCTCCTCTCCTTTCCCATCTCCTCTCCTCTCCCACCTCCTCGCCTCTCCCACCTCCTCTCCTCTCCCACCTCCTCTCTTCTCCCACCTCCTCTCCTCTCCCACCTCCTCTCTTCTCCCACCTCCTCTCCTCTCCCACCTCCTCTCCTCTCCCACCTCCTCTCCTCTCCCACCACCTCTCCTCTCCCACCTCCTCTCCTCTCCCACCTCCTCTCCTCTCCCACCTCCTCTCCTCTCCCACCTCCTCTCCTCTCCCACCTCCTCTCCTCTCCCACCTCCTCTCCTCTCCCACCTCTTCTCCTCTCCCACCTCTTCTCCTCTCCCACCTCCTCCCTCCCCCTCCTCTCCTCTCCCCTCCTCCCTCTCCCACCTCCTCTCCTCTCCCCCTCCTCTCCTCTCCCACCTCCTCTCCTCTCCCACCTCCTCTCCTCTCCCATCTCCTCTCCTCTCCCACCTCCTCTCCTCTCCCACCTCCTCTCCTCTCCCACCTCCTCGCCTCTCCCACCTCCTCTCCTCTCCCATCTCCTCTCCTCTCCCACCTCCTCTCCTCTCCCACCTCCTCGCCTCTCCCACCTCCTCTCCTCTCCCATCTCCTCTCCTCTCCCACCTCCTCTCCTCTCCCACCTCCTCGCCTCTCCCACCACCTCGCCTCCCCACCTCCTCTCCTCTCCCACCTCCTCTCCTCTCCCACCTCCTCGCCTCTCCCACCTCCTCTCCTTTCCCATCTCCTCTCGTCTCCCACCTCCTCTCCTCTCCCACCTCTTCTCCTCTCCCACCTCCTCTCCTCTCCCACCTCCTCTCCTCTCCCATCTCCTCTCCTCTCCCACCTCCTCTCCTCTCCCACCTCCTCTCCTCTCCCACCTCCTCGCCCCTCCCACCTCCTCTCCTCTCCCACCTCCTCGCCCCTCCCACCTCTCCTCTCCCATCTCCTCTCCTCTCCCACCTCCTCTCCTCTCCCACCTCCTCGCCTCTCCCACCTCCTCGCCTCTCCCACCTCCTCTCCTCTCCCACCTCCTCTCCTCTCCCACCTCCGCTCCTCCCTCACCCACCTCTCCTCTCCCACCTCCTCGCCTCTTCCACCTCCTCTCCTCTCCCACCTCCTCGCCTCTCCCACCTCCTCTCCTCTCCCACCTCCTCTCCTCTCCCACCTCCTCGCCTCTCCCACCTCCTCTCCTCTCCCACCTCCTCTCCTCTCCCACTTCCTCGCCTCTCCCACCTCCTCGCCTCTCCCACCTCCTCGCCTCTCCCACCTCCTCTCCTCTCCCACCTCCTCGCCTCTCCCACCTCCTCTCCTTTCCCATCTCCTCTCGTCTCCCACCTCCTCTCCTCTCCCACCTCCTCTCCTCTCCCACCTCCTCTCCTCTCCCATCTCCTCTCCTCTCCCACCTCCTCTCCTCTCCCACCTCCTCTCCTCTCCCACCTCCTCGCCCCTCCCACCTCCTCTCCTCTCCCACCTCCTCGCCCCTCCCACCTCCTCTCCTCTCCCATCTCCTCTCCTCTCCCACCTCCTCTCCTCTCCCACCTCCTCGCCTCTCCCACCTCCTCGCCTCTCCCACCTCCTCTCCTCTCCCACCTCCTCTCCTCTCCCACCTCCTCTCCTCACCTCACCCACCTCTCCTCTCCCACCTCCTCGCCTCTTCCACCTCCTTTCCTCTCCCACCTCCTCGCCTCTCCCACCTCCTCTCCTCTCCCACCTCCTCTCCTCTCCCACCTCCTCGCCTCTCCCACCTCCTCTCCTCTCCCACCTCCTCTCCTCTCCCACTTCCTCGCCTCTCCCACCTCCTCGCCTCTCCCACCTCCTCGCCTCTCCCACCTCCTCTCCTCTCCCACCTCCTCGCCTCTCCCACCTCGTCTCCTCTCCCATCTCCTCTCCTCTCCCACCTCCTCTCCTCTCCCACCTCCTCGCCTCTCCCACCTCCTCTCCTCTCCCACCTCCTCTCCTCTCCCACCTCCTCTCCTCTCCCACCTCCTCTCCTTTCCCATCTCCTCTCCTCTCCCACCTCCTCTCCTCTCCCACCTCCTCGCCTCTCCCACCTCCTCTCCTACCTCCTCTCTTCTCCCACCTCCTCTCCCACCTCCTCTCCTCTCCCACCTCCTCTCCTCTCCCATCTCCTCTCCTCTCCCACCACCTCTCCTCTCCCACCTCCTCTCCTCTCCCACCTCCTCTCCTCTCTCACCTCCTCGCCTCTCCCACCTCCTCTCCTCTCCCACCTCCTCTCCTCTCCCACCTCCTCTCCTCTCCCACCTCCTCTCCTCTCCCACCTCCTCGCCTCTCCCACCTCCTCTCCTCTCCCACCTCCTCTCCTCTCCCACCTCCTCTCCTCTTCCACCTCCTCTCCTCTCCCACCTCTCCTCTCCCACCTCCTCTCCTCTCCCATCTCCTCGCCTCTCCCACCTCCTCTCCTCTCCCACCTCCTCTCCTCTCCACCTCTTCTCTCCCACCTCCTCTCCTCTCCCACCTCCTCTCCCACCTCCTCTCCTCTCCCACCTCCTCGCCACTCCCACCTCCTCGCCTCTCCCACCTCCTCGCCTCTCCCACCTCCTCTCCTCTCCCACCTCCTCGCCTCTCCCACCTCCTCGCCTCTCCCACCTCCTCTCCTCTCCCACCTCCTCTCCTCTCCCATCTCCTCTCCTCTCCCACCTCCTCGCCTCTCCCACCTCCTCGCCTCTCCCACCTCCTCTCCTCTCCCACCTCCTCTCCTCTCCCACCTCCTCTCCTCTCCCACCTCCTCTCCTCTCCCACCTCCTCTCCTTTCCCATCTCCTCTCCTCTCCCACCTCCTCGCCTCTCCCACCTCCTCTCCTCTCCCACCTCCTCTCCTCTCCCACCTCCTCTCCTCTCCCACCTCCTCTCTTCTCCCACCTCCTCTCCTCTCCCACCTCCTCTCCTCTCCCACCTCCTCTCCTCTCCCACCACCTCTCCTCTCCCACCTCCTCTCCTCTCCCACCTCCTCTCCTCTCCCACCTCCTCTCCTCTCCCACCTCCTCTCCTCTCCCACCTCCTCTCCTCTCCCACCTCCTCTTCTCTCCCACCTCCTCTCCTCTCCCACCTCTTCTCCTCTCCCACCTCTTCTCCTCTCCCACCTATCCTCCCCTCCCCCCTTCCTCTCCTCTCCCCTCCTCTCCTCTCCCACCTCCTCTCCTCTCCCACCTCCTCTCCTCTCCCATCTCCTCTCCTCTCCCACCTCCTCTCCTCTCCCACCTCCTCTCCTCTCCCACCTCCTCGCCTCTCCCACCTCCTCTCCTCTCCCATCTCCTCTCCTCTCCCACCTCCTCTCCTCTCCCACCTCCTCGCCTCTCCCACCTCCTCTCCTCTCCCATCTCCTCTCCTCTCCCACCTCCTCTCCTCTCCCACCTCCTCGCCTCTCCCACCACCTCGCCTCCCCCACCTCCTCTCCTCTCCCACCTCCTCGCCTCTCCCACCTCCTCTCCTTTCCCATCTCCTCTCGTCTCCCACCTCCTCTCCTCTCCCACCTCTCTCCTCTCCCACCTCCTCTCCTCTCCCACCTCCTCTCCTCTCCCATCTCCTCTCCTCTCCCACCTCCTCTCCTCTCCCACCTCCTCTCCTCTCCCACCTCCTCGCCCCTCCCACCTCCTCTCCTCTCCCACCTCCTCGCCCCTCCCACCTCCTCTCCTCTCCCATCTCCTCTCCTCTCCCACCTCCTCTCCTCTCCCACCTCCTCGCCTCTCCCACCTCCTCGCCTCTCCCACCTCCTCTCCTCTCCCACCTCCTCTCCTCTCCCACCTCCTCTCCTCACCTCACCCACCTCTCCTCTCCCACCTCCTCGCCTCTTCCACCTCCTTTCCTCTCCCACCTCCTCGCCTCTCCCACCTCCTCTCCTCTCCCACCTCCTCTCCTCTCCCACCTCCTCGCCTCTCCCACCTCCTCTCCTCTCCCACCTCCTCTCCTCTCCCACTTCCTCGCCTCTCCCACCTCCTCGCCTCTCCCACCTCCTCGCCTCTCCCACCTCCTCTCCTCTCCCACCTCCTCTCCTCTCCCACCTCCTCGCCTCTCCCACCTCCTCTCCTTTCCCATCTCCTCTCGTCTCCCACCTCCTCTCCTCTCCCACCTCCTCTCCTCTCCCACCTCCTCTCCTCTCCCATCTCCTCTCCTCTCCCACCTCCTCTCCTCTCCCACCTCCTCTCCTCTCCCACCTCCTCGCCCCTCCCACCTCCTCTCCTCTCCCACCTCCTCGCCCCTCCCACCTCCTCTCCTCTCCCATCTCCTCTCCTCTCCCACCTCCTCTCCTCTCCCACCTCCTCGCCTCTCCCACCTCCTCGCCTCTCCCACCTCCTCTCCTCTCCCACCTCCTCTCCTCTCCCACCTCCTCTCCTCACCTCACCCACCTCTCCTCTCCCACCTCCTCGCCTCTTCCACCTCCTTTCCTCTCCCACCTCCTCGCCTCTCCCACCTCCTCTCCTCTCCCACCTCCTCTCCTCTCCCACCTCCTCGCCTCTCCCATCTCCTCTCCTCTCCCACCTCCTCTCCTCTCCCACCTCCTCTCCTCTCCCACCTCCTCGCCCCTCCCACCTCCTCTCCTCTCCCACCTCCTCGCCCCTCCCACCTCCTCTCCTCTCCCATCTCCTCTCCTCTCCCACCTCCTCTCCTCTCCCACCTCCTCGCCTCTCCCACCTCCTCGCCTCTCCCACCTCCTCTCCTCTCCCACCTCCTCTCCTCTCCCACCTCCTCTCCTCACCTCACCCACCTCTCCTCTCCCACCTCCTCGCCTCTTCCACCTCCTTTCCTCTCCCACCTCCTCGCCTCTCCCACCTCCTCTCCTCTCCCACCTCCTCTCCTCTCCCACCTCCTCGCCTCTCCCACCTCCTCTCCTCTCCCACCTCCTCTCCTCTCCCACTTCCTCGCCTCTCCCACCTCCTCGCCTCTCCCACCTCCTCGCCTCTCCCACCTCCTCTCCTCTCCCACCTCCTCGCCTCTCCCACCTCGTCTCCTTTCCCATCTCCTCTCCTCTCCCACCTCTTCTCCTCTCCCACCTCCTCGCCTCTCCCACCTCCTCTCCTCTCGCACCTCCTCTCTTCTCCCACCTCCTCTCCTCTCCCACCTCCTCTCCTTTCCCATCTCCTCTCCTCTCCCACCTCCTCTCCTCTCCCACCTCCTCGCCTCTCCCACCTCCTCTCCTACCTCCTCTCTTCTCCCACCTCCTCTCCCACCTCCTCTCTTCTCCCACCTCCTCTCCTCTCCCACCTCCTCTCCTTTCCCATCTCCTCTCCTCTCCCACCACCTCTCCTCTCCCACCTCCTCTCCTCTCCCACCTCCTCTCCTCTCCCACCTCCTCTCCTCTCCCACCTCCTCTCCTCTCCCACCTCCTCTCCTCTCCCACCTCCTCTCCTCTCCCACCTCCTCTCTTCTCCCACCTCCTCGCCTCTCCCACCTCCTCTCCTCTCCCACCTCCTCTCCTCTCCCACCTCCTCTCCTCTTCCACCTCCTCTCCTCTCCCACCTCTCCTCTCCCACCTCCTCTCCTTTCCCATCTCCTCGCCTCTCCCACCTCCTCTCCTCTCCCACCTCCTCTCCTCTTCCACCTCTTCTCTCCCACCTCCTCTCCTCTCCCACCTCCTCTCCCACCTCCTCTCCTCTCCCACCTCCTCGCCACTCCCACCTCCTCGCCTCTCCCACCTCCTCGCCTCTCCCACCTCCTCTCCTCTCCCACCTCCTCGCCTCTCCCACCTCCTCGCCTCTCCCACCTCCTCTCCTCTCCCACCTCCTCTCCTTTCCCATCTCCTCTCCTCTCCCACCTCCTCGCCTCTCCCACCTCCTCGCCTCTCCCACCTCCTCTCCTCTCCCACCTCCTCTCCTCTCCCACCTCCTCTCTTCTCCCACCTCCTCTTCTCTCCCACCTCCTCTCCTTTCCCATCTCCTCTCCTCTCCCACCTCCTCGCCTCTCCCACCTCCTCTCCTCTCCCACCTCCTCTCTCTCTCCCACCTCCTCTCCTCTCCCACCTCCTCTCTTCTCCCACCTCCTCTCCTCTCCCACCTCCTCTCCTCTCCCACCTCCTCTCCTCTCCCACCACCTCTCCTCTCCCACCTCCTCTCCTCTCCCACCTCCTCTCCTCTCCCACCTCCTCTCCTCTCCCACCTCCTCTCCTCTCCCACCTCCTCTCCTCTCCCACCTCCTCTCTCTCCCACCTCCTCTCCTCTCCCACCTCTTCTCCTCTCCCACCTCTTCTCCTCTCCCACCTATCCTCCCCTCCCCCCTTCCTCTCCTCTCCCCTTCCTCTCCTCTCCCACCTCCTCTCCTCTCCCACCTCCTCTCCTCTCCCATCTCCTCTCCTCTCCCACCTCCTCTCCTCTCCCACCTCCTCGCCTCTCCCACCTCCTCTCCTCTCCCATCTCCTCTCCTCTCCCACCTCCTCTCCTCTCCCACCTCCTCGCCTCTCCCACCTCCTCTCCTCTCCCATCTCCTCTCCTCTCCCACCTCCTCTCCTCTCCCACCTCCTCGCCTCTCCCACCACCTCGCCTCCCCCACCTCCTCTCCTCTCCCACCTCCTCGCCTCTCCCACCTCCTCTCCTTTCCCATCTCCTCTCGTCTCCCACCTCCTCTCCTCTCCCACCTCTTCTCCTCTCCCACCTCCTCTCCTCTCCCACCTCCTCTCCTCTCCCATCTCCTCTCCTCTCCCACCTCCTCTCCTCTCCCACCTCCTCTCCTCTCCCACCTCCTCGCCCCTCCCACCTCCTCTCCTCTCCCACCTCCTCGCCCCTCCCACCTCCTCTCCTCTCCCATCTCCTCTCCTCTCCCACCTCCTCTCCTCTCCCACCTCCTCGCCTCTCCCACCTCCTCGCCTCTCCCACCTCCTCTCCTCTCCCACCTCCTCTCCTCTCCCACCTCCTCTCCTCACCTCACCCACCTCTCCTCTCCCACCTCCTCGCCTCTTCCACCTCCTTTCCTCTCCCACCTCCTCGCCTCTCCCACCTCCTCTCCTCTCCCACCTCCTCTCCTCTCCCACCTCCTCGCCTCTCCCACCTCCTCTCCTCTCCCACCTCCTCTCCTCTCCCACTTCCTCGCCTCTCCCACCTCCTCGCCTCTCCCACCTCCTCGCCTCTCCCACCACCTCGCCTCCCCCACCTCCTCTCCTCTCCCACCTCCTCGCCTCTCCCACCTCCTCTCCTTTCCCATCTCCTCTCGTCTCCCACCTCCTCTCCTCTCCCACCTCCTCTCCTCTCCCACCTCCTCTCCTCTCCCATCTCCTCTCCTCTCCCACCTCCTCTCCTCTCCCACCTCCTCTCCTCTCCCACCTCCTCGCCCCTCCCACCTCCTCTCCTCTCCCACCTCCTCGCCCCTCCCACCTCCTCTCCTCTCCCATCTCCTCTCCTCTCCCACCTCCTCTCCTCTCCCACCTCCTCGCCTCTCCCACCTCCTCGCCTCTCCCACCTCCTCTCCTCTCCCACCTCCTCTCCTCTCCCACCTCCTCTCCTCACCTCACCCACCTCTCCTCTCCCACCTCCTCGCCTCTTCCACCTCCTTTCCTCTCCCACCTCCTCGCCTCTCCCACCTCCTCTCCTCTCCCACCTCCTCTCCTCTCCCACCTCCTCGCCTCTCCCACCTCCTCTCCTCTCCCACCTCCTCTCCTCTCCCACTTCCTCGCCTCTCCCACCTCCTCGCAAGTAGACAAGTGCAAACAGGCACTAGTCAATCCATAGTTTACCATGATGAGATGTATCAAGTGAAACACGTTTATGGAGCAAGTAACAAGATCACTAGATTACAAGATGTTGTAACAGCTAGATTAAGGTTAGGATATAAGTACCTTTGGCAGTATGTTCCTCAAGCAGATGTAAACAAAACTAAATGTAAAGTGTGTGGCCATACATATGGCCACACACTTGAACACTACGTCCTCGACTGTGTGAAGATAGAACCTTTTAGGGACAGGTCCAAGCACACTGTGTGTGAAATGGCACAACACTTCATCTCTAATGGCAAGATAGCCGACATATTAAGATTGTATCCACTTTTTTGCACTTAGTATCTATGTCAGTTCTCATGTACAGAACCAAATACGCAATGTGCTTGAATACCTCCCACGTAAATGTGAATAACAAAGTGTGAGGCCAGACATACTGCCTCACACGCCTGTTCTCACGCATTTGTGAATAAGTTACCCTTTATGTATAGAACTAAACAAATAATGTAAATGAAATACTGTGTAACTTTCAGTGCCATAATATCCTGACAACGGGGGTTAATTATTATGACCCTTTGTAAACCCTACTCTGTAATCCTTTTGCGCTACCGCTCACAGGATGAGTGTGGGGTGCACAATAAAGTAGCCGCTGCAAGCGGCAAAATCAAAATCAAAATCAATCCCACCTCCTCGCCTCTCCCACCTCGTCTCCTTTCCCATCTCCTCTCCTCTCCCACCTCTTCTCCTCTCCCACCTCCTCGCCTCTCCCACCTCCTCGCCTCTCCCACCTCCTCTCCTCTCGCACCTCCTCTCTTCTCCCACCTCCTCTCCTCTCCCACCTCTTCTCCTTTCCCATCTCCTCTCCTCTCCCACCTCCTCTCCTCTCCCACCTCCTCGCCTCTCCCACCTCCTCTCCTCTCCCACCTCCTCTCTTCTCCCACCTCCTCTCCCACCTCCTCTCTTCTCCCACCTCCTCTCCTCTCCCACCTCCTCTCCTTTCCCATCTCCTCTCCTCTCCCACCACCTCTCCTCTCCCACCTCCTCTCCTCTCCCACCTCCTCTCCTCTCTCACCTCCTCGCCTCTCCCACCTCCTCTCCTCTCCCACCTCCTTTCCTCTCCCACCTCTTCTCTCCCACCTCTTCTCCTCTCGCACCTCTTCTCCTCTCCCACCTCCTCTCCTCTCCCACCTCCTCTCCTCTCCCACCTCCTCTCCTCTCCCACCTCCTCTCCTTTCCCATCTCCTCGCCTCTCCCACCTCCTCTCCTCTCCCACCTCCTCTCCTCTTCCACCTCTCCTCTCCCACCTCCTCTCCTCTCCCACCTCCTCTCCTCTCCCACCTCCTCGCCTCTCCCACCTCCTCGCCTCTCCCACCTCCTCTCCTCTCCCACCTCCTCGCCTCTCCCACCTCCTCGCCTCTCCCACCTCCTCGCCTCTCCCACCTCCTCTCCTCTCCCACCTCCTCTCCTCTCCCACTTCCTCGCCTCTCCCACCTCCTCGCCTCTCCCACCTCCTCGCCTCTCCCACCTCCTCTCCTCTCCCACCCCCTCGCCTCTCCCACCTCCTCGCCTCTCCCACCTCCTCTCCTCTCCCACCTCCTCTCCTCTCCCACCTCCTCTCCTCTCCTCTCCCATCTCCTCTCCTCTCCCACCTCCTCGCCTCTCCCACCTCCTCGCCTCTCCCACCTCCTCTCCTCTCCCACCTCCTCTCCTCTCCCACCTCCTCTCCTCTCCCACCTCCTCGCCTGTCCCACCTCCTCTCCTCTCCCACCTCCTCGCCTCTCCCACCTCCTCTCCTCTCCCACCTCCTCTCCCACCTCCTCTCCTCTCCCACCTCCTCGCCTCTCCCACCTCCTCTCCTCTCCCACCTCCTCTCCTCTCCCACTTCCTCGCCTCTCCCACCTCATCGCCTCTCCCACCTCCTCTCCTCTCCCACCTCCTCGCCTCTCCCACCTCCTCTCCTTTCCCATCTCCTGTCCTCTCCCACCTCTTCTCCTCTCCCACCTCCTCTCCTCTCCCACCTCCTCTCTTCTCCCACCTCCTCTCCTCTCCCACCTCCCACCTCCTCTCCTCTCCCACCTCCTCTCCTCTCCCACCTCCTCTCCTTTCCCATCTCCTCGCCTCTCCCACCTCCTCTCCTCTCCCACCTCCTCTCCTCTCCCACCTCCTCGCCTCTCCCACCTCCTCTTCTCTCCCACCTCTTCTCCTCTCCCACCTCTTCTCCTCTCCCACCTCCTCTCCTCTCCCACCTCCTCTCCTCTCCTCTTCCACCTCCTCTCCTCTCCCACCTCCTCTCCTCTCCCACCTCCTCTCCTTTCCCATCTCCTCTCCCACCTCCTCTCCTCTCCCACCTCCTCTCCTCTCCCACCTCCTCTCCTCTCCCACCTCCTCGCCACTCCCACCTCCTCGCCTCTCCCACCTCCTCTCCTCTCCCACCTCCTCGCCTCTCCCACCTCCTCGCCTCTCCCACCTCCTCTCCTCTCCCACCTCCTCTCCTTTCCCATCTCCTCTCCTCTCCCATCTCCTCTCCTCTCCCACCTCCTCGCCTCTCCCACCTCCTCTCCTCTCCCACCTCCTCTCCTCTTCCACCTCCTCTCTCCCACCTCCTCTCCTCTCCCACCTCCTCTCCTCTCCCACCTCCTCTCCTCTCCCACCTCCTCGCCACTCCCACCTCCTCGCCTCTCCCACCTCCTCTCCTCTCCCACCTCCTCGCCTCTCCCACCTCCTCGCCTCTCCCACCTCCTCTCCTCTCCCACCTCCTCTCCTTTCCCATCTCCTCTCCTCTCCCACCTCCTCGCCTCTCCCACCTCCTCGCCTCTCCCACCTCCTCTCCTCTCCCACCTCCTCTCCTCTCCCACCTCCTCTTCTCTCCCACCTCCTCTCCTTTCCCATCTCCTCTCCTCTCCCACCTCCTCGCCTCTCCCACCTCCTCTCCTCTCCCACCTCCTCTCTTCTCCCACCTCCTCTCCTCTCCCACCTCCTCTCTTCTCCCAACTCCTCTCCTCTCCCACCTCCTCTCCTCTCCCACCTCCTCTCCTTTCCCATCTCCTCTCCTCTCCCACCTCCTCTCCTCTCCCACCTCCTCTCCTCTCCCACCTCCTCTCCTCTCCCACCTCCTCTCCTCTCCCACCTCCTCTCCTCTCCCACCTCCTCTCCTCTCCCACCTCCTCGCCTCTCCCACCTCCTCTCCTCTCCCACCTCCTCTCCTCTCCCACCTCCTCTCCTCTCCCACCTCCTCTCCTCTCCCACCTCCTCTCCTCTCCCACCTCCTCTCCTTTCCCATCTCCTCTCCTACCTCCTCTCCTCTCCCACCTCCTCTCCTCTCCCACCTCCTCTCCTCTCCCATCTCCTCTCCTCTCCCACCTCCTCTCCTCTCCCAACTCCTCTCCTCTCCCACCACCTCGCCTCTCCCACCTCCTCTCCTCTCCCACCTCCTCTCCTCTCCCACCTCCTCTCCTCTCCCACCTCCTCTCCTCTCCCACCACCTCGCCTCTCCCACCTCCTCTCCTCTCCCACCTATCCTCCCCTCCCCCCTTCCTCTCCTCTCCCACCTCCTCTCCTCTCCCACCTCCTCTCCTCTCCCACCTCCTCTCCTCTCCCACCACCTCGCCTCTCCCACCTCCTCGCCTCTCCCACCACCTCGCCTCTCCCACCTCTTCTCCTCTCCCACCTATCCTCCCCTCCCCCCTTCCTCTCCTCTCCCACCTCCTCTCCTCTCCCACCTCCTCTCCTCTCCCACCTCCTCTCCTCTCCCACCTCCTTTCCTCTCCCACCTCCTCGCCTCTCCACCCAAAACACACTGACGCAACATGAGAACCATTTGTGTTTCGTTAAGTTTAATTTAGGATGTAGATAATTAAATTGTGTTGTGTATGTGCGTTGTATAAGTAGGTTTGTTTGGTAACTGATGTGTGGTGGGGGGGGGGGGGTGCAGGGATTAGTAGCAAGCCTCGTGTGGTGTGGTTGGTGTGGTTGGTGTGGTTTCGATTTGGAGAGTAAATGATCTTGTGGTATGGGAGGGGAGATGGAAGTGTGTGTGTGTGTGTGTGTGTGTGTGTGTTCTGTACCAGGCAACTGAAGGGTGGAGAGTCTCGCTCACTGGTGCCCCTCACTTGTCAACCAGTAATGATTAAGGTCTGGGTTTTAGCGCTTTCTGGGAAATGAAATGTGACCCTTGGCGTGTGATGATGTCAACTGTCTTAACAGAGACGGAGACTCATCACTAAAGCAGAGTACTGGACTGGGCTATACACTATCAGCGTCGCGTCTTACCCTGGGGGAGGGGTGGGGGGTAGCGTCTCTCTCTCTCTCTCTCTCTCTCTCTCTCTCTCTCTCTCTCTCTCTCTCTCTCTCTCTACCAGATGAACTCCTTACGTAAAGGTTTTCCTGTGTGTGGAATTTTGTGCTGGCATATATGTGGATGTGGGGTGGGTAGTGTGGATGTAGGTTGGCTAGTGTGTAGTGTGGGTGTGTACTAGCTAGTGTGTAGTGTGGATGTAGGCTGGCTAGTGTGTGGTGTGTGTGTGTGTGTGTGTGTAAATAATAATAATAATAATAATTAACGGTTTATTGAAAGAGCTTGGCAGCCAGAAGGCTGAAAATATACAGTTACATATTAGGGGAATGGGTTTCGAATTACAAATAATATACAAGTAACGTAAGTGACACAAATAAGACATATAATAACTAGATGGGGAAAAGCTCAAACTACAGTTCATTTCAACATAGTGACAGTGCAAGGAGTAGTGTTTACTGGGAGTGAATACACTGATTTATTACAAGTTATTGATAATTTTTACAATGTTTGGGACTGGGCTGTTCTTATAGCGATCAGTTCGTGCACGTATGGGCTGGATGCGGTTGTGGTGTCGAACAGCAATTCTCGGACTAGGGATCTCAGGTGGTAGTAGGAGCCGGTGTCGAGGATGGTGTAGAAGCTTCTTACCAAATTTGCAGATGAGGTCGTGGTGATGGTCAGTGAGAGTCGAAAGGGTCAGTGTGTTGAGGTGTGTGTGTGTGTGTGTGTGTGTGTGTGTGTGTGTGTGTGTGGACTGGCTAGTGTGTAGTATGGATGTAGGCTGGGGAGTGTGAGTGTGGATGTAGGCTGGGGAGTGTGAGTGGTGTGGTAAGCAAGTAATATAGGGAAGCATGATGCAGCGGGTCACACACACACCCACACACACACACACACATACCCACACACATACCCACACACACACCCACACACACACAGCTGCTCTCTTGCCTCTCTTCCACGTATCATGAAGGCCTATGTGTTATTCAGCCAATTAAGTGAGTCACCCCGGAGAGACACCAGTTGTTGTTCGTTTTCTTTTTCGCTAATTTACTTGAAGCGTTTCTTAGTTCTTTCTCTACGTTTATCTTTTTTCTTTCATTTTCTTTCTCTACTTTTATCTTCTTTCTTTCATTTTCTTTATCTACGTTTATATAATTTCTTTATTTTTCTTTCTTCTGTATTTTGTCGAGTCATACACTATCTTCAGAGTGGTAGGGTTAGGTTAGGTTAGTCTTGGTTATGATTAGGTTAGGTTTGGTTAGGTTAGTTTAGGTTGGGTTATGTTTAAGTTAGGTCAGGTTTAGTTAAGGTTAGGCTAGTTTATGTTTAGTTAGGGTTAAGTTAGAGTTTAGAGTTAGATTAGGTTAAGTTAGAGTTTAGAGTTAGATTAGGTTAAGTTAGAGTTTAGAGTTAGATTAGGTTAAGTTAGAGTTAAGAGTTAGATTAGGTTAAGTTAGAGTTAAGAGTTAGATTAGGTTAAGTTAGAGTTTAGAGTTAGATTAGGTTAAGTTAGAGTTTAGAGTTAGATTAGGTTAAGTTAGAGTTTAGAGTTAGATTAGGTTAAGTTAGGGTTAAGTTAGAGTTTAGAGTTAGATTAGGTTAGGTTCGGGTTAGGTTACGTTACACCTGACACCGGTTGAATTAAGTAAAGTAAGATCAAAGTCCTTAAAGCTGTCGCCTGGGTACCTAACCATTGAACACCACGTTACTGTAAGCATTGTGACGATATTACTACCTACATTAACTGCTGAATCAAATAGTGAAATTATCCTAAACTTACCTAAAAGAAGCTTAACAGCACAATATTTTCTGTAGTCATGATACAAAAAAAAAAAAAAAAAAAAAGAAAAACACAAGTACCACACATTTTCTCCTGGCTGGGAACTTGTGTGTGGAACCAGAAAGAAATTTAGTCGACGGGTTGTTTGAGATATTGTTGTCAGAGGTAATAATTAAAACATCAACAATAATAACAATAACACCAATGCTAATGATGATAATAATAATAATAATAATAATAATAATAGTACCGGTAATATAGTAAGCACGATCTCTGTCACATTTGGAGACAGCTAGCGAGAACAGTGTGTGTTGTATACAGCGACAAAAGGATTCCTTCCCTGCACAGTATTTTAGGTGACTCAACCACACCTTTAGTTGTTAGTTTGTGTGTGTGTGTGGCTGTGACTGACTCCTTCCACACACACACACACACACACACTGGCCTCCCCCACACACTCACTCGCCCCCCCCCACACACTCACTCGCCCCCCCCCCCACACACTCACTCGCCCCCCCCCCACACACTCACTCGCCCCCCCACACACACTCACTCGCCCCCACCCCACACACACTCACTCGCCCCCACCCCACACACACTCACTCGCCCCCACCCCACACACACTCACTCGCCCCCCCCCACACACACACTCACTCGCCCCCCCCCACACACACACTCACTCGCCCCCCCACACACACACACTGGCCTCCCCCACACACACTCACTCGCCCCCACCCCACACACACTCACTCGCCCTCACCCCACACACTCACTCGCCCTCACCCCACACACACTCACTCGCCCCCACCCCACACACACTCACTCGCCCCCACCCCACACACACTCACTCGCCCCCCCCACACACACTCACTCGCCCCCACCCCACACACACTCACTCGCCCCCACCCCACACACCCTCACTCGCCCCCACCCCACACACCCTCACTCGCCCCCACCCCACACACCCTCACTCGCCCCCACCCCACACACCCTCACTCGCCCCCACCCCACACACACTCACTCGCCCCCACCCCACACACACTCACTCGCCCCCACCCCACACACACTCACTCGCCCCCCCCACACACACTCACTCGCCCCCCCCCCACACACACTCACTCGCCCCCCCCCCACACACTCACTCCCCCCCCCTCCCACACACACTCCCCCCACCCCCCCACACTCACTCCCCCCACCCCCCCACACTCACTCCCCCCCCCACACACACTCACTCGCTCCCACCCCACACACACACTCACTCGCCCCCCCCACACACACACAACACCCCAACACACACACACACACACACAAACACCCCCAACACACACACACACAAACACCCCCAACACACACATACACCCCCAACACACACATACACCCCCAACACACACATACACCCCCAACACACACATACACCCCCAACACACACATACACCCCAACACACACAAACACCCCCAACACACACAACACCCCCAACACACACACAAACACCCCCAACACACACACAAACACCCCCAACACACACAACACCCCCAACACACACACAAACACCCCCAACACACACAACACCCCCAACACACACACACAAACACCCCAACACACACACACAAACACCCCAACACACACACACAAACACCCCAACACACACACACACAACACCCCCAACACACACACACACAACACCCCCAACACACACACACACAACACCCCCAACACACATACACACACCCCAACACACACACACACACCCCAACACACACACAAACACCCCAACACACACACACAACACCCCAACACACACACACACAACACCCCCAACACACACATACACAACACCCCCAACACACACACACACAACACCCCCAACACACACACACAAACACCCCCAACACACGCATACACAACACCCCCAACACACACACACACAACACCCCCAACACACACACACACACAACACCCCCAACACACACACACAACACCCCCAACACACACACAACACCCCCAACACACACACACCACCCCCAACACACACACCACCCCCAACACACACAACACCCCCAACACCCCCAACACACACAACACCCCCCCCGACACAAACATCCACCTCTATCTTAACTGGAAGTGACGCCATCGCCTCAACAAGTGAAACTTCACAGCACAAGTTAGCGCCAAATAACAGATGAACATAAAACAAAAAAATCTGAAAGAAGTGAAATTTCTTCAATTTAGTGATAATTAGACTCGAGGTGAAAATAAGTGAAATAGCAGAAAATAAGACTGACATCCGGAAACTTTCCAGTGTGTTGTGTTGCCAGTTAGTGTAATAATGAAACTTGATAAGGAGAGAAATGTGTGTTTTGGTGAGGAAGGGAGGGAGACGCTTTCCTTGGGTGTGTGTGTGTGTGTGTGTGTTCATACTTGGTTGTCAAGTGATATGTCACGAGAACCACCGCGGGAGACCCCACGCCCACATCACTGACACGCCCACACTATCATCATACCCATACCATCATCATACCCACACCATCATCATGCCCACACCACTATCATGCCCACTCCACTATCATGCCCACACCACCATCATGCCCACTCCACTATCATGCCCACACCACCATCATGCCTACTCCACTATCATGCCCACACCACCATCATGTCCACTCCACTATAATGCCCACACCACCATCATGCCCACTCCACTATAATGCCCACACCACCATCATGTCCACTCCACTATCATGCCCACACCACCATCATGTCCACTCCACTATAATGCCCACACCACCATCATGCCCACTCCACTATCATGCCCACACCAGCATCATGCCCACACCAGCATCATGCCCACACCAGCATCACGCCCACACCACCATCATGCCCACTCCAGTATCATGCCCACACCACCATCATGCCCACTCCACTATCATGCCCACTCCACCGTCATGCCCACACCACCGTCATGCCCACACCACCGTCATGCCCACACCACCATCATGCCCACACCACCATCACGCCCACACCACCATCACGCCCACACCACCATTGCGCCCACACCACCATCGTGCCCACACCACCATCGCGCCCACACCACCATCGTGCCCACACCACCATCGTGCCCACACCACCACCGCGCCCACACCACCATCACGCCCACACCACCATCCCGCCCACACCACCATCCCGCCCACACCACCACTATCATGCCCACACCACCACCATACCCACGCCACCATCATGCCCACACCATCATCATGCGCACACCATCATCATGCTCACACCACCATCATGCCCACACCACCATCACGCTCACACCACCATCACGCTCACACCACCATCATGCCCACACCACCATGCCCACACCAATAACACGTCCACACTACCATCATGCCCACACCACCATCATGCCTACACCACTGTCACGCCCACACTACCATCATACTCACACCACCATCATGCCCACACCACCATCATGCCCGCACTACCATCACGCCCACACCACCATCACGCCCACGCCACCATCACGCCCACGCCACCATCACGCCCACGCCACCATCACGCCCACGCCACCATCATGCCTACGCCACCATCATGCCCACACCATCATCACGCCCACACCATCATCACGCCCACACCACCATCACGCCCACTTCTAGATTTTATTAATTGTTGGCAATGGTTAATTTCTTCAGACTGCCTCTCCAATAATTTCACTCAGGTGTGTGTAATAACTGTAACGTGTGTGGAATAACAGTAACAGGTGTGTATTAACAGTAACAGGTGTGTATTAACAGTCACATGTGTGTAATAACAGTAACACGTGTGGAATAATGGTAACGTGTGGAATACAGTAACAGTACCAGGTGTGTAAGATGGGACACCAAGGTCTTCCCCCACTGTGCGTCACATACCATACGCATATACTGTAGCCAATTTGTATTCTCACAGGTGTGGTATAATGTCAGGTGTAGGTATGTTTTACAGGTGTAGGTATGTCTTACAGATGTAGGTATGTCTTACAGGTGTGGTATGAAGTCAGGTGTAGGTGTGTCAGTTTGTATTCTCACAGGTGTAATGAAGTCAGATGTAGGTATGTCTTACAGGTGTGGTATGAAGTCAGGTGTAGGTATGTCAGTTTGTATTTTCACAGGTGTAGTGTGAAGTCAGGTGTGGGTGTGTCAGTTTGTATTCTTACAGGTGTAGCATGATATTAGGTGTAGGTGTGTCAGTTTGTATTCTTAAAGGTGTGGTATGGGCAGGTGTGGTGTGTTTAGATCACTTCTGTAGATATTCTTTGGGATCACCTGAAAATTAGCAACCCCAGCTTATTTCACCTGATAATTAACCTCCTTGTGCACGGGGTCTCTCTGTGCTGAGTAAAATCGTCTGGCGTCAGCTAAATAAGATGCTGAAAGTGACACTCCATTGGTGAAGGGGTCAAACATACTAATTCTACTTTAAGAAGTTAGGGTAGTTAGATTGGGTTAGGTTAGATGAGATTATAGGAGGTAAGGTTACATTAAGATGAATTAGGTTAGGTTATTAGGATGGTTAGATTAGACTAGCATTAGGATGGTTAATCTTTAGGTGAAATATGCTGTGGGGCTAATCTTAAGGTGATCCCTTGAGTGCTATGATTGTAGAGTTAAGTGACAAGTAAAAAGTTGCAGACATATATATTATTTATACTCTACTGTACAAGGTTTTGATAACTAGAATGAGTTTAGGCTTAGTTTTTTCACCTGGGATGGAGTTTACCTGAAGGGTCGAGGTGTTTTAGAGGCATGTTACTTGGTGGTGGTGGTGGTGGTCACTTGCTATGTACTGTATATGGCTCCTCCTCCATCCTAGAGTCAGTTAAACTTTGTAAGGATTAATTATGTCTGCATTGGTTTATCTCTTGTACTGTAGTGAGTATAATTTTTTCATGTATTTTTGCTATTTGTGTGATTACAATGATAATAGGATGTCCTTCACAGCATGGTTTATGTATCATTGGTGCTGTTATATGCTGTACTGTACATATTTCATAGTACAGTAGTTGTGTCAAAGTGCTTACGGCATTGATTATTTGCTAGACTAAGTGTGTTTTGTGTCTCCTCAACAGGAAAAAGTTCGATGACAACCAGTGGTGGGAGTTGTTCGACACCAACACGTCGAGGTTCTACTACTACAACGCCACGTCACAGAAGACTGTCTGGCACCGACCACAGAACTGTGACATCATCCCACTTGCCAAGCTGCAGGTTAGCCCACTACTGCTTGCTCAACTTTAAATGTTCCTCTTTATGCTTAGGACAAAGCAGTTACCATATGTGGTAGTTGGAGGGATTTAGATATTATTTGACCAATTTTGTACTGTCTTATTGTCTGGATAATGTTTGTATGATGTTCAAAGCCTTTAGCCTCTGTTGTTTCTAAGAGAGTTTCCGACACTAATTAGAAAAGCGCCGTGATGGCTCATGTTAGTACAGTACTGAGTCATAGAGATTACCTGCCCAGGATTAGGTGTCCCCTGTTAGGATGTTGCTCTTGGTGTTGTCAAATCTTGCCCCCACTGCTCATTAAGGGGATTTATACCTTGACTCTGATGTTTGTTGTCAGGATTAACTGTAAAGCTTTCATTGTAGAACAAAGAATATTTGTACCCCTCTGTTGCTACAACACTATATGCCAAATTACAATATCAAGGTATTTAAATGATTTTCACAATATTATCATAGTTATCCACAACTTGTGCACTGACATTTTTCTGAAAATTTAAAGCATTTTACTTAGTTCCTTTTATTTCTTTAGCTCAGCCTTAGCAGGCGGCCCAAATGCGTAAGTAAAAGTGTCATTAAGTTGTCGACCACCTGCTGCTGTGAACCCTCTTATGGGCACATACATTGTAAATGTTTTCAGGTCACATTTACTGCCAATCTTACCCACAACTTTTAGCCCTTCATATACATGTATGGTTATTTCATGAATTTGCATGTACAGTACTGTATCTTAGGTGAGATATAACCTGGGCACACAAGCTACCACCTTATTTACCAGTCAGCAATAGCCATAGACTCTGAAGTGTTTATTTTGCTTTGTATTATTTATTTACCTCCTCTCCTCAATGTTATCCTCCTTCCTTCCTTCTCCTTATTCTACCTCTCCTTGTCTACCCCTCAACTACCACAATGTTTATGATATTGTGATGACCAGGGACAGAGTGAGAGGAGAGAGGGGCCTAGAAAATGGTGCTTATGTATTCATAATTCTGATACAATTAAGACAGTTGTTCCTGTGAATAACATCTGAGAGTACAGTTTCAGATCACATGTGCCAGCTACTCTACTTTGCTCTGTGTTTAAGTGAACTGTCAATGCAAATTACAGCTATCCATCTAACCTCAGGCTTCACTGTGATGACCAACAAGTCATTTATTAAATCACAAGTTTTGGTGCTGTTGTTTCTTCACCTCAAGATACTGTATAAGCTTGGTATGGTGGTTTCCAATGCCCTTGTCTTAATATATGACTGAGGTTGTTACACTGCCTCCCTCAAATACTGTAAGGTTATATGTCATGTTGGTCATTTACTGAATCCCCTGGACACTGTTGACCTCCAGATACTGTAGTAAAGTATAGGACAACAAATCCATGAAGAATGATAATATAATTTACAAATCCATAAGTGGAAAATGACTGCAAAAAAGTGATATTATTATTATTATTAACAGTATTATTATTATTATTATTATTATTATTATTATTATTATTATTATTATTACAGTATTATTATTATTATTATTATTATTATTATTATTATTATTATTATTATTATTATTATTATTATTATTATTATTATTCATGTCATTTCGTTATCTTCTCTCTCCCATCTCCACTTTTTCTCTCACCCTCAGTGTGAGGGAAAACATTATACTTTGGAGGCCTCAAACACTCACCCCCTCCCCCCCCCCCCCCATAATAAAATATAATAAAGTATAGTACCTTAAATAAAAATAATGCGTCACCTTACTTCACTGGTGTCTCCTGTTATTCATGTCATAAATATTGAATTCTTTTAAATACTGTGCAGCCTTTATTGTTATGTCATTAACTTTTTATTTTATTTTTATTTTTTTTTACGGGAATTAGTCCACCTGGGCACAGGTCACTGACCCACATCGGGGTCTGGGGGGCAAAAATTTAATAATAATAATAATAATAATAATAATAATAATTATTCATAGTAAATGAAATTTATAATAAAATAAAAAACAAATTAAAAATAATATAATTAGTAATAATAAAGAACCATAAAGAAAAAAAAAGATAAAAAGTGAGAAACAATGTACAGTACTCTATATATGTTGTCTTGTCAATAGTAAGAACAATTGAGACCCTGCAATTGTGTGTAATTGAGGCAGAAAGTCAGATCAGCAACCTGGGACTTGGTCACAATTTTCGTGATGCCATATGGCAGCAGGGTCTACCATTAGACAACACATTATGCTTCCAATATCTTCCCAGGCAGTAGTACCTCCCTGTTTGGTAGCTGCTTACTACCTACCTGGACCTTAATATTAATTCATTTCCTAATGTACACCTCTGCAGCCTCTGTCTCGAGCAACACTGTGGGAGGAACGTGCACTTATTTTTAGTAAACTAATTGATGCTCTGCGCCTGGTCATGACTCATCATCTGTGAATCCATCCACCTCTCTTGTTTATTTAATTTTTTTCTACTCGGGTTTTTCTTTAACTATAATAAATAACCCAGGAATACAGGTACTGTAAGTTATGTTCCTAATGCCCACAACCTTGGCATACTGTTTTAAGGTGAAAGAAGTAGGGGACCCAAATGATTTTCATAATTTGTCATTGCTACACACTGACCTTGGATCACTAGTGGTTGTCCCTTGATTCTTCCTCAGGGAACTTAAGTCTTAGGAAACCACTTTTTATTATTTTTTTATTGTCCTGATCTCTTGATATTCTTTTCAAAATTAAATTCGCTTGGGGTTCCCTACTTTACATAATATAAATCTCTTAAAATATTTGGTCTGGCTTCTGTCTTTTCACTTTTTTCTGCTTAAATCCTCCCAAATTAAGATAAATGACTCTTGGAAATCCTATGTACAGTACTGTACTGTACTTTAAATTCCCATGACCCCTGGGTGTAAGTCCACCTGTGGTAAACTGGTGATTTCTGAGGCAGTAGTACAGGGTAGTTTCGTTTGTTACTCCTCTATATCTACAAATATTTTGATGACAGTTCCTATGAATGTGTATTATTACTAGATAAAGTTTAAATTTTCAGATTATTTTTTTTAATACTGTACCTATGTTTTTTTATGAAACAAGAAGCATTTCATACAATGCATTTTTAGTTGGTTTGTCTTATTTTAAATCTTTATTCTGGTGAAAAAAATATTTTATTCAATGTTATTTTTAAAGAGTGAGTACGGGGTACCAGTATGAGGTTTTTTGAGTTGATACTTTTTTATATGGTAGTTCCTGGTGCAGACAACTGATGCTGTACTGTATATGGTCAGACAAGTGTGTGGGGTGAAAGGTACTGTACATTATTCCCAGGTCCCATCTAACAAGAGTAATTAAGCCCAAAATTAATTTATACCTTCCTCTCATTCCTGGGTTTTAAAAGACCTGTTGGATATATAAGTCCAAAACAGAAGGCAGAATGCTGTGAATCTTTGCCACCACTCAGACACATCCACTCCAGCCATGATGATCATCAGTGAGGTTCAGCAAGCTGTTGGCTAGTTCTGTCTGGCTAGGTAGAATTTCACGTCAAATAAATTGCCTTTTATTCTTAATCAAGGAAATAACTGGTCCTTGTTTGGGAACCATATGTCAGAAGTTACTGAGGTCGGGTCTTCTATGTTATGTCAGATTGTAAAACATAACTACAGTACAGTACAAGGATATCGGTAAATTTTGTATCCATGTGGTTTATAAAGTCCCGGGTGAGTTGGGGGCTAAACATTGATTTTCAGAATAGTTGCATTGTCTAGATGGGTCTTAAGAACTCTGGGTTTTCACCTCACAAACTTGTCTTAGTACAGTATACAGTACATGAGTCACCAGTCCAGGCATGACTATGAAATGGGATTTCTGGATCAATTCCTTAGTGTCATGAGTCATGTCGTCTGTGTGTCTGAACGTTTGTCTGTCTGTGTTAACTCTTTTTTTGCTTGTTTCCTCCTAAACAAAGATAAACAACCCAAGGAAACCACTTAATTCCTGTACAATATCCCCAAGACCCCTCACTGTTCATTCTGAAGGTAAAATCAATAAGGGGATCTCAGTTTGTATAATTTGTAATTTCTGAAATACAAGACTTGGTCACTAGTAGTGATACACAACTGTACTTGTTGTCTGTTAGAGTCCTCCTTAATGCAGATGAATGCTTTAAGATTTTTTGTTCGCATGCTCCCCAGATGTACCTTATGATGGTAACACCAGTAAGGGGTCTCCCTCATTTGTGTAGTGTGTGTTTTCTTGTGTCTTATGTAGAAGCAGTGTGTAGTGTTGCAAACAAGAACCACATCTGTGGCCCAGGGATTAACATTAGAGATACACTTTGAGTTAAAGAAAAATTTTCATTGTTCTGCAACTTTTCAACTGTCCTTAACAGTGTAATGAAAGATCAAACATTTATGTATAATTGTCAGACTGTTTTGTGAACAAGAACTTGATTTGTACATTAGAGGTCAAGGTCACAAATAGCATTCAAAGGGTTGGAGAGATATGATTTTGAGCTGTGTTGTTAGTCTGTCTGTTGGGCCATCCATCCCCAATGTTGTCTGACTCCCCGGTGAGATCCCTCAGGGTTCCTCATATTTTGTATACAGGTACACTGGAAGTTACTTAGCCCTCAGCCAGTGACGGGTCATCCACAATTTGTACACATTTTCTTGTTATGAAAAGATTATAAGACTATGAAGTTATTACTTTTGGTTTCTTTGTTTGCTGTTGCATTTATCAGCTGCCCCTCTCAGTCTTTTAATTAGAAATAAATACTATTTTAAATAGCAAAATGTTATCCCATTTTTCCATTTTTAAAGATACTGTATTGCTTATGTGTGACCATTCTGGGTGATATATTATCATGGGAGTCTGCTTTTACAGCAAATCAAGCAAAACACAGAGGTGGCAGAGGATGAGGACGGACGCAAGGTGGTGCGGGAGTCTATTGGCACACAGACACCCTCCAAGCCAGGCCCGGTAAGTGGATGTTCTCCCTCCCTCCTTCCCAGTCTCTCTCTAATTCTCTGATGATTAACACACTCACTCACTTGTCATACTTGGTGTACTTGTAGTTCTTCTAGCTTTTACTTGAGGATGTAGAGTCTTGTAAGCTTCTCCAGCATACCTTTATTTTTCTTCTCATAGTCTTGTTACTGTACCACTCTTCTACAGCACAGTACTTTATATTTGCTTCTTATGTTGATGCTGTAGCTAGTAATGCTATTAATGATGTGGGTAATGCTGTTCTCACTTTAGTACAGTAAATAGAATACCCTGTACAGAACTGTATTTGGGAGTGATGTTAGGTAAGAATAATATAGTACATACTGTACAATAGAGGGTGCAATCAGGGAGAGGATTACTGAAGTGTAAGGCAGCATCACTCAGAAGGAATGCAAACTTGGGGGTAAAGATGAAAGTGAGGGGGACTATAGTACTTCCTACCATGACAGATGGCAGTGGTACATGGACATGGAATGAAGTAGAATGACCTTAAATTCAAGCTTTAGAAATTAATTACTTTTAGGATGACTATAAATGGAAGGTGGAGAGAAGTAGCAAAGTGTATGGGGGTACAGTATTTAGAATGGCAGAGAAGGCAGAAGATGTATACAGTATTGTGTAGTGGTGGAATTAGTGGAGTGGTTTCATGAGTTTGATATTTTGCTATGTGAGTAGGATAACAAGAGCCTAAGTTAGTAGGGAGGTTTGTACAGTACAGGGGTTGTGTAGTAAGTGCAGTAGGGGAGAGGGAGGCAACAGTTGTTTAGGGAGAGAATGGGAGAAGGGAAAAAAGGAGAGTAGAGTACAGTAGAGGTCAAAGGAGATACTTAAACAGATAGAGGTGGAGTGGGATGGAGGCATGAGGTGTAAGAAATAACTCCTCTTTGTAATAGGATGTAAATAGTGATGCTCTTACCTTCATTCATACACAGTGTAGATAGTGCGTCAATCTGCTTTACTTCCTGCATTTTGGGGTACTGTACATTTCTTCATACTGTATGTACTAATAACTTTTACAGTATCATGTTTCATATCTCTAGGTATTACTAGACTATGACCATGATAATACATCCATCAAACTTGTTTTTCATTCTCTTTCTCATTCTTTTTTTTTTTATCCTCCTGGGCAATTTATTTCCTTAGTAGTTTGTTAGTATATCGTCATCTTGTTCATCGATTCTTTTATCTTCTCTGTGCATCCTATTGATTGTTTGTGTTCATAATACCCTGTACCTGTGCTGGGAATCTCAATAGCTTTACTTGTACCCTTGACACTTTAGCTCTGCTCCTCTCACACAGCCCCGCTTATATTCATGTTTGTTATTCCTCTCCTTGGATGACTGTAGATGGTCTTGCCGCCTGTACTGTACCTGTAGTGTAAACTGTACTGTATTAATGGAAGCTCTCTAGCCTGGTTTCTCAAAGATGGGTTCATTAAGTTTATAAGATTACCTGGCATTATGCACAGCTTATTTCACTGCAAGATTAGCAACCCCAGCTTATATCACATGAATTTTAGGCACTAAACTTAATTCACCTGAAGTTTAGACAACCCAGCTTATTTCACCTGAAGATTAGACAACCCAGCGTATTTCACCTGAAGTTTAGACAACCCAGCTTATTTCACCTGAAGATTAGACAACCCAGCTTCTTTCAACTGAAGTTGAGACAACCCAGCTTATTTCACCTGAAGTTGAGACAGCCCAGCTTATTTCACCTGAAGATTAAGCACCCTAATGCTAACCTAACCTAACTTAAGCTAACCCAACCTAACTCTCCACCCAGGTAGTAATAGAGAGGTTAATAATCAGGTGAAATAAGCTGGGGTACCTATTTTTTTCAAGTTAAATAAGTGGGAAGCCTAATTTTCATGCAAAATAAGTTGAGGAGCCTAATCTTCAAGGAAATAAGCTGGGGTGCCGATTCTTCAAGTGGAATAAGGTGGGGGTGCCAAATCTGCAGGTGAATAAGTTTATCAGCTGGGTCTAGGTTCTAAGACAACTCAGCCACAGGTAAGAGTGATCCAGGGCAATTTAGACTGCTTTATTCATACCACAGTTGAAGTCACTACTACCTGTACTCGAATTAGGGGGGAAATATGAATGTGCAGTACAAGCCTTAGAGAATCCACACCCTGATGGCTTCCATAGTTAACTCTGTCATCTTGTAGTTTGTCAAGTATGTTTATGTATATTTTTCAGCTGATTAACTCCCCATGCACTTTCTTTATGTCTAACTACATCTACTATTTGTTCTGTTTTTATTTATTTCTTATTTATTTATTTTTACTTAATTTACTAACTTGATCAGTTTATTTAAGAAGTACTGTATTTGATTCATGTTAGTGATGAGGAAATGCCTTTTAGCTTACAAATACTGTATAGTACCTGTTCTCTGAGATGAAATTTCTGTTTTTAACCATTGATAATTATACATGGGTAGATAAACTGCATTACACTGTTCAAAATTTAAGTCTTTAAGAACCAATTTGTACAGACAGTAAAGTTACTTTAGTTCTTTAAGTTTTATATTATTTCTGATAATTGGTATTCTGTAGTTACTGTACAGGGCATAAGACAGCGTACACTTCAGTACAGTATTGTAATTTGTATTTGTTTATCAGGCACTTCTATATATTATTGATAAATATGTACTGTATAACGATTAGAAAGTAATTATTTTATCAAGGATACCTAGAAAATAATAATTATTGAAAAATAAATTATTCACTATGTATATTTCAAAAAGGTTTATTATTTTCACAAAAGTCGGTGCTTCCATTCATAATACAATACTGTATACTGTATTATGCATTAAGTAAAGTTTGATTACTACAGTAATTGTTTATGCAGTATTATGTGAATGTTAGGAAGACGCTGTACCAGGGGTGTTGATGAGACCTGAGACACTGTACCAGAGGTGCTGATGAGGGACTTGGGACCTGAAACACTGTATTAGGGGTGCTGATGAGAGACCTGTGACCTGAGACACTGTACCAGGGGTGCTCATGAGGGACTTGGGACCTGAGACACTGTACTAGGGGTGCTCATGAGGGACTTGGGACCTGAGACACTGTACTAGGGCTGCTGATGAGAGACCTGTGACCTGAAACACTGTACTAGGGGTGTTGATGAGACCTGAGACACTGTACTATGGGTGTTGATGAGGGACTTGTGACCTGAGACACTGTACTAGGGGTGTTGATGAGAGACCTGTGACCTGAGACACTGTACCAGGGGTGTTGATGAGAGACCTGTGACCTGAGACACTGTACTAGGGGTGTTGATGAGAGACCTGTGACCTGAGACACTGTACTAGGGGTGTTGATGAGAGACCTGTGACCTGAGACACTGTACTAGGGGTGTTGATGAGAGACCTGTGACCTGAGACACTGTACCAGGGGTGTTGATGAGAGACCTGAGACACTGTACCAGGGGTGTTGATGAGAGACCTGTGACCTGAGACACTGTACCAGGGGTGTTGATGAAGGACCTGTGACCTGAGACACTGTACCAGGGGTGTTGATGAGAGACCTGTGACCTGAGACACTGTACCAGGGGTGTTGGTGAGAGTCCTGTGACCTGGGACACTGTACTTGGGGTGTTGATGAAGTACCTGTGGCCTGAGATATAGTGACCATTCCACAGCTTGTGGCTCGACTGTATACAACTTAATATGTGACAAGTTACTTTCAGATAATAATTTAACTTATAACCAATAGGTGGTAGTTAAAATGTATTTGTATTTCCCTTTTAATTTTAAGGTATGTTAATGAAGGTATGGGTAGTTTTAAAGATTGTATTCTATTCCTAATACCAAGACTAACAAGAAAACATAATGTAGGTCTATATCCACCATTTCGGGCCTCCCAATACTAATAACAGCACTGTATCTTATTTGGATACTTAACCCAAGCTTTATTATGGAGAACTAATTACAGTGTATAAATTGACCACTATTTCATGGATGAAACTATTGTATAACGTTGACTAAATTTTACCCAAATTCTATAAGAGTGGATCAAATTGTTAACCTTTCATGAATTGCAGTATTGTCCCAGTTCAGTGAATATTGCATCTAAGTGTTACAACAGAATCTCAACACAGAAGTAGGCAATGCATCTTGAATCACATTTTTCAATAGGATTTTTATTTTTGTGATTTCTAGTGTAAAGCAGATTCATTTTATTGCTTTAACTTTGAGAACTTAGAGACAGCCAAACAGATATTTTGTGAGCATATGTTAACATTTTATTTAGCCATTGGTGTTCATGGGAAAGGTTTAGTTGATACAATATAATTATGATATAAGCTCTGGTTTTGCCCACCACACAACCCATGTTCATTATGTATGTGGTTTAAGCCTGTACTGTACCTACTAGTGCAACGCCACAACTTTTACATAATTCTTTCTTTGTATTATTTAGTTGCTTATATTAACATGCTTTGCTTTGCTGCTTGCTTCACTAGTTAGTTTAGAAGGTCTGAGCATCTTATTACAGTTGATTACAGCATCTCATCATCTCCCGTGTTTAGTGTTACAGGACTTGACCTCTGTGTAACGAGTTCCTTTGCAATTAGAGATGGTAACGAACTTAGAATAACAGTTATAATACAGGTATACTGGTAAAAACAAATTGAACAGTGAATCAGTGCAGTTGATTGTTGTTTTGTCACAGTAATCAGTTAGAAAACACAAGAATTTTTAAAGCTGGAACCATCTTAGTCATAATCGTCAACATGAAACACACTTGCAACACTAACTTTCTCATATGATGCCAGAAATTATTTGAACGTGTGGCACTTCCCATGTGTGTACTGGTACGGTTGTAACTTGATAAACATGATGAGGCAGTGACAATGTGATGGGGCATTGACAACATGATGAGGTATTGACACCGTGATGAGGCATTGACAATATGAAGAGGCATTGACACCGTGATGGGGCATTGACACCATGATAAGGTATTGACACCGTGATGGGGCATTGACAACATGATAAGGTATTGACACCGTGATGGGGCATTGACACCGTGATGAGGCATTGACAACATGATGAGGCATTGACAGCATGATGAGGGATTGACAGTACGATGAGGCATTGACAACATGATGAGGTATTGACACCGTGATGAGGCATCGACAACATGATGAGGCATTGACAGCATGATGAGGCATTGACACCGTGATGAGGCATCGACAACATGATGAGGCATTGACAGCATGATGAGGCATTGACAGCATGATGAGGGATTGACAATACGATGAGGCATTGACAACGTGATGAGGCATTGACACCATAATGAGGGATTGACAACATGATGAGGCATTGACACCGTAATGAGGCATTGACAGCATGATGAGGCATTGACAGCATGATGAGGCATTGACAACACGATGAGGCATTGACAACACGATGAGGCATTGACAATACGATGAGGCATTGACAACGTGATGAGGCATTGACACCGTGATGAGGCATTGACAGCATGATGAGGCATTGACAGCATGATGAGGCATTGACGACATGATGAGTCATTGACGACATGATGAGGCATTGACAATACGATGAGGCATTGACATCATGATGAGGCATTGACAACATGATGAGGCATTGACAATATGTGATGGTTAGTGCAGGCGTGTAATGGTTAATGTAGGCGTGTAATGGTTAGTGCAGGTGTATAATGGTTAGTGCAGGTGTGTAATGTTGAGTGCAGGTGTGTAATGTTGAGTGCAAGTGTATTATGATTAGTGCAGGTGTATAATGGTTAGTGCAGGTGTATAATGGTTAGTGTAGGTGTATAATGGTTAGTGCAAGTGTATAATGGTTAGTGCAGGTGTATAATGGTTAGTGCAGGCGTGTAATGATTAGTGCAGGTGTGTAATGATCAGTGCAGGTGTATAATGGTTAGTGCAGGTGTGTGATGGTTAGTGCAGGTGTATAATGGTTAGTTGCAGGTGTATAATGGTTAGTGCAGGTGTGTAATGGTTAGTGCAGGCGTGTAATGGTTAGTGCAGGTGTGTAATGATCAGTGCAGGTGTATAATGGTTAGTGCAGGTGTGTGATGGTTAGTGCAGGTGTATAATGGTTAGTGCAGGTGTATAATGGTTAGTGCAGGTGTATAATGGTTAGTGCAGGCGTGTAATGATTAGTGCAGGTGTGTGATGGTTAGTGCAGGTGTGTAATGGTTAGTGCAGGTGTATAATGGTTAGTGCAGGTGTGTAATGGTTAGTGCAGGTGTGTAATGGTTAGTGCAGGTGTGTAATGGTTAGTGCAGGTGTATAATGGTTAGTGCAGGCGTGTTATAATAGTTGACAGGAAGGAATCACAGGTGTGTCTTATGTTAATGGTTCAGTAGGGTATTGCTTATTTAAACTAATTGGGGCATCTCTGCTTGTATAGCCTACTAATAACTGTTTGCTTACATAGTCTGTTCATAACTGTTTGTGCATCTTTTTTTAATTTACAGTATTATTATTGCTGCTGATGGGAATTTCTTTAGTTAACCTCTGTGCTGATTATTTGGGGTATTTTTTTAATGTGTTGCTTTATTTTATTTATTTTATTTTATTTATTTTTTTTTAGTGCTTCTTTTTTGTTTAGCTTCAGTAATTTTGATTTTTTTTTATGTTGTGTTACTGACTTTGGCTCTCCTGGGTGGCGGTTTGTGGTTGTGTTGGTGACGGGTCCTAACCAGCAGCTTCCCCTGACCCTCCCTGCGGCTGTGGCTTCCCATCCCTCTCTCGGCCTTCAACACCACCGTGCACCTCCCAGCAAGAATGGTCCACTCCCTACCGGGCGAGCATCCCCCAAAAATAGTCCACTACAAACATTTCGAGTTCCCTCTAATAGTGGTTCACTTTCCTCACCTAAAGTATCTCCCAGTAGTTCACTGTCCTCCTCCCGGTCATCTCTCAGCATGGTTCCCAGTCCAGGGTCACTTCAGAGATGTCACAGTTCTCTTCTTGGGAGAAGAGGAACAAGGGGATCTTTACCAGGTATAGGCAGTGGGACGAGAGGTTTGGTGACGGGGCTGGGAAGTGGCCCCCGGGGATCTCAGCCAGGAAGTGGGAGTGGAGCTCGGGGACAAGGGGTTGAGAGTGGACCTTCGAGGGGGCAGCAGCGGTGGTCAGGCGGGGTGTCACACTCACGCTCCTCTGGCCTGGGATCATTGCAGAAGAAAGAAGGTGGACCGGAGGTTCTCTCATTACCACACTCCTTATCCAAGAGGGTGATCAGCTCCACAACACAGACATCTCCAGTGCCCTCTCCACGGCCCTCACGAAGATCTTCTGCCCACAATGCCCCCACCTCCAGCTCAACAGGAGGAGGAGGAGGAGGAGGTGGTGGTGGTGGCAGTACTGGTGGGAGTGGGAGCAGTAGTGGCCATCATCACCACCACCATCATCGCCACACTGGTTCATGTTCCCACCACCACCACCATAGTGATGCAAATGGGGACACAGGTGGTGTCAGGAGGGTGCGGCGGAGCTCTCAGTCCTCACAGGGATCTTCACTCTCCTATTCTCGGCCATACAGACAGGTTAGACTTATTTTACTCCTAACAACTAAAATTGTTTGTGTAATGGGTAGTCGGCAATGTTTGGAAAAGAAGGAATGTAGAAAATAGGTAAAAATACTAACACAAAATCCTATCCTTTTTCTCCTAATATTTCCATCTTTGGTGTGAACTACTGTACTGGTATGCATAGAGTGTGTTTCTACTTTTAAGAGTTCACAGAATGTTTCAAAACTGTACCTTTACCCACTGAGCATATGTATATGATCAAGAAATACAACTTTTTATACTGTACTAGAGGTTTGTCCTTAGGTGTTATAAGTAGGATTCAGGAATTCATGTACAAGTAGTAACTAGCGAACAAAGGTATTTAATGGTCAGTGTTTTGTGAATTAGATGTATTTATTCTCATGAAAATGTTCTCTGTAATTGTAATTCTCTACAGGAGAAAAGCTATTGTATACTGCTTGTTAGAGTCAAACTTCAACATGTATTATCCTTAATTTGTAAATGGTATTAAAGTTCTGTTAATGAGTCAGAAAGTTGAGGTAATAAATGCACCTTAAGACAAACACCTACAGCTTAACATGTACACTCTGGACCTTAGCATGCTGTACAGTACAGTACGGTATGGTACTCTACAGTACAGTACAGTACAGGGAAGCTTACATAGTGGGTACCCTGTTACAACTATACAATATGTCTTCCTTGGTATTGTTGATGTATTTGTTTCCAGCAGTTTTATAGTGGGTTTGTGATGTATCATGTAATACTGTATTGGTTGTTGATATTGGACAGCACAATTAGTTGTCTAAATCAGTGATTCTCAAACTGGGGTCCGCGAAAAGTTTTTGAGAAATAGTGCGTTTAACATTTGTGAGAGACTTGGCGATTCCAATTCACAGTATATTTTGGATTTGGGTTAAAATGAACAAATGCTTTGGACTATGATTTATTCTTTGATTATTGACAATATTTGTATGCGTCATGGTATATAAGGGGTCCTTGGTTGAAAAAAGTTTGAGAACCCCTGGTCTAAGTGGACAAAAAGGAAGCCTAGTTGAGAAGTGATTAAAAATGATTTCAGGGAGAAAGGCAGAAACTTTACTTTAATCAACAGCTCAAAAATCAGTTGTATCACAACTGATGGAGGTGTTGAGACATACAGTACTCCTCATTGTAGAACAAGTGCAGTAGATTCCTCTTGTGACTCATATGGTGCAACTTGTTAAAGGAAAAGATTCTCTGAGTCATTTAAGTTTTAAGTTATTTAGGCTGTGGACTTGATAATTTGGGGATTGAAAGCAGTTCCAGTCTTTTGTACCATTAGGGATCTTCTGAATAATGGCAATGATATTACAGTTCAGGTGCTGGAGGCTGCTCAGTTTATTATTGACACATAAGTACAGTACCATTCTTTTGACTAGAAAAGGGGTCTGGTCACCTCTCAGTAGGGGAAAGAGAAACAACAGAACTGTAGTAATGAACAAAGTATAATATTGTATAATGTCCTATGGATAGCACAATATTAGCTCATTTTATAATTGTAAAAACACCAAGTCATCCGCCTCTACCTCAATTGCTAGAAAAGTTTGGATCCACATTTAACTCTGGTCTTCTACTTTGTGTCTTTGTGGAACATCATCATATTTACACCCAGTTGAATTTACTTTTAGTTTGTGTAGCTCTTAAACAAATCTTGGCCTGATATGCTATGATAGGTTCATGAAGTCCCTTCAAAGATGTAAATTTTGTTCCTCCTTTGTTCTCAGTCATGGAGTACAGGACAGTTTAGTAAGTGTAGTGAAAGCATCTCTCACCTATAGGGAGAAGCAGGTGTGTTCTTTACTCTAATAATTAATTCTTTAATGTTGGGCTATTGTTCAGATATTACTGTACAGGGATCCAGTTTAGTGCACAACAGCGATATAAATAGTATACAGTACTGTATTCTCATAAGAGAGTACGGTACAATACATTGTCTGGCTTTTCATGTGTTTGAGTCACATAATCAGATTATTTGAACATACATGTACCACGAAAAAAAGAAGTGAAATTTGTCTTGAGTACATAGTTATTGCTTTAAGTGCTTATGTAAGTGTGACTGGCAATACTTCTGATAAATTATAGTTTACTTCTTCTTAAAATGAAACTAGTTTACCTGATCCATAGGTGACAGCCACAGCAAATGTCTCAGTTTTCACAAATTAATTCTCCTCTATTTTTTTATTCCTTGCTACTTTCAATATGGGATGTACAGTAAAGTACAGTATAGTTTGCATTTACGCAGTCAATTGAACCCGTGGAGGTCCGCGTAAAACGAGAAACGCGTAAACGAAATAACAGAACATATGGGATTAATTGAAATAGAGACTGGGCCAACTCCCAAACTCCACTTTTTCCGACACAATACGTACCTTGTAGTAAAAATATCATCATAATTTTATGATGGTATTGACACACATAATATCTAAATAAAAAACTACACTACTGTACAAATCTAAAGGTGTTTAACACTTATGTTAGTAGAAGAGATGGGTCGGCACACATGGATGGCGGCTGGTTCCAGAGGGCAGATTAGTGGCCCTCCGATGAATCACTATCACTATTCACAGAGGTTTGCATGTCTTCCCTGACAAACCCCTCAAAGTCCATATCCTCACTGTCACTATCACTGACTTGGGCTGGCTGTGGTTGTGGTGGGTTGCGGGCGAAGAAGTCCGTAATACTACGTTGATGACTAGCATTGATGTTGTCGTGATACATCTGGACATACGGCTCCATAACTTTCGACAGAAGGTTATGAAACACTTCATACTGATGCTTGACTGTGTCTTTGTCAAGGATGAGCTTGATTTTCTCCCCCAACTCGATGACTTCCTTCGCATAACCATGGCTTGGTCCAGGTAGTTCAAGATTTCTCGGGGGTGGTGGGGGTCCAGCGGAAGCCATTGTGAGGGGAATAGCGGGCACAAGAGAGAACAGTATATACGCAGAGAACTGAGAACAATGAGACTGGCCCGGCTAGGTCAGCGACTTCTTCCCTCTGGTGGCAGGGCACGTCATGTTACATCAGACCAATCACAGCTAGCGGCGGAGGGAGGTAAGGATGCGTGGCCCAATCACAGTCTGATACGTCATATGACGTCAGCGACAACGTAAGAGCGACCTAATGCGCACCCTCCAGGCGCCGTTTCCCGAGTAAATGATGGAATGGACCGCGTAACTTAAAATATTCATTCTGGCAAGGTGCCGCGTAAATGACCAAACGCGTAAACCAAATCCGCGTAAATGCAGACTATACTGTATAGTGTTAACCTTATCGGTTCGTCTGCTTGTATTTAATGTCACTTCTGTTGTGTAACTTGAGAGAGGCTACAATATGAAATTATTATGTATTGTTGTATCATAAATATCTAGGTTGGGTTGGGTTAGGTTAGGTTGTGTTGTGTTTTGTTTGATAATCATCATTTTCCATCTATTTCCCAGTTATGGGTCATTTTCTACTTAAATATATCGTGCAAGATATAGGTATGGCAGTCATATGCGAAACATCAATGTCTATTGGTATGGCATCCTAATGCTCATGCGTTAGCAGATTATACAATGATAGCTACTAAGATGGCCTTCTTTCTGACTAACTAACCTCTCTGTCCAAGAGGAAGGAAGCACTGTATACCTCAATTTGCACATGCAAGATTCTCTGCCGTACTATTAACCACACAGTCCGTCAATACGGCTACCAGTGTGTAAATTGTTTAGTTTCTTATTTGACAAACACTTGGTCATAACATTAGAACTCTTTTATGTACGACAGGGTGATCATTCATTTAGAGATGTTGAGAACGGGAAGGAAATTTGCTTGGAGAGCAATTGGTCTTTTAAGAGTGAGACTTTAAAAATGGTTACAGTTCAATACAGCATATACATACACTGTATTTCACTTTGAATTCATATCATAATATTTTTTTTACCTTTGATTTACAGATCACAGCTACTGTATATCATTTCAGGTGTTTTATGTTGGCAATGACAGTGCAGATTGATTCTGTTTAATAATATTTTTCCATCGTGATGTTCAGTATTACCTTATATAGTATGTAAGCTGAGAATGTGGATGTGGCAGTTAAGTGTGAAAGAAAGGCAGCAGTGCAGAAACACAATGAAGTAAGAGGGAAAGGGAAAAAGAGATATATTGCAGAAGTAAGAGGGAGATGGACAAAGGATGTACTGTATTGCAAAAATATGAGAAAATAAGAGGGATATAGGTAAAAGATGTATTGCAGCAACAAGAGGAAGTAAGAGGAAGATGGGGAAAGAAGATGTTTGCTGCAACACGAGAAAGTATGAAGGAAATGGGGAATTTATTATAGGTTTTAATAGATAGAATAATGTCAGAGTGAAAGAGGACAAAGTAATAGAGAGGGAGGAAGGGAGGTGTGACTGGCTGTAAGGAAGCACAACAGCATCAAGACACCAGAAGTAGATGGAATCACTTGGAATATTAAAGATTGGAGATAGAATGGTCGGAGGATGAAGGCCAAAATACTACAGTATAGTACAGGCTTGTGTATAACAGAAGGAGGGGATGTATTTTGTAGGTCTTATGAAGAAAGGGAAAATTGGCGAGAATGAAAGTAAAAATTAAGTTTTTGAATATCATGGGAAGTGTATAGCTGAGTTATTGATAAGAGAATTATACCTAATATAGAGAGAGCAAATGTAGAAGTAATAAACAGAGTAATAAGAAGGAGAATGTATATGGAAGAAGTGATTTATGGTGGTGGGAAAACACGAACTAGAGATGGAATTTTTTATTCTGCAACGCTTCAGTGACCGGTAATCTAGATACTGTGTGGCTCCTTGTGGAAGGGGAGCACCATAGCTGAATACACCTTTTTACAACAGGAATGTGTTTGTGTTTGTGTGTGCGTGCACTGTGCTTTGTTTCCAGCTGCCCTGTTTGAATTTTATAGTCATCGTCCTACATCTTCCTGCATCTAATAGGAAGGTCTTTCAAGCAGGAATATTTTTATTGTATACTGTACACGATTTACCACTTTCCTTATTTTCTTTCCCACTTATATTATTATTATTATTATTATTATTATTATTATTATTATTATTATTATTGTTGTTGTTGTTGTTGTTGTTATTTTTAATATTTCCTGTTTTTCACCATTTTATTTGGCATCCGCTTAAGTTGTCCCCTTGTACACTGAATCCAGTTTGTATTACTGCAGTACATTATTGTGTCTATAATCTACCTGTATGCTGTATATATGTACAGTATCTACCTTTGACTTTTTCATTCTGACTTAGTCTGCTTGTGTGATTTTGTGTTCTCTGCCCAAAATATTCATTATTGACATTAAAAGTGTTCTTCCCAAGCTTCTGTGTGAGGCCAGTGTTCCACACGCATATGTTCAAATACTGTAAGATGCATTTGTCCTCGCAACATCCATCTCCACATTTACAAACTCTCCTGCCATGCTACAGGCTTTTTTACACTTGCAAAAAACTTTCCCAATGCAAAATCCCACTTTACACATACAAACTCTCCTGCCATGCAACATCCCTCTCTATTTATGTCATTCCTGTACAGTATTAAAGATTCTACAATTGGCTAGACATTCTCTCTCTCTCTTTTATCATTATACAATACTGTACTATACATTGATCTTACTCTTATCTGCATTGCCAAATCTAAATATTTTCTTGTGATTAATAATAAGACTTTACTTGTGCGCCTTATCAAGTCCTATTAGCATTATCTGGAATCTTATGCTAATTCCTCTCTGAAAGGTGGGTAAATTTCATACAGCAACACCAGCACATTCTACCTATTTTTTCACCTTTTACGTTGTTTTCCCTCACTAAACACGTGTCTCACTATGTTTCCCTCACTAAACATGTGTCTCACTATGTTTCCCTCACTAAACATGTGTCTCACTATATGTCCCTCACTAAACATGTGTCTCACTATATGTCCCTCACTAAACATGTGTCTCACTATATGTCCCTCACTAAACATGTGTCTCACTATATGTCCCTCACTAAACATGTGTCTCACTATATGTCCCTCACTAAACATGTGTCTCACTATATGTCCCTCACTAAGCATGTCCCTCACTAAACATGTGTCTCACTATATGTCCCTCACTAAGCATGTCCCTCACTAAACATGTGTCTCACTATGTTTCCCTCACTAAACATGTGTCTCACTATATGTCCCTCACTAAACATGTGTCTCACTATATGTCCCTCACTAAACATGTGTCTCACTATGTTTCCCTCACTAAGCATGTCCCTCACTAAACATGTGTCTCACTAAACATGTGTCTCACTGTGTTTCCCTCACTGAACATGTCCCTCACTAAACATGTGTCTCACTAAACATGTGTCTCACTGTGTTTCCCTCACTGAACATGATGAACTACCACTTTAACACAACAATTATCAGCTTCACCTTTAGACTCCAACCACAGATGAGTCACATAGTCTACAGGCCAACCAGCACTGTCATCCTCCACTGTGTTTTCACCCTTGGCTAATGTAAGACCAGAGGGTAAATACTGAATCACCATACCCCATACTGTTCATGTGTCTTGTGTTTGATGTATGGTTTCTGTTGTTAGCGTTTAGCTCCTTGTGTCAACTCGAAATCCCCTGAGATAGGTAATGCAAATAAGATCTCTATGGTACGTCCTTTGCTTCTTGAGTCCGCCCATAATTTCCTTAATATAAAAGTTTTCCCGCTAAGCTGAGGGGTTGCCCATACCTCTTGGGGACATATATACTGTATTCAAAAGTGGCGTGCGTCTATATTCATGTGTCGCATTATGTTCTTTCAAATGTTATATGTTTTTCATTCTTTCGTTTATCTTCTGTAATCTTTTTTTTTTTCTTTTGGGTGTTGTACTCTACTGTACTCTCTTATCAAAATATTTCACTCGTTTAATTTATGTGATGTACTCAGTCATTAAACTGATGTGCTGTACTGTACTCACTCCATGCAGGTAATGTACTCTCTTTTAACTTTACTGATGTGATTTTACTCTCTTCACTCGAGTGTTTAGTGGTTGTACTCTCTAAACTCATGTCTTGCACTCTGTTGATTGATGTGTTGTACTCTCCTCATTCTAGTTTTGTACTCTCCTCATTCTGGTGTTGTACTCTCCTTATTCTAGTGTTGTACTCTCCTCATTCTAGTGTTGTACTCTCCTCATTCTAGCACTGTACTCCCTTCATTCTGGCATTGTACTCTCTTCATTCTAGTGTTGTACTCTCCTCATTCTGGTGTTGTACTCTCCTCATTCTAGTGTACTCATTTTCTTTACTCATCTTGTACTCACTGTGAAGGCCTGGGACTTAGGGATAGAAATCCCTTGCCAGCCTAATCACGATCTTATAAGAGGAAAGTTAAGAACCATGGTTTTCCGAGGGATAACAGGCAACAGTTCAAGATTGACATCTCTTTACTATGAAAATAACACAAAACTCTGACACCACTCACACAAATATCAAATAACAATTTCGGTAGTCAAACAATTACGGGAGTCAACAATTAATGGAGTCAAATAATTAAGGGAATCAAGCAATTAATGGAGTCAACAATTAAGGGAATCAAATAATTAACGGGAGTCAAACAATTACTGGAGTCAACAATTAATGCAGTTAAACAATTACGGGAATCAAACAATATAGAGAATACTTCCTACTGCGGTGGCCTGGTGGAGGGTTCCGTAGAGCGGGGATCCGCTCTCAAGGGGACGGTCAAGGCAGCTTCCTCAGTTGGCGTCGGCGTAGACGGGCAAGGTCTCTCCACACAGGAGAGACGCTGTGGCACAGACGGTGTGGATGAAGTGGTGATGACGAGGCAGCCGCTGTAATAGCTGGGGCAGGTGTCTGGGAAATTAGCCCACGAGCCCAGGACACATGATGAGATCACAACCAGAATTTGAATGAACAGCGGGATGCAAGTACAACTGTGCTGACGGCTGAGTAGTGTCTGGTGTGTCACAAGGCAGCAGCGACCTTCTCACCTCCGTCTACCCCCCCAAGTGGGGGACGCAAACAAGCAAGCGGGCGGCGAAGAACCATCCTGCTCGTTACAGCCCTGACACTCACTCTCTTCACTTATCTTGTACTCACTCTCTTCACTTATCTTGTACTCACTCTCTTTACTCATCTTATACTCAGTATCGTCACTTATCCTTACAATGTCCAGTCGCCTGCACTTATACTAGGTACAGTTGCTGGTGCATTGTGTGAGATGTGGCAACTGTGTGGAATGCTTATCTAGCCTCCTCCTTAGTCTGGCTACTATTGTGAGGTTCCTTGGGGCCATTCCAGGAGTTTTAATACGATGTAAACAAACCCAGTGGTGCCACATCTCAGAAAACACATCAGCTGCTGTACCAGCAATAAGTGCAGGTGGCTGTACATATATCGAGTCCTTTGCACAGTCATTACTACTTGTTGCTATAGTTTACCATCAAAAAATTATGTTATTTCAGCTCTAGTGTGTCATAAGTTTAGGTAAAGTGTTTCTATGGAGTCAGGACTTTACTCATGTCACTCTCTGGTTTACATTGGAATTGTATCTTTTTGTATAGACATTTCTGTATCTATGTTACACTGCATTCTCAACCTTACCTCCATAATTTATTTTTACCTTTGGCTACTCTTCTTCATATATAATTACTGATTGATATTTATTTTTCTTATCTGCACCAAGTTCACTCAAAACACTCCTTCAGTACACAGCCAGAATCAGGTGATGTCATCTTAATGTACTTCCATGGAATATACAGCAAAATATTACAAAGGTGCTGGTGTGTCTCACCTTAAAATATAAACATTTTGCTTCTTTTAGCCACCCTTCTCTCTGTTAAGACTTTCAAATGTCACAGCAGCTCCCCCAGAATAATGTCCATCCAAATTTTCAAATTATGGGGAGTGTTAATACCAGAGCTTTGAAATCTATCATGATCGTGGAACTAGAAAATATATTAGCACCATTGTTTGGGATGTTGCTACTCCAGGCACAACACCACGTTGTAAGTTAATTCCTTCCACTTTGCTATTTTTATTTTTTAAGAATTTATTTTATTAAGTTCTTAGTATTTGTTCTCATTTTTGTCATTCTATTGATCCTTTAATGTCTCCACTTCTTCTCTTTATTGTCCCTTAGTAGTGTGTTCTGCATACCTGTGTACAGTACCATAATTATCATAGGTACAGTACTGTACTGTACTATCAGCTCATTATTCATTCATCCAATGAGCAGCATATACTCTCTTCACTATGTTGTTAATGCACTGTTGTTTTCAGTATTCTTTTGGTATGTATTTACAGGAATCTGGAAGGTCAAGTGACAGCTCAATGTCTCAAAGCCGCACTTCTCTGGAGAGTTCTGGATACCGACTGTTGGAGTCGCCTCGTGGTGCACCAGGTTTAAGGGACTCGAAACGTGGTGGGCCAGTCAGTAGTCGTGTTGGAGAGAGACGAAGTAAAGACAGAGACCCACTATCTCCTCGCTCTCCTGACTCTGTGTCTTCCCATTCATCACCAACACATCCACAACAGGGTGCCCCGGTCACTCCCTCTTCATACCGTCGTGCTCATACTGATATGCGTGACTCAGCATCTACTAAATATAAGGGTATTCCCCATCATGACTTTTCACACTTACAAATAGCTAAACAACGCAGCTTTGATGTTTCTAATTACCCAAAGCGTTCAGAACTCAACCTAGATAGGCCAAGAGAAATGGCTTTGTCTCGTAGTTACAGTTTTATGTCCAGGCCTCGATACCACGATGAAGATGGAATGCACGAGCGTTTTTTAATTGGTGCTATGCGATCAGTAGAATCAACACCACAACCTCGGCGACGTCAAAAAGGTCTGGATGTTGTGACGGGCAGTCCTGATTCTTTAGGTTCCCACGGTTACCTTAATTATCGCCAAAGATCTGACAGTTCAGGCTTAGAAAGCCTTGCAACACCCATGATGCATCGCAAGCAGCGCTCTCTTGAATCTGGAAAGTCAAGGTTGAAAATGGATCTGCGGTCCAGTACCAGCGCACACACCAGACTTATTACATCAGATTCTAGTCCAAGTCCTCCTAGTCCCAAACATGAGTTCTCACCCTTTAACTTTGACTCACCTCGAGGTCAAGACAGTGGAGCATCCACTCTAACTGATAAAGACACAAGGTCTAACTATGGACGTGGGTCTGCAGACAGCTCTCCTCACTCCCAGGTGGACTCGGGGCTTGTTTCTGGAACAACAGGAAGCAGAGGATCTGTCGACAGTAATTCTCGACGGACTGACTCTCGCCAAACTACGGTGGACAAAGAGCCTTTAAAGTGTCCTGGAACTGACAGCTCTAACAAGGCCTCCTCAACTAAGTCTGGCAACGATCGTGACGGCCGTCGCTGCAACCATCGCCGTCATCATCACTGCAGCAAGCACCGTGGAACCACAGCCAATACCAACACCAATACAACAAATGCTACTGCTGCCACCACTGACAGTGATCGCAGTGACACTTTACAGAGCAGCAGCAGTTCTCAACACTTGGTTCATACAGGGAGCAATAACAGTCAGAATCACAATTCTAGCTCAGGCAGCAGCAGCACTGCCAAACAAACAAGCCCAAATAACAGCAAACAGTTAAGTCCTAACAATGGCAGTACTACCAACACCAAACAACCAAGCCCCAGCAGTATTTGCAACACTGGAAAGCCAGAGAACAGCCCACAGCACCGTGACTTGACTCACTTATATTCCAACCTGGACTATGTGTATGAGCAGCCAGTGTACCAGTACATCATGGAACAAGCTAAACTAACAGGTCAGTTCACATTTGTTTCTTTTTGTATTATATAATTGCAGGTTATTGTATAGTCTAGTAAGTCAGGAAGTGACTTTTTAAAATAAATTTCCGTCTTTTGAATAATATAAATTTTTAGGAATCAAATTATTAGTATTTAGGAAACTTGAGCTGGAGGCCTCTCTTGTATATACAATGTCTGTGATGTTAAATAGATAATCCTCACAATATCAGTAAAGTCCAGCAGTTCCATTTGAAAACAAAGATCAAGTGATTTAAGATTATTTTCAAAATATTAGTCAGGGTGCATTGCATATGGAAAGGAGTTTGTTGGTGACAGAAAATCTTGTTTCCATGTACAGGTACTGTACATTCAAAGACTGTAAGTTACTGTATTTACAACTGTTAAATAATCCCGGCTGATCGTGAACATGCCTCAACAAATACAGTAGAATCCAAGTTATCCGGTATCCGGCCGACCGGTATCCATTAGCCGGAACAATTGGTGCAGAGCACTCTCAGGAATGAGAGATTTCCGGGTAACAAGACGATTCTCTAAAAGCCGGAAAAAAATGTTTCATCTTCAGAATTTCCGAGTACTGGAAAAATCTTCTCGGAAGTTCCAGAAATTGTCTATTACATCATCTCTCAAACCTGGAAAAACTCCCCTATCCCGGAATTTTTCGGGTAGTGGGAAATTGTTCTCAGAATTTGTCAGAAAATCATTCCCAAATTTGGAATTTTCCGGAAAATTCTGGCTTTGGGAACGATTTTCCAAGAAAATTTCGATTCAGGCTATTGGAGAGTTCCAGTTAAGAGGGATTCCGGCTAATGGAGATACAGTATTACTTATTGAGCTAACTGGCACCAAAATTAAATACAGGAGTAATAATAATGAAATTATAAATTTCTCTGAATGGGGATGAGCTACCATATTTATTGCAATGATAAACATAAAATATAATAGCACATATCTTATGTAAAAAAAATAGCTCCTTCCAACACTCAAACCATCATCTGGGTGATGCCACAGCTCATCCAAGCAGTCAACCAGCTGACTCACAGGCATGTGGTTTGCATGTGTGCCGTGACATTACATCGGGAGGGAGAGCAGTTATAGCCCAGTGACCCACCACCTCAACACACAAATACAATCTGATGCTCTTCATTTTTCTTAATTATAGATTTGTATTATGTTTTCTTTATTTCTAAGCCACATTAGAGTATTGTAATAATTTTTCGACAACTTTTATTGTTTCATTAAAAGTAACAATAAACACAGTAGCTGGGCTAGTGAGTAGGTTATGTAGTTATAGCCCACCACCTCCACACACGTTCACTACCCATACATACTAACCAATGCTTATCATTTTTCTTATTTTATTTGTTCTTATTTCTAAGTCACATCATTTATATAGAGTGGAATAAGTGTGAAAGAAGTCTATTTTTCTGAGAAAAATTTGCGAGGTCAGCCTGTAGCATTGTTCATTGTAGGATTTATTGGGGGATCCTAAGAGTGAGTTTCAACTAACTGGAAAAACTCTTTATCCGGCACCTCTCAATCGTCGTATGTGCCAGATAACTGGAAATCTTCTGTACCACGCCACCAATACTTGAGTCTCGAGTGTTGCAGACTGTGTTTTAGAGAAGAAACGACAACTTCTACTTGAATAGAACCTCAACTAGTAGTTGTTGCCTGTATAATTAGAGATAATGCCAGGGTTATGTATACAATAATTGTTGTTGCTTGAGTGAGAAATGAGGAAGGTTTATGTCTGTATTCCTATACTTTGCCCAGAACAAACTGGTAAATATATTGAAAAGATTGTGTCACTATTAAAAAAGGAAATGGTTACTTAACCAGGAGTTCCTGGCTGGTCATATTGGAGGTTACATAGCCGGGATGTTAAGTTAGGTTGGAAAAGTCATGTACAGTACAGTATCCTCATATATGAGAGTCATTATAGTTTGCTCCTTAGGTTCACGTGAGTATAGTCGGTGCTGGCTCTTGTTGGCCATTCTCATGTTTCACAATTACCAAGCTAACCCAACCTAACCTAATACAGTACTGAAAACTTAAAAAATACCTGGTAATAATTTAGAAGAGGTGCAGGGGTTAACAAGCAACATTAGGAAACTTTTCAATAAAATATTGCTTTTTTACATTTAACATACATTATGGAAGACAGGTACTGTAGAGTAATTATTGTAAGTTAGGTTAGGTTAGGTTGAGTTAGCTTTCTTTTTTTTTTCCATTTGGTTGAGTTAGGTTTCTTTTATTTGGAGTCCTACCCCCAAAAATGTACTGGTAAGTCTGAAATTTTAACTTTGGTCACCAGAATAATGCATTTCTACTCATTTTGTCTATAGCATCCTTCCATTAAATCAGTTTTAAGGCCGCTACCTTCCAAGTTAATAGTACTATGATTATCTAGTACAGTACTGTACATGTATCCAGGATATAAGATTCTGGGAAGAATTATTGAAGAGATGATTAGGGTCCAAGTAGAATTCATATAACAAGCACAAAGCATCAGAAGTGACAATGCTTAAGATCAACCCAGTCAGCCTCATGACAAAGGAAGCAGATAATGTATATTCAAATCTTTATCAATTATTTTTAAGTGGTACAATAATCAAGGATCGGTAACAAAAATGAAGTAAAACAGATTGTAATAATATTAACATCCTGCTCATTTGCACATGATGGTAGCCCAACCTGGTGGATCATGATCCTGACCCATTGTAGTGCCCAAAGCACATTCTTGAATAACTCCTGCTTCCATGAGCTACGGGTTCCTGATGGTCGGGCTTTCTGTCAGGCATTTCATTTGTAAATACAGCTCTCGGTTTCACCATGAGGAGCAAATTTTTGACCACGACTGTACTGTACATGGATATGTAGGTATTTGTATGAAATGAATTAGATAGTTCCAGTGTCTTGAATATTTTCTGCATATGATTTTCCTCTTGACAGGCTATCGACTAGGAGACCCATTATATGAAGATGCTGATTCCCTGCACAGTGATGATTCAGGAGGCCATCATGATGACAGTGATGAGTTTGCTGATGATGAAGGAATGTCCAATGCTGATTCTTCTTCTCAGGTAAACGAAAATGTTCACAGCCACAGATGGTCTCCCAGTGGTAGTTATTATGTGCAGTATTCTTAACACTGACTTATTCATTACATGCAATAGCAGTGATAAGTGTACAGGTGAATGTCTTTTTGACAAGTTATGACATTTTCCTCTAAAAAAGATCATTGATAAGGAGGAAAGAGTGATGAGAGTATATGGTGATGTAAGAGGAAGGATTATGGTCAAGCAAAGGAAAGAGAGAAATGATCAGATTGACTTTGCTTATAAGGAGAGCCATGATGTTGAGAGGGTTATTTTGCCTAATTTTTTTTATTTAAGAATCCTATGTGATTTACCATATTTTAGGACATACAATAATCGGGAACCTAAGAGTCAATTGGAATAAAGTCTGATCACTGCGAAAAATATTTGTCATCCAGAATCAGACGGTCAGACTTAAATCCTTCTGATTTTTTGGTTCCTGATTATTGCACGTCCTAAAATATGGTAATCACTGTATTGGTGAATGTGGTGTTGAGAAGAGACTAGTTTTAGTGAATAACTGTGGTAATAGAGAGGGATGAAATTTTAATGAGTAGTGATGAGAGGGGATGAGTTTTGGCAAGTGTGTTAGTGAGAGGGAATGGGAGTGTTGATTAGACTGATATTTAGTGTTGGTGACAGATTTAAGTTTTAGTTTGTGTTTATATTGAGATATTTATATGAGCTAAGACAAATTTCATGTAACCTACACATCTCTATTCCTACTGATGTTAAACATTTTGGCCAATGCGTTATTTGTTTGCCGTCAAAATGGCCAGACACCCTACTAGTAATAATTGTTCTCTGTGTTCCCAGGAGTACCTAGAAGATGTCAACTATCTGGCTGATGATGAGATGTATGCCCAGTTCTTTACACCATATAGTTGGAAAAATAAGAGCAAGCCAGGTAAGAATACATATTAAATTTTTGTTGTTTTTCTATGATAGGAACTGTAATAATGACTGAAACCATCTTTTCCGAGTAAAGTTTGTATGAATTTTGTCCAGGTTATATTAACGAAAATGGAAAGAGTCATCTGCGAGTACAGTACATAAAAAATAGCAATAGGTCTACGTATGTGTAATAGAACCTGGAAAATGACCTCTAAATGTATAGAAAAAATGGAAATGGGTACAATAGTATTTACTTGTTCATCATTAGACTATTTCAGAAATTTATGTGTACAGTACATTATATTACATGACAACTGTATGAACCATTTTTTTTTTATGAAATTTGACATGTAGGTGAGTTGGCAAAGAAAAAATAAGTAGGTCCAAAAGCCAACATTATGGTTCAGGTTAAAAATAGTAGACATCTGCAGTTTAAATTGCTCCAGACACAGCATGACAGTGATATGCTATTTGCAGAAAACCTTTCAAGACCTTTTTATAGAAATTGTTGCTCCTTTGATGGGAAGTATATGCCTGTTGTAATTTAGTTTTCAGTTCCATTAATTATTCCTGAAATAAAACTTAGACTTGCCTTGGTAACAGGTAATACAGAAGAAATCATATAATACTTTGGAATAAAGAGTTCTCTATCTTATAGTTTTTGACTGTTGATGGACAAGTATAATTACTAATCTTGTTACACATGAAGACCTTTTTTGTTGAAGTGCAGTATAATAATGTTTTAACATCAACAAGACAAAAATCTTTAACTGAAAGCACCATTTTTTTTTAGTTTCACACCTAGAGTACTGTACATGAATATATTTGTACCTCCAAACTTTCAAAGGTACTGAACAAAAATTTATGCATGAACCCACCCATTGATCACACAGTTAGTTGAACAACAGGTGTATTCTAACTTTGGTATAAATCATCATGTTAACAGGCACTGAAAAATGAGTACTGTACTGTACAAAATCTATGTATTTTACACCCAAAAGTAATAAACCCAGTGGAGTACAGTACTGTAGTATGTGTATAAGGAAAACATACAGTTGGTGTGTTTGTAGCTATGTAATCTATACACTGTGCCATAATTTATATACTGTGTTACTCTACTTATCAGGAGCTTTATCTACATACATCCACCTACATTTGCCCCATCAATCACTATCTGTCAAAAACAAGGCTCTTCCTAAATTACTTGAAACAGAGGTACTACAGTACAGTACAGTCAGTACAGTACAAAAGTGAGGAAATAGTTGGCTACCCTGTGTTGACTTATCCTGTGCTGTACACTCGAGTTTGGGTAAGATTAGTTGTACAGGAAATGAGAGTCAGTTCCAGAAACAGGATGATGTGGAGGAAATCAGTTACAGTGAGTTCTGCTATAACGCGTGTTTTGATAACGCGAATTTGCTCTAACTCGATTTATGAATTAGGAACGATATTTGTATAACGCGAACGCTTGTTTGCTATAACGCGATTTTTGCTTACTATTTCTCCAATTTTGTGGTACAGTGGGGTATGCTATAACGAATCTAATTGGTTCTAGAACCTTGTTCGTTATAGCATTCGTTCGTTGTAGGATTAATCCGTTCCAGGCCCCCAAATACAACCACTTAACACTGAAAAATATAATATAAAATTGTAAAAATTGTAAAAAAAGTGCATAGATATGCATCTAAACCCCTGAAATAAAGAATATCATTAATATTTGTAATAAAAAACAATTAGAAAAAAAAATTAAATAATGTTCGTTGTAGGAGTTTCGTTCGTTATAGCATTCTCAATTTTATAGGTAAAACCGTTCGTTATAGGAATATTCGTAGTAGGATCCGTTCGTTAAAGCATACCCCACTGTATTAACTGTGAATATAGTAAAGAAGAATATCAACAAGAAGCGTTCTGGTGATAGAATTCCCGGTGATGAACGTAAAAGAAAGGATATAACACTTGAAGAGAAGCTCGATTTTATCAACCTCAAAATCACCCTTCTCCCCCATCAAGTAAAGTGTTACATTTACTGTATGATTTCATTATTAGATATGAATGTAACATTTATTTAGACTGTGCTATCCTTTGTGTTAGGCTAACTACTAAATTTTTCGATTTCGAGTAATCTGCACCTAACCCTATTTTCTCCATAAGCCCTGTTATTTCTATTACGTGATTTTCTATAACACGATATTTTACAAGAACACAATTATCGCGTTATAGCAGAACTACCTGTATTGTTAACATTGGTTTTGTAACACGTAGATGTGCTCTTACTCAAAACTTGTGTGAGATTTAATGAATTAGGAAATTATCTGTGATTTTGGACAGTGAAAGCAAAAATTGTATACTGTAGTACTATGTGTTTTACTTTCTGTAATAATTTTTAAGAAAGATAATCATGGCAAAAACTATTTTAATATAATAAGAAGAATCCTCATGACTACAGTAAATGCAAAGAGAGTATACTGTAACCTATTCCTGAAGTGCTTATATTGGTGAATCAACTTTTATAGATTTGCAGTGTTTTGACAGTTTCTATACCTGTATATAAAAAAATTAATACAGAAATGTAATACTTTACAATATATACTTTTTTCAGAAGCTAAATGCCTATGACTGTAAGAATGTTTAGGTAAGGAATTAAAATGCCTGACCAAGGGGAGATAATAAAGAAGTGTTTTGAAAAATAAACAAACTGTAAAATGATAGATACTGTATATACTCGTCTATAACCCCCCCCCCCCTCGTTTATAGGTCGACCCTGATTTTTTGACCAAGAAATCGTTAATTTACGATATTCCTCGTTTATAGTTCGACCCATGTTTTTGAGGGTAATGGAACAACAAAACCTTCACCAAAAACGCTCTACGTCCTATAAACTGAGGCTCGCTGTGCATGAAACATGAGTGCCGAAGGCAAATTCTTTACCATTTATTATTACGACACTTTACACTGAAACGCGGGTAGTTTCAACAAAAATATTGTATATTTCCATTCAAGTATTTATTCAAGTCAATTAGGAGGGAATATTATTGTAATACAACAGTTTTTTAACTAAACCATTCGAAAAACGATTACGGTAACATCTTTTGAACGAAAGAAAGCGTAAGTCATTGTTTTTGTCACTATTTTATCCCACTTTCCACTGTAATACGTACGTAATTTCAGCAAAAATATTACATTTCCGTGAATGCATTATATCAAGCACAGTATGAATAGAATATCATTGAAATATAACAATATTTTAACCAAAAACTATTAAAAAAACGAGTAACTTCTCTTGAACATCGGAAGGTTAGGTAAAATCTTTTGTTTTCGTCATGTATTTTATCCTATTTTACATTAAATACATCACGTTTCAGCAAAACTACTATTTATTTCCGAGAATATATTCATTCAGGCACAGTTAAGGTAAAATATACATGTGATGTAACATTTTTTTAACTGAAAACGATTCGAAAAACACATGTACCGTCTAGCTGATACTCAACAGCTGGTGGTGCGTCATGCGTCATTGTAAACAATAGGAGGTTGAAGTAGATTACTGGGTATTATATTAAGTGTGAAATATCAAAAAGGTTTTTATTACCGGTATTTTTTGTAGATCAATGAGAACTGTGATACCGTATATGATATGATAAGTTAGCCTGTGCTAAGAATTTCAACATAGACTACTGAAAGCACGTTGTAAGGTAATTTAGCCTATTGTAAGTTGGTGAGCTTCATTTACTGAAGGAACTGCACAACTTTTCATTACTAATTGGTACATATTTTACGTTTCCATTGTTTACTGGCAGTAAATGGTAAATGTTTTTCATGTCTGAAGCTAAAAGTTGCTCCTCGCCCTTCCCATCATGCACGGGTTCAACCTAACAAAACTATTACGCATGTATAGGACGACCCCCAATTTTTTGTCTAAAAATTGGGTCTTAAAAACTCGAACTATACACGAGTATATACGGTACCTATACTTGTAAGTGAATTCAAAGTGATATATAACATGTGGAAAATTATGAATAAACTCTGGGTGTGGTGTGAGGGTCAGTGGAGTTATTACAACTTTGCGAACCTATGGAACACCCGGGCTCTGAATGCTGCATATTATTGTTTTATCGCTTGCTGTGGTTTTGCGATATTAAGTGCTCGGATATCACAATACCTATACCAAGGTAAAAAAAAATCTTTAGTACCGTTTCATTATATATATATATATATATATATGTATGTATGTATGTATGTATGTATGTACAGTATTACCCCGCTTTACACGGTTTCACTTTCTGGTTTCACTTTCTGTGCGCGGTACCTGACCAGAACTAGACTTTCACTTTCCGCGGTGCATCTACTCATATACGCAGTGAAGTATAATTTTTTTTTTTTTTTATTTAGCTCATAAAATTCATACAAATTACCCGGCCAGAATATAATTTACATTGCTTGAATTCTTACAATATGATGATCATTTTGAATATAAACATCATGGATTTTGCATTAGACATACAAATTTTAGGTCTAATGTAATAATTTGGTTTACACAAAGCAAATATTTTATCTTTTGTGTAAAATATATGAAGTTTACATTCAAAATATTCCCTGACCTGCAAGGAATCCAGAAATGTCAATTATATTATCCTAACTTTAGTCTGAGGTATTATTTATTACTAAATGTTAATGTATAGTGTTTTCACCCAAACATTTCTCAGAGAGGTAGGAGCTGGGAAGAGGGGGGGGGGGGGATTTGAGTCTATTATTTGAATGGACATTAACCTGGCGACTGTATTTCTCTTAAATATTAATTGTGTGAGCATACCATCATCAAATTTAGATGTTATTTTTACTATAACATAGGTAGTGTGTCGGAAAAAGTGGAGTTTGGGGGTCGGGCCAGTCTCTATTGGAATTAATCCCATATGTTCTGTTGTTCACTTTACTCGTTTTTCACTTTCCGCGGTACCCTGTGGGTTCAATTGACCGAGTAAATTGGGGTACTACTGTATGTATGTATGTATGTATGTATGTATGTGTATGTATGTGTATGTAAGTATGTATGTATGTATATATATATATATATATATATATATATATATATATATATATATATATATATATATATATATATATATATATATATATATATATATATGTATATGTATATATATATACAGTATATATACAGGTAGTCGTCGACTTACGACCTATGCGACTTACGTCTGTTCGACTTTACGACCGGCGGTACGACAGTTTTGGCCCCAGCCTCCTGGCGCTGCCGGGAGCTGGAGCCGCGCGCATCCCCGCGCTCAATTACAAACACGCTCGCTGGTACAGCACACTTCCCTCCGTGTCTGTTTGCCTTGTGCCTTTCTTTTGTCTTGGAAATTTTTCTTGAACCACCACCCCCCCCAAGATGTCTACCAAGAGGAAACTGTCTTCATCTACTCCTCAACCTGCCACTAAGGGATTATCAGAAGGTTTATCTCTACTGAATAAACTTCTTGCCCATTTTGAAGGAATGGACCCAAACATCGAACGATTTGCAAGGATTGAGCGGATGGCACGCAATTCGTTTCGTCCGTATCAAGAAATTTACGAGGAGAAGAAGAAACGAACAATTCAGACAAAGCTCACCATGTTCATGAAAAAAACAACAACTCCGGCTACCCCAAAGGCTGCCCCAGCTGACGACATCGACGATCCACAGCCAAGCACCAGCAGCCAATAAGATGTTTTTTGTATGTTTGTATGTGTTTGTATGTTTTGCAACTAAAATGTTTTATATGTTTTGCACCTGTATTTTTTTTTTTTGTATGTTGTGTAAATAATAAACCAATTGTACTGTAGTATGCAGTGATTTACTTAAACCTGACGACCGTAACAATAATGAACAAAGAAAATGTTGATAAAATATGACTTAAAGATAATTATATTATCATTACACATTATAATATACGTAAGGTAATTATAACATAGGCCGACTTACGACCAGATCAACTTACGACCGGGCGGCCGTAACCAATCTAGGTCGTAAGTCGACGACTACCTGTATATAATTGGAACTAACTGTACATAAAGGCTGTGTTTCATTGCATAGTTCTTGCATAGTTCACTAATTGTTTCTACATTACCTGGTACTGTACCCATTTGTTAAACTCACATTATTGAGGTATAATGAGGTGGTGATTCATTCATCTAAGGTGTCTTTATTAAGTCATTTTCTTGAGACTTTTATGATGTTTTTCTCAGTTCAACTCACTTCATTTCCAGAGAAGACATCTCAATAGGTGGGTGATGTTTAGAATGGGTTGGGAAAGTAAGATTTTTTTTAGTTTCCCCTTGATATGATTAGTTTACTAAATTATTTTTCATTAAACATGCACAGAAGGAGAAGAAGATGTACCAGACAGTGCCAAGGGGTCAAGAATTTCACCAGCTTCATCAACTGCCCCTATAAGTACTGGAACATCAGGAAGCTCGGCTCAGACTTCCACCCCTACAGCTCCTCGACCAATTATACCCAACATCACCACAGCACCGATGCCACCTAACAGCCTGCCACTAGACACTCAGCATCCATCATTAAGGAGAAAGAAAGACCCTCCTAACCATCAGCCGTTGTACTCTCCAATACTGGAGAAGGGCGAGGTGTGTGGAATAGGTTTTCGCTAATTATTTTTTGAGAAAAAATCTCCACATTGTGTGCAGTAATTGGTCTTGTGTAGATTTTCTATAGAATTTGCCCATATGAGATTGATTGAATATAATGTGTTTTCTCATTGGTGTTCAGAGGAAATTAAGAACAGTGAGTAAAGAGACGTGTGTTTCTTTCTGGTTTTATCTAAACTGTCAGTTCCTTGATAAAACCCTCTAGGAAACCCTGAGGTCTTTTAGGTTCTCTCTCGTATGTCTACGTGATTCATGAATTATTAAATGGTATAAATTCAGAAAAATAAACTAGTACAAATACTGGTAGGTGTCAGGGATAAGTTACAGAAATTTACAGACTTGTGGTGAAATCAGTAGGTTCTAAATTGAGAAACTGTTCAGAATAAATGGTCAGAAAAAGGGGAGGCATATAAAGAAAGAAAAATAAGTTAGACAGAAGAAAAAAATTGAAGCAGGCAAACTAGGGTGACAGGGGTACTGTAGAGGGAGAATGGAAAAAAAAGGAAGAGGCTTATGGGGAAGAAAAGGGAGGTAGGCAGGAGTAAAAGAGCGAGGAAGAGGATGGGAATAGAGAAAGAGAGATGGGGAGTGGCAGGAGAGAGAGAGAGAGAGAGAGAGAGAGAGAGAGAGAGAGAGGAAGGGGGAAGAGTTAGGGGAGAAGGAAAGAAGCAGGGAAGAGAAAGACAAGGGGGAGGGGGCAGGAAAGAGAGAGGAAGGGTAATATAGAGAAAGACCAACTAACTGACATGTTAGATAGTATACTGACCACATATCCTTACCTTAGTACATCCCAGCTACTTTGAAACTTTTTTATGCATTTGTTGTGTGTTTTTATTGCTTATATTTTGTGTGATGGAATATTAATCCTATGAGAAAATGAATTGAGACACCAGTAATGTGATGATTTTGTGAAGCTGTGTAATGTTTATTGAGGATTTTTTTTTTAATTTGTATTGTTACTTGTCAGATGAGTAATCGTGATGGCAGTGGCCAGTTGGGTAACCGTCCATTGTCCATCTCTATCCCCAACATGATGGACTCGACCCTAACCACCAACCCCATCACCGGATCACTCCATCGCCCACCTCAGGTAACCTATTACCTCATTCCTACAGCTTACCTCATGTTAATTTCTTTTACTTTTCAACTGTATTGTTAGATTTATAAATGTTGTATTCCTCCCCAGCAAACAGAGATTATTTCAGTTAGTTAACTTTCAGTATGTATAAATTAATGATTAACTATTGTTTAGAAATTCTATGACCCTGTACGATTATAAGGAAGTAAGGTTATTACTCTACTTCATAAATTAATAATTTCATTTGTTTAACAACCAGTTTTACTATATTTCCAACTTAATAGAGTAGATTAAGTCAACTTATACTTTTTCTCCTAATAAATTGAGTGTTTTTTGATGAGGATCTTGACCATTTTAGAATGTTGTACTATTGTGTCAACTATGAATTTGGATAAAAAGTTTTGTGGGATAACACAATAACAAATTCTAGTCAAGGAAAATTAGGAACCTTTAGGCCATTCATTTTCACTTTGCCTTATCATAGTTGATGATTCATAAAATGAGAGAGAGTTGGGCAGTGTACAGTAGTTTACAAAGAGGAAGTGGATACGAGTAAAAGAATATTAATTAAATAAAAATGAAAAACGGAAGTGGAACGTTTCAGATTTCTAGTAGTGGATATGTCAGTTAATGGAATCACCATCATCATTTTTAAAATCGTTGGCATAAATGACTTGAGTGCTGACTGCATGCTGATGTAAGGACAAGTGATTAAGAGATATCTGAATGTGTTTTTCTCTACAGGGCATGACTGCACTTTCTCTGATGAAGAAGCCTCCCTCAGAGTCTGACTTTGAGCGGTATAGCAGCACTGGTGGTGGTGGTGGTGGTGATGGACACAATCTTATGGAGAAATATGCTCAGGAAAATCTTAACATTCACACCCGCGGTCTCTTACGAAAGAAGGTTCCTGTTATAGATATGATTTCATGGACAAAGGTAAGAATGGTTTTACTATTTAACTTAAGGGTCATAACCTGCTGTTATTCACATATATCTTCCTTTTTGGCTCTCAATTATTGTCACTTCAATAGTAAATTTTTTTTTTCATTTTGGCAGGAGCAGGAAAAATTGATTTTTTTTATAACCCAAAGTTTAATTATACAGTATATACTATAGTAATTAGGTTATAACTTCATTAGTCATGGTTTCACACAATGTTTTAAACCTGGTGCAAGTATCATTAGTCACAGGCTAAGGTGAAGTTTGTTGCTGTGGATGCATACTGTATTTGTTTTGTGTACAGTACTGTAGACATTCACCCATTTATTTTGTGATGACTTTTCAAGATGTCTTAATGTTCACTCACATCTTTGTCTTACGTTCTTAATCATATATCAAATCACATCATTTAATCATATGGTATGTCATGACCCTGAACCTAATTTTTCCCTCTTCATAAGGTACTTTTGTTTTCAGGATCCAATTCGAAAGCCAATGTTAGCCACTCTGGACAAGTCTGTAAAAAACCAAGCATGTGAGCTTTTCAGGCTTGTCCAAATCTACATGAGTGACCGTAAGCCAAAGCCTGGAATGACCCTTAATTCAGTGGGGTTAGATGTTGTCAACATGTGCTATAATACAATTGGACTTCGAGATGAACTGTTTGTTCAGATTTGTAGACAGACCACAGAAAATCACAAACGGTTAGTTTAATTTCAGTACATTATTATTTTTCAGCAAGATTATAGAAAGCAATTTACTTACTTTAATGACATTCACCAATTTAATACAAATGGTAATATTCTTTTGGCACAGTTGTCATCTTGTTCTTTTATGAAATCATTACTTGCCAATTCTTTTGTATATTTTGTCAGTGTTGATTTTTTCTATTTTTTTATTTTCAGATGAACATTTTTCACTTTTGACCATGACTTTTTGTAATGCTATTTGTATGTATGAATTGTACTGAATTTTCTGTATACAGTGACCCCTCGTTTAACGAACACCTCGGTTAACGTAATTTCGATTAACGAACTGCCTTCCATAAGGATCTTCAACTCGGTTACCGTAACGAAAAAAAATTCGGTTAACGAAGTTCTTACGAACCGACCTCTAACATGTTTTCGCTTGCACTGATCGGGCAACCAGCTTTAGTATCAGTCCGCCAATACATTAATCGGTTCTAGGGCTTAAATTCCTTACTATTTTAGTAAATATCAAGAAGTTTATACTATTCAATAATTTTAAAAGTTTAATATTCAATTTTTTAGTCATTTTAACAATTATTGAACATAATTGAAGGTAAAGTGACTAGTTTAATGCGCGGCATCCAGCCTCTTAACACAGCAATCAGGAGTTAGTCTCTCTGTTTTCACTGGAGGTAACATCTTGCTTCAGACTCTCTTCAACTAAACGCTTTTTTTCCGTGTTTCCAGGCAAATTATTGGTCATTTTGAAATATATTTTACATATTGACAATATATAATGCAGTGCAGTGTCGATATAAAGAAAATAATCTTGAATTACACCAAGAGAGCTAAAATTATATGGGTGAAATGGCGCCATGGGGTGACTTCTCTTCCACCCCAATACCTTCTCTTCTTCCTTCTCCTCCACCCCCATTCTAATTCCCATCATCATCATCATCATCATCATCCAGGAGCCTTCTACATACACACCTCAAAGTAAGTGAACTTTTCTACCATTTTTTTTTGAATTTAGGAAATTTTCGGTGAGCTGGAACCAATTACCCAAAAACCCATTGAAACAATGGTTTCGGTTAACGAACTTTTCGGTTAACGAACGACCTTCTGGAACGGATTGAGTTCGTTAACGGAGGGGTCACTGTACATGGGAAAGGTAGTCTTTATGAAATATTGTGATAAAACTTCAGTACACTGAACCCTCGATAATTCGATAAAAAAGGGGCTCTGGGTCACTCAAATTACTGAAAAATCTGAATTAACTGAGTTCGGAATGTTTTTACATTATTCAACAATTTCTGAATTTTTGTGTTCAATTATTTGTTTATTTACTGTTCGGTTTGTTCAGATTGCTCCTCATTATTCCAACCAGCAAACATACTCATTTACTATGCCCTGGCTGGCACATCAAATATTCTATTTGTAATTACTGTGCAAACAAGTATTTTTTTTAATGTACAAACAGTAACAATAAAGTAAATAATACAGTAATAAATAAATGTAACACTTACATTACGGGGCGAGGTGATAATATTTAGATGATATTCCAAAAGTGTAACGGTCACACTGGTATATGAAATAAAAACCCACATTGGAGAAATAAAAGATGAAATCATGCAGCTGATATACTGGGATGCTCTTCAGCCAACTAACAGAACAAAGGAATCAGGTCACATGACCTGTCTACTGAGTTGAGGTAGGATGAGGATTAGGAATAATCTTGGTAACAGTATTCACCCTCAGTTATCACCTCGCCCCGCACTGTAAGTGTTACATTTATATATTACTGTATTATTTACTTTATTATAACTGTATGTACATTTAAAAATATATTAGTATTTGCACAGCACAATACGAACAGATAATTCTCGGATTTTTATTTCGTGGTCCTCTATTATTCACAGATGACACCCTGGATGTACCCAAGAATGTCTAAGGGTAGTTTTAAAGTTGCTGACATTTTCGTGGCCAGAGAGGGAGCCATTCATTCTAGAGACAGTAATTTCCTTTACCTGTATTGTATATATGTGTGTGTGTGTAGATACACACACATAAAACACATACAAATAAATAATAATGGGAAAGTCTTCTCACAAAAAAGCAGAAAAAAAATATGAAATGTTGAGCTTACCCTCAACTCCATTCTGTGCTTTTTATTAATAGAGCATGGAGTAGACTTGAGGATACTCAACATCTATAATAATTTTTGTCTGATTATTTGTGAGAGGATTTCCCATTATTATTTATTTGTATGTGTTTTGTGTGTGTGTCTATACACACACACACATATATACAATACAGGTAAAAGAAATAATTTTCATAAAGGCAAACACAAGTAAAAATGTCACCCCCCCCCCCCCCCCAAAGTTCAGCCTATGTTATTCGCGGATTTGGCGATTCACGGCCATTTTGATAACCTAACTGCCATAAATTTGAAGGGCATCCTGTAATTATAAATAGAATATATTGGGGCAGCCAAGGTGATTTTTTGGAACCTCTCCATTATTTTGGATTAATTCCGAATTCAAATCGTGCAATTCAAGCCAAAATACGAATTAGTATAACGTTTTGAATTAATGAGGGTACAGTGTATATGGTATCAACTTTTCTCATCGGTATGTTTCGTTTTTACAATTTATTGGAATTGCTCAGAAAATCTGTATTTTGTTACAAAAATTTTGTTGCCAAAATCTTTCTAGTCATGATACTGGGAAATAATTTTGCAATACTGTTTTCACAGGGACAGTTTAAGGCGAGGCTGGGAACTGTTGGCCATCTGTTTAGCTTTTTTTCCTCCGTCGGATAAATTTGGTCCTTACTTGGCGGGTTATATAGCACGGCATTGTGACCCTGCCTACTGTTCCATGTTCCCTGATGTCTCTAAGTGGCCTATCCATATTCAGGTAAGAAGTTGTGTATAGTTCTCTATGCCTTCTATTTTTTTTATATTTAGTGGATTTTTCACTGTTATGTCTTGTGTCCTTGCATTCTATTCAAAGTTTCAATCCAATGCCAATAATTATTTTTTTTCCAGAAACAGTTTGTCGTAAAATTTTGATTCCATGGAGTTTATGGTTGCAAACTAATAGACTTTTATTGTTATTATTTTATTAAACAATGCACATAAGTACAGAATTTAAGAGGGTTAAATGAGTTTGAAAGCAATACAGTCCTATGGTGGACAAAAGTTCCTTCCCTGAGCCAGCCACAATGTGACTGAATCACCTGAGGTTCGAATAACGAGGCAACTGAGGGAAGTGCTGTAATCATCCAACAGATGGCACACTGTGTAGTGAGTATGGCGGGGGATGGGGGCCATAGGGGAAAAGAGAGGGAAGGCTGAGGGAAGGGACTTTTGTCCACCTTAGTACATATTTGTCTTTGTTGCTTTAAAAATCAAGAAGTCTGATGCACTAGCCAAAGAAATAATTCAATTTTCCTTTCCCTATTCTTCATTTCATTACAGTATTCCTACCAAACCTAATTTATTTGCACAATCTATACAAACCTCCTCCTGCTATGGTACAAGTGACTAGACAAATACTGATCTCCTGTTTCTTTGAAAAGGAATTTCAATGTTGTTAAAAAGTTTATTTTATTCAGGATTTGGTTAACCCGCTCAGCCTCGCTTGACGCCATTGTGGCATCGAACATAAAAGCCGAAAAGACTTACGCTCAGCCTCGCGACGCCAACGTGGCATCCAATGGGCTATATTTTCAAATAACTCAAAAAACTATTCAGTGAAACTGACTGAACTTTGGAAGCCATTTGACAGACATCGTTTTCTTTGTGTGGGCCTTATCACCTTCCCTGAGACGGTCTTGGTCATTGTATGCATGGCAGTGCGGCATGAAGCCAATGTGGCTCTGGCCATTAGAGCGAGAGGAGGGTGCATCGCTCGGCCCTTTAATTATTCCATGAGTTTTTTGTTCTATTATTTTTCCTTACACCACAATATTCTACATGCTTTGTTCTTTATTTTGTTATATAATACATATCAATGAACACCATAATACAAGGAAAATGCGAATGGAATTCGAGATGTTACAAAACATTTTCCTACTTTTCAACTTATACTCGAAAAAAGTAGCTTAAATTTCAAGAGTATTCATTTTTTTATGGTTTCATACAGTTTTGCAGACAATTTTATGCTAGAAGAGACCCCATTACAATTAATAAAACAATTCCATGGCAGTGAAATGAGCACTTATTTTTTTTTCCAACTATTTTTCGGCAAAAACCTCCAAGGCTGAGCGTAAGTTTTCATGCACGTATGTGTCTCAAGCTCCGAGGCTGAGAGTGTTAAACAAAGTATTATCACAAGACAACAAAGCTCTCCTACAGGCACATTTGGGCTTAAAAAGTTAATACTTTTAGCAACAACAATGACTACAACACTTTTTTTTAACTTGATGTAGACAGGCTATGAATTGAAACTCAGCCAGAGTCCGTATATTTTCGATATTGAATATGATACTTTGTTAATTGTAGGACAGCAAACAAATGTATCAAGAAAATTAAATGATGATGACTTAGCTAAAAGTTGTATCTGTTGTAAGATATGAATGTATATATGCTAACTGGAGAACCTATTAGTATGGTTATATAAGTAGAAGTTGTATTTAGAGAAGAGAGTTTTGTGGAGAGCATTCACAATGGAGGCTGAACACCATAACCTGTAATAATTGTACTGGGAGAAAGTTTTAGGCTTAGTTTGAAAGATTTGGTATTCACATGGAATAAAATTTTTATATGCAAGTTTTAGTGATGAAAAGGATTTGTCATTAGTATAAGATCTTTGTAATTAGAAATGAGAGAGGCAATTAATCACACACAGTTGTATAAAAGTCAAGATCCATTTTTCGTACTAAGTAAGACATTCCTATAAGCTTATCTCATATTTTACCTTTAATTATAAGTGATAAACCATTAACAGGTGGCACACTATGCTGGTGTGTGCATCAAGCGCTTAGAAAGAACAACAGTTAATGCAAAGAGACAACGACTTAGAAAACCCACTCTGGAGGAAATTGATCTGGCACGTCTGCATATCTTCCGAGCATCAATGTTTGGTGGCACAATTGAAGAAGTGATGGCTCTACAGAGAGACAGGTAGATGAACTATAAGAATATTGATTTTCTCTTAAATTTCTCCAGTAACTTTTGTAGTGACAGTTTTATGCAACAGTATGATTTAAACTTTTTACTAATTCCTGGGGTTGATTGATTTGTTTATTTTGTAACTAATGAGATATGCAGGTAATGTATTAGTATGGTAGTGAAGACTCGGCTCTTAGTTTTATTGGTATCTGATGCCTGCAAATACTACTTTATACTGTATTGGGAAGATGAACTATTTTTCTGGATTTTAGTCCCAACAACGCATCATATGTTCTGGGAATTCTGCTGGCAAATCATTGACTTCTTGACCATACAGTACAGAAGTCCCTGCTCCATAATTGGTTATAAAAAGAAAAATGAAAGATCAATCCCACATTTTCCCTGTTACACTTCTTTTTTGTTTTACTAGTTTCCTTAAATAATTAAAAAAAAGTTCTATACTGTATTTAAAAAAATAAAAAAATAAAAAATTTTGTTTAAGAAAGTTAGTGTTGCCATGAGTACTTTAGAGCAACTTATTTAAAGATTGTGATAATTAATACACTCATTTTATATTTTTCAGGTACCCACATCGTAGGTTACCTTGGGTTCAGACGACTCTCTCTGAGGAAGTATTACGACTACAGGGAACAAATACAGAGGGAATATTTAGAGTTCCTGCTGATTTTGATGAGGTAAGACTACAATATTTGGTGGATGTGTTTCATCTGATTACACTAAACAGTCATACAGTAATTCCACCATATAAAGGAAAATAATCCATACAAGCCTCCTCCTCCTCTTGCTATGTGTAGTGGGTTAACTCCAACCCCTTTGCATTATGCTGGTCCACAGAAAAGTTGTTCCATCCTTAGCAAATGAACCTGAAAATGTACAGTACTCATATATTGCAGGTAACACAAGGGCTAGTGTACACAGGGGGAACCCAATCCTCCTCCAATCCATATGGAGATTAAATCTGTGACCATTCACTTGATAGATGTTCTTGTTACCAGCTGAGCTATCGAGCCACTATATAAGGAGTCCCAGCATCTTGGCAAAAAAATAGCAAATCTGTGAATAAAATACTGTATAGGAATTCCATAGTGAACATAAAAGAACTATCATAGGGAGGGGGGGGGGGAAGGAGTGAATCAAGGGACTTTAAAATGTTACATGTAAATGGAAAGCTAACATTTGTTTAATATATTCAATCACTTTACTAAGATATGATACCAGCATCTGCAAATATATAAAAAAATATGGATATGTGCCATAAGTATTTAACTACAGTACAGTAATATATAAAAAATGTAAATGTTAACCAGAATAGTAACATTCCCTCTACAGTAGTTAGGTTTCTTAATTTTCATGCAGTCTATCAACTGACTAGAATAGTGTGATCAGAAGTAAATTCCAAATGTAACAAATACAATGTGTGCTTATACACTAATTCCCTCATTAACGTCATTTCAGTCAACGTCGTTTCGTTATAGCGTCATTGAACAAAAACATTAAATATTTATGAAAATTATAAATGTACAACTGTGATAACAGCTGGTTGTGTAAGCGACCAGCGTGGGCTCCATATTTGTTGGTTGATGCTCTACCAACATTCACTTAAAATCCAAGATTTATTTGAGCCCTAGAACAATGAGTGCTAAACGTGCATTATGCACCACTACTGGTTGTGGTCACAGAAAGAAGAGGAAAAGTGTTACATTAGATGTGGTAAAGAGAGTTGAAGAAGGAAAGCGAGATGTGAATATAGCAAGAGTTTGCAACCAAGAACCGAAGGTAAGAACAATTTGTGGAAATGCAGAAAATATCAATTCATGTGCAAAAAGTGTTACTCCATTATCTGCTACAAAGTTAACTTGTAACAGAAGTGGCATTATGGAAAGAATCCTGAACATTTGAACCACGGATCAACATAACAAAACTTCCCATGTTCGTTGCTCTCCATACAGGCGAAAGCTCTCAAGTTTATTTGAAAATTCAAAACAAGAAGGTGATAATGCTGTAAGTGAAACATTTGTGGCAAGTTTTGAGAATATTTTGACCAGAAATGTACCCAAGGAACATAACCCCTATTTATATCATTGTGTCTACGGTAAAATCGTTTTCACTTAACGTTGTTTCACTTAAAGTCATGGTTTTCAGGAACCTAACAAAGATGTTAATGGGGGAATTGGTGTAGTTTGAAAATAAAAGCACAATCTAAAGTGAAAAATTATACTGTGGTAAGAAACCGTTTGAAATATGAGGAGATACTGGAATACATGTACAGTACTGTAACAGTACTGCAAAAAATTACCGTTAATTGTCAAAATCATGCTGTGGCAGTAGAGGTAATGTTCAACAATTCAATCCATTTTAAGATTTTTGGCACATGTAGGAATTTAACCCCCCCTCGGTTTATGCGGTTCTCGTTTACGAGTTTCCACATTTACGCGGTCCCTGCCAGAACCGGAATGCCCAATTTACGCGGTGCATCCACTCATATACGCGGGTGAAGTATAATTTTTTTATTTAGCTCATAAAATTCATACAAATTACCCGGCCAGAATATAATTTACATTGCTTGAATTCTTACAATATGATGATCATTTTAAATATAAACATCATGGATTTTGCATTAGACATACAAATTTTAGATCTAATGTAAGAATTTTGTTTACACAGAGCAAATATGTTATCTTTTGTGCAAAATATATGACGTGTATATTCAAAATATTCTTGGTCTTGCAAGGAATCCAGCAATGTCAATTATATTATCCTAACTTTAGTCTGAGGTATTATTTATTACTATACTGTACCTTAAATTCTAGTGTTTTCACCCAAACATTTCTCAGAGAGGGAGGAGCCAGGGAGCGTGGGAAGAGGAGGGGGGGGGGGTAGTTGAGTCCATTATTTGAATGGACATTAACCTGGCGACTGTATTTCTCTTAAATATTAATTGTCTGTGCATACCATCATAAAATTAAGATGTTATTTTCACTACAACATAGGTATTGTGTCGGAAAAAGTGGAGTTTGGGAGTTGGCCCAGTCTCTATTTCAATTAATCCCATATGTTCTGTTATTCCATTTACGCGTTTCTCGTTTTATGCGGACCTCCGCGGGTTCAATTGACCGCGTAAATCGGGGTATTACAGTGTACTGTACTTTAGAAAAAATATATAAGGCAACTCAGTAGTGCCTGATTAATTATAAAACTTGAATGTTTATTACTTTGTAGGTCCATCAACTAAAGCAAGTAGTTGACCAGTGGGAGGTGGGAGACTGTGGTGATGCTCATGTTGCTGCTGCTCTTCTTAAGCTTTGGTATCGAGAGCTCTATGAACCTCTTATACCAGACTCCCTGTACCAGGCAGCCATTAATGCTCATGATGATCCTACACAAGCTGTTGCTCTTGTTAATAAACTTCCTGAGATCAACAGACTTGTACTTTCTTATCTTATCAGGTTTGTACTTATTTATCTATTGTGTTTACTGAAGACGTGATGAAAATTATCAGTTTAAATAACTTGAGCTAGATAGTTAAGATTAGTCTTTGATTTCATTATAGTTTAGTTTCATTTAACTATGATTTAGGAGATTTACTAAAGATTTTCTTCCTTCCCAGATTTTTACAGTACTTTGCCCAAGCGGATATTGTAACTGCTACAAAAATGGATGCCAGCAACTTAGCAATGGTGATGGCTCCAAACTGCCTCCGATGCACAAGTGATGATCCTCGTGTTATATATGAAAACACACGGAAAGAAATGGCTTTTATACGTACCCTCATCCAGCACCTGGAGACAGCCTTCATGGAGGGAGTTGTCTGAGACTGGTAGTGTGTGGTATAAAGATCAGTTATGCCATTTTCTGTCTACATATACCACAGAGCCTATCATGACATATGTGTATTGATGGTAACTAAAGCCATGCAATCATTATTGTCTGCAGAGTAAGTAAAAACCTTTTGCTGTTGTACTGTGTCCAGAAGATATACAAAGGCCATTATTTTCCTGGAAAATCTGAAAGAAAGAACCAATCATGGTCAGTGGTGAGTGTGTGTGCTTGGAATAGCATGTAATGGATACCACATAATCTTGGTGCTCCTCTCTGTCTTATCTCTTAGGCACAGGGTACAGAGACTTGAATGGACCCCAGAATTTAGATCAAACTCCATAACCACACTAAACCTCCAGGGTTATGGAATTAATTCACCAAGGATCTAAGAAAGTTAGTGGATTTGGTCCAAACATCTGGGAAAGACTATTATTTGATGTCCGTTGACCATTTTATTTTAGATTTAGTAAAGATTGCTTATCAATAAATTAATACTTCCATTGTGAAAATAATACTTGGAATTTATTTTACAGTCTGCAGTCTTGATTTTCATTTTCATTTTTCCAGGATTAAAATAAGATTGTTCATAAATGAATCATGTGAACGTACAGTACATTTATTAATTTTCAAAATACAGGATGATATTGATACCATGCTAAATTTTTTGTAGAAGTAAGTACAGTGTATTGTGAAAGGTTTGCTTTACTTTGATGCTTACCCCCCCCCCCCCTTTTTTTTTCCTCAAAATTCCAGTACTATGTCAACTAACATTCCAAATTCACAGTGAGCCGAGTCACACTCATTACAGGACTTTCAGGGATCCCTCACTTAGTGGAGGCTTCTGGCCATGTTAATAAAAGTTTGAATTTTCAGATTTTTTTTGTTCAAATTAACACTGATTATATAAGTACAGTAATTGGAATTCTGATATTCAGAATACTACCATTGGTCATTATGGGAAGCTAGTGAAGTATTGTTGTCAAACAATCAATAAAATATATCTGAATATGAGGTCCCTTTGACCACTTTTATGTAAATAATGAATCAAAATATCACTAGCAGTGAGTCACTTGGTGAGGAAGATGCCTTAAGGTGGGTCATTGATCATGCAGTTGGTATTCCAACTTTTTATAACATGGTCTTTAAAAACCTATGTTCCTCTACCATACAGCTTAAAGAATTAAGGTGAACCCTACCTTGACGTCCTGAATGAAGAACGGACATGCCTATTATCTAGTCTTCAACTTGTATAGTATTTTTTTTCACAAACTCACTTGTGCCAACGTGAACAAATGAAAAACAGATCAAAGCTACTTTGTTTGCATTTGTTACAGGCACACATGCTTTTGTTAAATGACTTGATATAGTTAAAATGTTATTTTTTATACCATGTTGACAACAGTTTGTTACAGTCTTATGTAACACATTCTTTGCTACTTATTCAGAGAAAAAATGTACATGCATTTTGAGATGAAAGAAGTATAGATGTTTATGATTATGAAGCGGGATGATAGTTGAAGGTAGTATGTATTTTTATATACAGTACTACTTAACTATTCTAAGACATTTAACTATGTAGCCACATTAACCAAGCAAACTTATACTTGTTTGGAATGTGACAAGAGCAGTGCATCTGAGCTAGTTAAAATTCCTCTTAAAGGCTTTTTTCTGGATTCTCTGGAATGGACTTTCAACTATGTAGGTATATATATTAACTGTATTCAATTTGTGTATGTGCACCCAAAGAAAAATGCAGCATTAAGCTGATTTTTCAGCATTTGTGTTTATTATTCATCAAACATATTCACTTGCTGTGGCAGTGAGAAACCCACAATAACCTAGATAATATTTCATCTATTGTCCTTTCCCTATTTTGGGATGGATCAAGGGCACAGACACCTCAAAATGAAAAACAATTAAATAGTAGTATAAGGCGAATGTGGAAAGTAACGGAAATAACGTCAAAACAAGTAAAGCTACCCAACTAATACTCAGTTTATATCTGCCTATCCATTTATAACTAGAAGCTTGTGTGATAATGAACACTAAAAAAAAAACTGGCTGTTCATAGAAATACTGTATTAACTAATAACCACGAAGAGCTAAGTTGTTTTCAAGGACAAACTATAAATAAATAATAACCAGAAATCCAGAAAAAACCTCATAAATGAGTATAACTGTGGCTCATGACTGCTGTTTGTTTCACAGATGGGTGTCTGACTGCTGAGTAAAGCAGCATAAGCTAGTTACTATAGCATTTATTGCATTTAGAGCATAAATGTGGAATGTACTGAATAGTTTAGTGTCTATTTAAATGGGTTTTGATACCTTGTCATATATAGGCCAACTTTGCCTGTTTATACATCTTTTATGTGCCTCAAAAATTAAAGCACAATTTCTTTTGTACAAATTTTATCAGCAGATTTGATGCATTTTAAACCTTCCTTTGCCTTTGGCTTAAGCACTGGTAGCTATGCAGTTGGAAATTATTTGGAACTTGTTAATTCTGACAAGACTTGTATAATAATTTATTATTATTTTGAAACATCATGTACAGATGTCCTTATGTAATATACATTGATATTGTATAGCTGTATTTCAGAATGTTAAAAGCATTTAAAATCATTTGTATCATATGAATATTAAAAACTGTATGCTAAGATTTATTTGACTTAACCCCTTGTGCTGAATAATACAGGTAGATTATCGACTTTTTGAGAAATATTGTCTAATTTTGCGAAGTAGATTATCATAGAAAACGGGAAATTTGTATCACAAAAAATGGAAAATATCTACTTTCTGGGAAAGTTGGTTATTTACTTACAATAGAAAACGGGAAATTTAAAAATAAATAATGGAAAATAATCTACTTAATGGGAAAGTTGGTTATCTACTTTCCTGAAAAGTAGATTATCGATTTTTTGGGGAAGTAGATTATCGACTTTTTGAGAAATATTACCTAATTTTCAGAAGTAGATTATCATAGAAAACGGGAAAATTTTATCACAAAAAATGGGAAATATCTACTTTCTGGGAAAGTTGGTTATCTACTTATCATAGAAAATGGGAAATTTGTATCATAGAAAATGGGAAATAATCTACATTCCGGGAAAGTTGGTTATCTACTTTCCTGAAAAGTAGATTTTCTACTTTTCGGGAAAGTAGATTATCGACTTTTCGGGGAAGTAGATTATCGACTTTTTGAGAAATATTACCTCATTTTCCGAAGTAGATTATCATAGAAATTGGGAAATATTTACTTTCTGGGAAAGTTGGTTTTCTACTTATCATAGAAAACGGGAAATTTGTATCATAAAAAATGGGAAATAATCTACTTTCCGAGAAAGTTGGTTATCTACTTTCCTGGAAAGTAGATTATCTACTTTTCGGGGAAGTAGATTATCGACTTTTTGAGAAATATTACCTAATTTTCCGAAGTAGATTATCATAGAAACGGGAAATTTGTATCACAGAAAATGGGAAATATTTACTTTCTGGGAAAGTTGCTTATCTACTTATCATAGAAAATGGGAAATTTGTATCATAGAAAATGGGAAATAATCTACTTTCCGAGAAAGTTGGTTCTCTACTTTCCTGGAAAGTAGATTATCTACTTTTCGGGAAAGTAGATTATCGACTTTTTGGGGAAGTAGATTATCGACTTCTTGAGAAATATTACCTAATTTTGCAAAGTAGATTATCATAGAAAATGGGAAATTTGAATCACAGAAAATGGGAAATATTTACTTGCTGGGAAAGTTGGTTTTCTACTTATCATAGAAAACGGGAAATTTGTATCATAAAAAATGGGAAATAATCTACTTTCCGGGAAAGTTGGTTATCTACTTTCCTGGAAAGTAGATTATCTACTTTTCGGGAAAGTAGATTATCGACTTTTTGGGGAAGTTGATTATCGACTTTTTGAGAAATATTACCTAATTTTCAGAAGTAGATTATCATAGAAAACGGGAAAATTTTATCACAAAAAATGGGAAATATCTACTTTCTGGGAAAGTTGGTTATCTACTTATCATAGAAAATGGGAAATTTGTATCATAGAAAATGGGAAATAATCTACATTCCGGGAAAGTTGGTTATCTACTTTCCTGGAAAGTAGATTATCTACTTTTCGGGGAAGTAGATTATCGACTTTTTGAGAAATATTACCTAATTTTCCGAAGTAGATTATCATAGAAACGGGAAATTTGTATCACAGAAAATGGGAAATATTTACTTTCTGGGAAAGTTGCTTATCTACTTATCATAGAAAATGGGAAATTTGTATCTTAGAAAATGGGAAATAATCTACTTTCCGAGAAAGTTGGTTCTCTACTTTCCTGGAAAGTAGATTATCTACTTTTCGGGAAAGTAGATTATCGACTTTTTGGGGAAGTAGATTATCGACTTTTTGGGGAAGTAGATTATCGACTTTTTGAGAAATATTACCTAATTTTCAGAAGTAGATTATCATAGAAAACGGGAACATTTTATCACAAAAAATGGGAAATATCTACTTTCTGGGAAAGTTGGTTATCTACTTATCATAGAAAACGGGAAATTTGTATCATAAAAAATGGGAAATAATCTACTTTCCGGGAAAGTTGGTTATCTACTTTCCTGGAAAGTAGATTATCTACTTTTCGGGAAAGTAGATTATCGACTTTTTGGGGAAGTAGATTATCGACTTTTTGAGAAATATTACCTAATTTTCCGAAGTAGATTATCATAGAAATTGGGAAATATTTACTTTCTGGGAAAGTTGGTTTTCTACTTATCATAGAAAACGGGAAATTTGTATCATAAAAAATGGGAAATAATCTACTTTCCGAGAAAGTTGGTTATCTACTTTCCTGGAAAGTAGATTATCTACTTTTCGGGGAAGTAGATTATCGACTTTTTGAGAAATATTACCTAATTTTCCAATGTAGATTATCATAGAAAACGGGAAATTTGTATCACAGAAAATGGGAAGTATTTACTTTCTGGGAAAGTTGGTTATCTACTTATCATAGAAAACGAAAAATTTGTATCATAAAAATGGGAAATAATCTACACACCTGACAGCAAAAGAATTATACAATACACACATCCAACTAAATCTATAATCAAAGTAAATCTATTCAGCACTACCCCAAATGAAACGGAAAACAACCCCGACACGAACCTAGCACACGCCCCTCAACCTCCCGACTCCCCCACACACAGTCATGTAACTGCCCATCCTTCACTTGCATACACAACACTCAGACCACCACGCTCACAGTCACTCGACAATTTAAACCTCATCCCTGCACCCGAGAATTTCAATCTCATATAAGTACTAAACAGACCAAACACTCCCCTCCCACCTCCTTTATATTAATAACTTCCTTATAACCACACCCAACAACTCCCCCCAAATTAAACCTAACCTCTCCTCACCCAACGATTCCTACCCAACCTAACCAAATCAACCTAACCTAATATTACCTAACCTCTCCTCAGCCCACACCCAACGATTCCCACCTAACCTAACCTAACCTTAACCTAACCTCTCCTCAACCCCACACCCAATGATTCCCACCCAACCTAACCCAATCAACCTAACCTAACCTTACCTGACTTACCCAACTTCCCTCCTCCCCCCCCCCCACTCCAAACCCCACGCCCCCAACTCAAACTCAAGACCACTCCGACAAAAAAAAAAAAAAATCTAACCCACTCAACCTGCACTAACACTACCCCCTCCCTAAAAAAAAAAAGAAGAAAAGATCCTAACAATCCCCCCAAAACAAAAACTTAACATACCCAGCCGTTACTAGCAATCCCACACAAAATAAAAAATAACTATTCTACCATTAACTAACCACACCCTATCACTCCTCCCAAAACAAAAACTTAACATACCCAGCCGTTACTAGCAATCCCACACAAAATAAAAAATAACTATTCTACCATTAACTAACCACACCCTATCACTCCTCCCAAAACAAAAACTTAACATACCCAGCCGTTACTAGCAATCCCACACAAAATAAAAAATAACTATTCTACCATTAACTAACCACACCCTATCACTCCTCCCAAAACAAAAACTTAACATACCCAGCCGTTACTAGCAATCCCACACAAAATAAAAAATAACTATTCTACCATTAACTAACCACACCCTATCACTCCTCCCAAAACAAAAACTTAACATACCCAGCCGTTACTAGCAATCCCACACAAAATAAAAAATAACTATTCTACCATTAACTAACCACACCCTATCACTCCTCCCAAAACAAAAACTTAACATACCCAGCCGTTACTAGCAATCCCACACAAAATAAAAAATAACTATTCTACCATTAACTAACCACACCCTATCACTCCTCCCAAAACAAAAACTTAACATACCCAGCCGTTACTAGCAATCCCACACAAAATAAAAAATAACTATTCTACCATTAACTAACCACACCCTATCACTCCTCCCAAAACAAAAACTTAACATACCCAGCCGTTACTAGCAATCCCACACAAAATAAAAAATAACTATTCTACCATTAACTAACCACACCCTATCACTCCTCCCAAAACAAAAACTTAACATACCCAGCCGTTACTAGCAATCCCACACAAAATAAAAAATAACTATTCTACCATTAACTAACCACACCCTATCACTCCTCCCAAAACAAAAACTTAACATACCCAGCCGTTACTAGCAATCCCACACAAAATAAAAAATAACTATTCTACCATTAACTAACCACACCCTATCACTCCTCCCAAAACAAAAACTTAACATACCCAGCCGTTACTAGCAATCCCACACAAAATAAAAAATAACTATTCTACCATTAACTAACCACACCCTATCACTCCTCCCAAAACAAAAACTTAACATACCCAGCCGTTACTAGCAATCCCACACAAAATAAAAAATAACTATTCTACCATTAACTAACCACACCCTATCACTCCTCCCAAAACAAAAACTTAACATACCCAGCCGTTACTAGCAATCCCACACAAAATAAAAAATAACTATTCTACCATTAACTAACCACACCCTATCACTCCTCCCAAAACAAAAACTTAACATACCCAGCCGTTACTAGCAATCCCACACAAAATAAAAAATAACTATTCTACCATTAACTAACCACACCCTATCACTCCTCCCAAAACAGATACCTAACTTACTCATCCCATACTAACTCAGATGACGTGTACGTCTTCCTTAGCCAATAAGGTCGGGGAGAGGTGCACAGTACCTGTACGCAAGCCCTCAAGAATGTTACCAACACTGTTTTAAGGGCACCTCCCTTAGCCAATAAGGTCGGAGAGGTGTACCTAAAAAGATGGTACCAACATACAAGTGACATGAACGCCTCCCTTAGCCAATAAGGTCGGGGAGGGGTGCATTGTACCTGTACACAAACCCTCTCCCTCAAGAATGGGACCAGGAACTCACAATACCTGCAAGAGCCTACCACGCAATTGCAGAAGTCCTTTACAAGCCAAAGGAAAGAAAGAATGCAATAATTAACCCAACTCTGCCAACCACTAACAAAACCTACAATGCCCCCAAAAGAAAAACTTAACCCACCCAATCTTACTCACAATCCCTCTTAAAAATCAACACCTACAATCCTCCCAAAACAAAAACTTAATATACCCGACCTTTCTAACAAGCCCCTTCGACCCTCCTAAAAAAAAAAAAAAACATGACTCAATAAAACTATTCATTAGCAACACAATCATATCATTCCCAAGAAATCCTACCATACTATAAATTAACCCAACAACCTCCAAAGCCCCCCTCTCCTCTCCTCCCCCCCCTCCTCCCTACAACCGAACCATACCTGACCTTATAACAATTATCCTAACCCTCCCCCTCTCCCCTCACTACATTTCCACGCAAACACATACACACTCACACAACAACCCCCCCTTAAGCTATTCTAATTCACCTTAAATCAACATACAACCGCCACCCCCGCCAATTCCCCAAACACAAACTCCCCCCCTCCCACAACCAATCTCCAAACACAACACCCCCCCCCCCCCCGCCAGACAAAGCCTCTCATAACACTACAACTCTCCAAAATCAAATCAAACATACCCAACTTCTATAACAGCCACTGTCAACAAAATCGACCTAACTCAAGACTGAAACCAAACAACCTATATCTCACTCTCATCTCCGTTCACAATTTGACATAGCTCAAATCTGTCTCCTGCTATTACTAAACAACTCTCCTACGATACACTCATCCTTCCTTACTACGAATACTTTGACACTTCAAGCTCAAAGATTCAAAACTCTTCCTCCAACTCTCTCCATTTCTCTCTGACATAGCTAAAAGACCCACAACTCTCAGAACCAAATCAAACATACCCAACGTCTGTGACATCCAATTCTCAATAAAATTGACCTAACTCAAGACTGAAACCACTCAACCTATATCTCATTCTCGTCTCCGTTCATAATTTGACAAAAAAGCTCAAATCTGTCTGCTGCTCATCCTTCCTTACTATGAATACTTTGACATTTCAAGCTCAAAGATTCAAAAACCCTTCCTCCAACTCGCTCCGTTCCTCTTTGACATAGCTCAAAGACTTTACCTTCATCTTTCTCCAAACAACCCTACGACTAGCTAAATTTCCATATTTTCACCTTCTCTGTTTACTTTGATCGTGTGCTGCCTGTGCGTCCGTCCACCTGCGCTTCTCGGCTTGCGCCGCCGCCGTGGCGGGGCGGTTCTTCCTACGCTTTGCCAACACTGCCTAGGCTAAGACGACAACCAGAACACCCGCGTTGGCCCTTTGCTTGCCCGGACCTGCTCCCGCCCCCACTCTGCCTCGTCCTGATTTATGATAGTTGCACCCTCAGGGCATAATGCCTACCTCCTCACGCAAGCGGTGTTTAGCCACTGCACCTGTTCTCTCCTTCAAAAATTCACTTCTATCCTCCCTTTATCCTTCCTCTGAACCTCCTTCGCCCCTGTCACTAGCATTTTTGTTGTTGTTGTTGGCTGTACGCTGATTGGCTGGTTGGCGTGCGGTCGGAGCTCAGTTGGAAGTTGTAGGGGAGAGGAGCTAACCTAACCTAACGAAAAGTAAATCCCACGGCTATGTTAAATACCCCAAAGTAACAGAAACATCGGTAATTATATTGTGGGGTATGTGATGTTTGGGTCACACTCAGGATGGGATGGAGAAAGGAAACTCACAATGTGCTCTCTGTATACATGTTGTATTGGATGTACAATGCAGCTTGGTGCTGGGAAGGCAGCATGGTTACAAGCGTGATGTAGAGAGAGCTGGTTGGTGAGGGTGCTCAGAGAAGGGCAGCTTGTGGGTCGCCATGCTCGCCGGCGGGAGTGAGGACCGCCAGGCAGCGGCGGAGGAGGTGATGTTGCTTACTGCGGCCAGGGCCGGTGCAAGATGATTTGGCGCCCTAGGCAAGCCTTTAGATGTACGCCCCCTTGAAAGTTTTGATAAGCTAATATAGGTACAGTAACCCATTACTACATTGTGAAACTGGAGATTAGCTTTTACTGTAATGGATACATAACCAAATATATTCTACAAAACATATATCAAATTATTGTTGAAAATAATACAATCACTAGTACACACTCACGCAGTACATACGTCCACTAGTACACACTCACGCAGTACATACGTCCACTAGTACACATCGAAACACACGTATGATAAAACTTGACGAAATGACGAGAAGCACTAAGATTGAAACAAAGACTCGCTAAGGTATATAAAAATAATAAGACAGTTTCAACTTACTGTTTAGCAGGTTAGCCAGCTGTTGAAGTTGTTGCCACTGCACCGCACTTTTGGAGATGACTGACTCGGACTGAAGTGGCCTGGTCACTGGTGTCTGTGAGTAGTCTGGACAACTTGAATCTTGATCTCCAACTAATCAAGTTGTTCCAGGTTACTATTTGCCTGGCGGCTGGCGGCTCTGGCCGCTGGCCAGTCTCAGTGGGATTATGTTATGCGAGGTCAAACTTCAGAGGTCAGTTAACCTTGCCTCATCCCGACAAAGGCAGGGAAGGGGCGGCTCAGCCGCCCTGACAGTAAGAGAGGGGAGGGGATGGTGGGGTTGGGAGAAGGGTTCCTCAGATGTCAGCCTTCAGGTCACTGCTCGACAGTTCTCCAGGCCGCCAAAGATAAGGACCCGGATTAGTCCCTCCGGGGGGTTAACGAATAATATTAAAAAAGAAAACACAGTCGGCTACCGTCTACCTACCCACGCCTCCCTCCGACCCCCCCCCCCCTTCTAACATCCTGCTCCGACCCTCCACGGCTTCACCACAGTGTCCACCACAGTTTTCCCTTCATTTTTAATTTTATCCAAGTTTGTACTGAATTTGTGGCGCCCCCAGATGTTGGCGCCCTAGGCGATCGCCTAGTTCGCCTAGTGGGTAGCGCCGGCCCTGACTGCGGCTGTAGCTAGAAAGAGAGATAGGTCACCACGAGCAGTGCCGGGTTAAGACTTTCGTAGGCCTTAAGCACCTCCAAGATATGGGGCCCCATTTGGCAGCATATTCACCAATAACACAAGCTAGCACCTAATTATAAAATGTGATGTCGAAAGAATAAGATTCAGTGATGTTTGCCATGAATTGAGTAAAAGAAAATGGGTTAGATCAGCTGTTCTTGTACAGTACAGAAATAGTTTTGTTTACAAGAAGCACAGCTAGCTGGTGGACACTAATAGGATTAAGCAATAAATAAATAGAAAAAAAGTACCTCAGTATCAATTTAATAATAACCTGTAGAAAAAGGGGAAGAAAAGTTCTCGTATTATTTTTCGTAGGCCCCCAATATCTCGTAGGCCCTAGGCACTGTGCCTACTGTGCCTAATGGATAATCCGGGCCTGACCACGAGGTCAGTTCTTATAGCGGAGGTAGGCGTGGCTTAATAGTTGACCTACGTCATGTAAGGCGGCGCTGGTTGACCTAGACCACGAGGCATACACTGGGGAATTAACGGGGTCGGCTACTCAGCGACAAGCGTTTGTAGGGGAGGAATCCACTACAATACTCCCCCTTCCCTCCAGGCGGTGTAGGAGACTTGTAGTCTGCAGGGTTGCATGGCACATGTGAGGCAGAACGGGCGGTGTATGCCTCATGTGAGACATAACGGCGAGGGCGTGGATGAGCCGGCCGCTAGAGGAGACAACTGTCTAGATACACAATATCTGTGGGAGTAGAGAGGGAGAAAAAGGGTGTGTGGAGGCGATGAATGTTGTGCTTCCCTCACGGCAGGTACAGAGTCGTCAGATGCGCCTGCTGGGGTGTGTGGGCCTGGGTCAAGAGCAGGGGCTGCGTCAGCAGAAGCGGAGGAGAGTCCGTGACAGCAGCTGGGTCCACGACAGCAGCAGGGTGCAGGACAGTAGCAGGGGGTACCTGAGGGAGAAAAGAGGGGTGTGTGGGTCCGCGTCAGGAGCAGGGGCCGCGTCAGGAGGAGCAGCAGGGGGTACTGCTTGGCCGGGGCGGCGTCTGAGGCAGGACGGGTGTGTTGGGGTTGGTAGGACGTGGTGCTTGGGGCAGGAAGAGGAGCTGGTGTTTGCTTAGAGAAGCAGTGCTGCTCTAGGGTGTCTAACCTGCGGTGTAGAGACAGGAGCTGTAGAGCCTATGAGAGCTGCCTCTGTGTGGATAAGCCAGTCTTCCATGTTGCTTGAAGACTGGGAGAGTGATCCGTTTCTCCTCCATCCTGTGTGAGTGCGAATCTCTGGGGGTCACCATTTGTGGGGTATGGGTTGTTTGGTTCACACTCAGGATGGGATGGAGAAAGGAAACTCACAATGTGCTCTCTGTATACATGTTGTATTGGATGTACAGTGCAGCTTGGTGCTGGGAAGGCAGCATGGTTACAAGTGTGATGTAGAGAGAGCTGGTTGGTGAGGATGCTCAGAGGAGGACCAGCTTGTGGGTTGCCATGCTCGCCGGCGGGAGAGAGGACCGCCAGGCAGGCGGAGGAGGTGGTGTTACTTGAAGACTGGCTGTAGGTAGAAAGAGATAGGTCACCACGAGGTCAGGTCTTATATAGTGGAGGTAGGCGTGGCTTAATAGTTGACCTCCGTCATGTAAGGCGGCGCTGGTTGACCTAGACCACGAGGCATACACGGGAATTCGCGGGGTCGGCTACTCAGCGACAAACAGCGTTTGTATGGGAGGAATCCACAACACATTCTCTGATCACCTCTCCAACAAATGGCATACAGTACACTGTACATACTTATTTATGCCCATCTGTCACCTCCCACTGGAAAGTTGTGTAGATGGAAGCCCGAAAAAGCCTGAAGCAGATATCAAGGTGGTGTTTGATGATTTCTTGAAGTATGGCGATTACACTCCCCAGAATACCTATCTCCACATGCCGGTTCGAATGTGGAGGTGAAGAGGAGCCATAATAAAGGTGAACATGTGAACCGTCGGCAGGAATCACATATGAACTTGTAGGGTTTCGTGATATTATGTTGTCTAGCACTCAGAATGGATGGAAACTCTAAGGTGGTGGTTTTCTTATATAATATAAGTTATATGGTAGACAGTCTGGTGCTGGAGATGCCGTGTGGTGAGGAGCTGCTCAGTAGACACGTTCGGTGAGTAGCGTGTTGAAGGAGGTAGATGTGCAGGAGCTTCGTTAGAGAAGATGTTGCCTGTTGCTGGCCTCCAGGTTGAATGAGAACGGGACAGCGAGGAGCTTGCTTGGAGGAGGTGTTGCGTGTTCAGGAACCGAGAGCAGAATAAGAGAGCTGGTTGGTGAGGACGCTCAGAGAAGGACAGCTGGTGGGTCGCCATGCTCGCCGGCGGGAGCGAGGACCGCCTGGCAGGCGGAGGAGAAGCGAGGGCCGCCAGGCAGCAGCGGAGGAGGAGGAGTTGCGTGTTCAAGAAGAGAGGCCAGAATGAATCTCAATGGAGAGACAGAGCTTATATACTGTACACAGCCGCCGGAAGTAGACCGTGGGAAGTCGCCGGTCTTTTGACTCCGTTGCTAGGGAACGGTAGCAGCTGGTGGCTGGTTGCTAGGATACTGTGGCATCTGGTGACGCCCCCCCCCCCCCCCCCTGGGCCGCTCGTTTGGTTGCTAGGGATGACGTAGCAGGTGGAATGCGGCTACGCAGTTGTAGGGGAGACGTCCACTACAAACTACATCAACGTTCACCAGATTAGTGATCAGGTGCGTATGAATGTTTTATTTTGTAATGCATTCTTTATTTTTCTTGTTAGTCTACTATACTAATTAACATAACATTACTGTAATATAAACATTAAGTTAGTATATGTGAAACACGTGAAATGTTTTATGAGAGTAGGGATAAGTACAGTATTGTATTAACAGTATTTATGATAAGCGTTTCAGCGTGGTGAGGCATACTAACCAGTGCACAAGAACTTTAAACATCTAACGGGCAGATCCAGATGTCCAGGCAATATGCAATAAACGTGTTCAGGTGATTTTGTGACCAAAAAAAGCTAATACCTCTTTAATACTCATATTTTGCTTACTTTCAGAGCAAACTTATACTGTATGAGCTAAAGTTTGTTTTAAGAAAAAAATATATATTATGCACATCCAACTGAACTTCTTGTACCTTACATTTCTTCTTTATTTTCTTTGTAACAGCAGATAAAGTCTCAGATTTGTGAGTCTGACAGACATATTTCATGTCGTACAACTAATAAATGCATTTACTGTACTTTATTGTTCTGTGCACATTTTCTCTCTGAATGGAAGGAAGTTTGAGTTTTTAAATTTTGGAACAAAAATGTCACATGCAACCAACTCTTTCATTCACCGTCTCACTCAGAGAGGATTTAACGTTTACATTGAACAAATAAAAAATTTGTGTAAGCAGTCACAAAATTACTGACTATTTTGTGCACAAATAGTAATGAAATTATGCATATGCTTGTATAATAATACTGTACACTGTACCATATTTAGATACACTGTACAGTATAAATTTTAATGCCACTTTTCAGTTAGAAGTTAACCTTTATAAAAGTTTTTATTCATTTGTCTGCCTTTCTTAAAGATTTTAAGAGCTGAAACATGTAGGTTCTATTTATTAGGGCCGTATTCACTAACAGTCATGGGGTGTACAACGCCATTTACGATGACCTTGTAGTGGAATTCTCCCCTACAAACGCTGTTTGTCGCTGCCTAGCCGACCCCATCAATTCCCCAGTGTATGCCTCGTGGTCTAGGTCAACCAGCGCCGCCATACACCACGGAGCAGGGGTCAACTGCTAAGCCACGCCTACCCCCGCTATTTAAGACCTGACCTCGTGGTGCTCTCTCTCTCTACCTACAGCCACAGCCAGCAACACCTCCTCCGCCGCTGCCTGGCGGCCTTCCCTCGCTCCTCCGCCTGCCTGGCTGTCCTCTCTCCCGCCGGCGAGCATGGCTACCCACAGGCTGGTCCTCCTCTGAGCGTCCTCACCAACCAGCTATCTCTACATCACGCTTGTAACCATGCTGCCTTCCCAGCACCAAGCTGCATTGTACATCCAATACAACATGTATATAGAGAGCACATTGTGAGTTTCCTTTCTCCATTCCATCCTGAGTGTGAACCAAACAATCCCATACCCCACAACCTTCTTGCCCTGCTCATTTCAGGAATACCACCTTTTTGAATTTCTGGAGAGATCTCAAAGTTTCGATATTTTGAGTACAGCACAAGCTAATAATTCCCACCAGGAAACTTGTTTCGAGACTCCTCCAAAGCTTCGAAAAGTGCAGAGTTCCATGTGTTAAAGGCGATATTGCTGAAAAAAGACCAGGGCAAGAAGGTCATCGTACACCCATAACTGTTCTTTAGTAACACTAATTGTTCATACTACTGTGCCTCTCTCACATCTGGTCTTTATCCACCATGTTAATTAGTAAGTATTCTCAGATTCTAAGCACTTCTTTTTAATTGCTAGAACAAGCAAGACACTTTTGTATCCAAAATATTAATTTAATCTTCAAACTGGAATTGATGATAGTTAATAGAGCTTAGTAGTTAATTCTAAAAATGGGTGAAACCATTCCAAACATCATTCGCAAAATTAACTACTGTACGTGAATCACGAATTACATTTTCTTGATGTTGAATTCCTAATCAACATGTTAGGAGCACTATACTGTAAACTAAACTGTAATTAATGGGATAAGTAGCAGCTGATATACTGTACACTGTACCTGCATACAATCACAGCCTCACACTTGTACAGTATAGTATTACACAACAGCAAAAACTATCAAGAAAAATACCCAAAGTTTCCAAATCATAACCGCGCAAAACAGTGCCGGAGGAACCGAGGTCTCCGCAAAACATCTTGTTCCCTCACAGCTTCCTCAACCAATCGGTGCACTGCAAGAGTGGTATGGATGGGGCTGACCGATCACCATGCAGTATAGTACCTGTACAGTGATATCTCCGTTAGCCAGTTGGTGCAGAGCACTTCCGGGAATGAGAGATTTCCGGGTAAGGAGACGACTCTCTCAATGCCGGAAAATAGTTCTTCATCCCTGGAATTTTCCGGGTACCAGGAAAAATTTCTCGTAAGTTCCAGAAATTGCACTTTACGTCATCTCTCGAACCCGGAATGAAATCCCCTGGAATTATTTTTCTGGGTACTGATATTTTCTTGGAATTTTCCAGAATGATGCATGACAGTATTTCATCTCTGAAAATTTAAAATAATCCCCCACCTTCGGAATTTTCCAGTTACCAGAAAAAATTTCCTCAGAATATCCGGAAAATGAGCCCGATTTTCATCTCTTAAATCCAGAAAAAATCCTCCCTCCCCAGAATTTTCCAGGTACAGTAGGCTCTCACCAATAACGTTTAATAGGTGCCTGAAAAACACCATTAGCGAAAATGTTATTTGTGTGACATTAAAATACATGTAAAAAGGGTTTATTGGTGCTGCCGCCACAAAAATTTCACCCATCTTTTCCCCTTGAAGCCCTCCTAACACTTTTTGTTCGCTGAAATAAAAAGAATTGTTATTCAATCATCAAAATAAAGAGTTTGAGTAATATAACACTTAGCTTGGGGGGAGTTTTTGAGATGCTTGGTGTGATGGTTGTTCCGTATCTGAGGGCTGCTAACACTTGCACTGTCTTTCATTCTACAAGCTAACCATTTCACAAGAAAATGCTCTGTTATCACTAACAACCTGTTTTTATCGCCTTTATTATTCATAGCTCGCCTCGCATTTCCATCATTACCGAAATATTTTTAGCCAGCGCAATACTCTTCTTGGTCTCCTCTCTTAATATTTTGCACTGTAGACTCAGGACAGTTCAATTTCCTCACTTTAAAAGTTCCCAGTCATTCAGGTGGCAAATCACTCCCTCCGCCACCTCCCCTAGCCCCTCCAGGCAAAAATGCAGAAGCCATTATTGATCACCGACACAAACAACCACTGGTTATAGTGGCAAAAATCTCACACGTGGGCGCAGTGCTGTATTCCACTGAGTGTGAGTGAGAGTGAGGCGGAGCGGACAACTAAGTCATCAACGTGGCGGCAAACAAACGCTATCATTGATGAGCTCAGACGCTTCCCTCGAAATTTCCGTTATTCAAGAGAATCCAGACGTTATTATCGAAAATGGGTATCTATTGTAATTTACCGTTATTGGCGAGAGCCTACTGTATACTGGGAAAATTTTCTCAGGATTTTCCAGAAAATGTGCCCCTTGGAAAATTATCCCAAAAGCCGGAATTTTCCAGAAAATCCCGGCTTTGGGAACGATTTTCCGAAAAATTTCAATTCTAGCTAGCTATCAGAGTTCCAGTTAAGAGGGCTTCCGGCTAACGGAGATATTACTTGTACTGTGATGGGCTCTATGAACTCGTGGAAAATAATGGGAATACTGTACTGTAACTTGAAAGTTAATGAGATGCAGTACTGCTTCAGATCCCATTATACAGGTACACCACCAATTATCCAGGAACTGGTGGTGCAGCACCTCCTTAGGTATAGACAAAATTATGAGAGGGCACTTAACTTCCTTCTCACCCTCCCAGCCAGGGTGAAGGTAGGTAGTTTTAGGCTTAAAGTTTTTATCTTATAAAATGTCAGACTAAACTTAGCAGAATATAACTTACATTGCTGGAATCCTTGCAAGATAGCGAAGAATTTGAGTACACACTATAAACATCACACAGTTTACACAAGATATAACAATTTTAGTCCTTTAGTTTAGTACATTTGAGTACAAGTTTTTCAACTGGTATTTTCGGGTAGATATACGTAACTTTCTTCATTTATTTTTACTCATTTACATCCATACACCATCCTAAATACATATTGTGAAAAAAAAGTAAAATAAATAATTGTCCTAAGGGCAAACCTGTACTCAAATGTACTAAGTTAATTACTAAAATTTTTATATCTAATGCAAACTATGGGATGTTTGTACTCAAATTAATCACTATCTTACAAGAATTCCAGCAATGTAAGTTATATTCTGTCAAATCAATTCAGTGACATTTTATAAGAGAAAAACTTGAACTCCCTCTCTATAACTGATAAATACACTGTACACACTGGGTAACTTCACCACCCGGCTATTAACACCTTACCAGCCAGGATGGATGTGGTTTTAGGCTTAAGTCTTTATCTTATAAAATGTAGCTGACTAGACTTGGCAGAATATAACTTGCTGGAATCCTTGTAAGACAGTAATTAATTTGAGTATAAACATTACATAGTTTGCACAAGAAATAAATATCTTAGTCCTAGAGTATATTAGATTTGAGTACTAAGTGTGGACAGTAATGTTTCTCAAAATTATGGCTTTTTCACATTTAATTTACATTTAATATTCGTTTAATCTAAGTTTCTAGCAGTCCATGGTGCTTTAGAGACATGAAAGGTGTATAATTAGTGGGTCAGAGGTGTACAGATTGTTGAATTATTATTACCTGACCTCGGTTGGTCCGGCAAAACGGCTAATTTGGCAAGGCTTTGGAACCAAGGGTGCCGGAAAATCGGTGGCGTACCTGTAGTACATGTCTCCTCGATAACCACGGGACCAGGATAATCACTGATCTGGCTTATCACAGTACAGTATCCTCAATTGCGACCATGTGTTTGCTTATCACCGATTGATCTGGGTCATTGTGGAATTATCATGGGACAGTGGCAGGTCTGTGAGAGCCAGCGGTAGCAGTGACTGCCAAGAGATGGCTCACGGCTCGTGGCACCAACTTCCAGGGAGTATTTCGGAAAAAACTTGTTGGATTTTCCTCCTGTAGCCAGTTTTCTTAATATAATATATACAGTACCAGTAAATGTGAAGAATAAATAAAAATAATGCCAATAAATAAGTTACAAAAAAAAAAAGTACTGTACAGTATTGCTAATCCAGTAAATAAAAGTCAAATGAAATTTAACAGTCGCCATTTGCATACACTCCCTGGTTCACCATAGCAACGTTCCCCCTACACTTTCCGAGCGTCTTCCCGCTCCCTCGATGAGCCAGCTAACTCGTGTGCAAAGAAATGTATATTCCCTTTATGTATTTGCCCTTAGGACAATTATTTCTTTTACCTTTTTTTCACAATATACAATTTATATGTAGGACGGTGTGAGCATGTAACCGAGTAAAAATAAATGAAGAAAGTTACGTACTGTATATCTACTTGATAGTACGAGATTAAAAATAACCATAACACCAGTAGCCTGGTTGTTACAGTGACGAGTCTAACCTGGCTACAATGCTGCCAGTGATGTTAACAGATGCAAATGTGAAAAGAAAGTTATATGTAAATCTCATTTGTATCAGGTATTTGTAGATTTGAAAATAAATGTTGCATGTACAGCATTAATAGTGTAATGCTTGTAGGAGTTTAGAAATGGTTACTGCTTAGCTGCCTCCAAAGAGTTGGGTGTCTGCCGTACGGACGTTAATCCTATCAGGTTATCATCATCAGTACAGTAGTTTTAATGGAATTGGGTTTGGTAGAATTTAGCCTACTGGAGACAGCAACTGGGATATTCATTAGCTTACATTAGACCTCAACTTTACACATTGGACACAGGCTGGTTTTTGGAGCCCCTTTTTCAGACAAAAACGTGCGTTTTATATGCCGTGAAACACGGGTAAAGATATGCTACTAGTATTATATCTTTTAGTGTACAGTAACTAAATATTTTGGCCAGTTAGTTGATGCATCTTTGGGGTTGTGGGACCAAACAAAATTTTCCCATATGTTATGTGTTTCGATATGTACAGTTTGCTTATCACGGTAGTTTTCTGGAACATAACCCCGGCGATTATGGAGGATACATTTACTTTATCTGGATGGCGCTGTCCTATCAAGCATAAATTTGAGTGTTTTTGCATCTACAGTTAGATTTTAAAAAATACACACACAAACACGGTAATTGGCAAGGTACAGTAAATACATGGAGGGTTTTGGGTGGGTTAAAAAATTATATCGTACAATTGTAAATTATGGTGTCCAAAATTAACTTACGTGTAATTAACTGGTAATTAATATGACTAATGATGGTAATTAAAGTGTTTTTACCCTGGATCTTTACCATACCAAATGAGTATCTACATACTGTACTGAAGACACACCACCAAACAAGTATGAGTTTTGAAGCAAAAACCCCAAACTTTAAAGCATTTACTATCATATAGAACCAACTTACCAAGTGACACATTGTTAAGATACTGGCTCTCTCTCAAGTTAAGGGAGTGTAGTGCAAGTTGTGCTCACTCAACCAACACCAACTTAACAAGACTAATTGTGTGCCAGGTTTCTGGCTTGTTACGACTTCTTTAGATAACTTAAGTTTTAAATCTAATAGAGCATAAATAATCTAGTATGGTAATAAATTTCATTAAGGTAGAAGACTAGAGGTTACAACAGTGACAAGGAGGCCAACTGCTGGAAGTTAGATGAAAATATTGTTTAACATCTAACTGTTAAGTTGGTCAGCATTATAAACAATTTAAGTGAAAGAACTAAAAGCCAACTTAAAATAAATACAATATACTTTATTGTGCTTCCTCATTATGAATAAGGTATACTGTATAATGTATGGAACAGGGTATGTACAGTACACTGGGTAACACAAGTGCTATTGAAGAACCTCCAAACCACATGACTCCAATTTCAACAACACAATATGCTCACCAACAATGAGCAGCAAGTTTAACTCTCCTGTAACACAAGCTGACAAGTTCACATTTCCAGCCCCACACTTTTTTCTTGAAAGTAAAATGTTTTACAGATTAAATAAATACAATGGGACTCTGGTACACCTATAATTAACAGATTCATAATAATTTGACAAGACTGTTAACTTCAGGCATGACTTTACAATAAATCAATTGTTTTCACAATATGCCAGATATTTTGTGTTAAAAGTTAATGGAAAATAACTAAAAACACTATATTTAATAATTTCAGCTGATATGAGCACTGCAAGTAAGAGTATTAACACTAAACAGGCCACTGTTCTTCATTAACATGTTGTGACTAAGAGACAAACTTTCATGACAATTAAAAATTATCCACATTTCAAAATAAACCTTTTACAACAATTAATATTCTGAATACAGTATGAAGATTCTACAATGGAATATATTACTCTTAGGCATATTCAGCAGATACTGTATATATTACTGATGGAGTCTGCATCTTTTTTCTCCCCTGACAATACTATGCAGATTCTCTCCATTCTTCTCACTCACACAAATGCTGCACTGATAATACATGCAATATCAAGTCTCACAGAATCAAATAATAGTAATAATAATAAAAACTCTGAATTTCATTTCTGAATTTTCCTTTCTCACACCAAAAAAGCTTATTAGCAGTAAAGAAGGAAATTTGATGCATTACATAAGAAGTGGGTGATAAAAATATGTATTTAACAATGACCAATAAGTAATTACGAAGTTTACAATGAAACTAATTTACACACTATATTACTTGAACACCAGTCCATGAGAATTTGTTCGTCATTCTTCACAGGTCAGCCAAATCATATAATCACTGAGCAAATCAATACTGTACATCAAATTTAAGCTAATCAGAGTACAAACAATATATCTTGGAAGTCACTCTCCTTCCAATAATACCCATTTCTTCACTGAGCACAGTTCAGCTTATAACTACATCTGTATAACTTCAAGTGATATCCCAGTATTAATATCATTAAATCACAGCACTTTCACAGGTTCAAACCTTATGACATAAAATCTTCTGCATAACCATGACTTTATAAGTAATGAAGATATATCAAGAACAATCAGTAGCAACAAACCAATGGTATTACAGTATAGGTTAGTAATAGACTATAATTGCATATAACTCACAACCTAGTATGATGTTGCTGCAATATGAACAATAATATAAAACATTGGGATAATACATATCTGACCAACACACATTACTGTAAAAGCTACTACTGTATGAGGTTGGCAGCAGTGTGGAGCCAGAAGCAGCTATAGAGATGTAAGAGGAGCGGGTTGGTAGCCTCTGATAAGCACGGGTGAAGTAGGGGAGGGGTTCACGTTAAAGCTTGGGCGAGTGAGAAGCAGTGGGGTGCTGCATTCCACTCCTGTCTTCACTAGTGTCTATGTACAAAATTTACCAATTTACAGAATTCATAAATATATATATGTATATATATACAGGAACCAATTTTACCTTCACTGGTTACAACAACTTTTTTAATACGAAAATGACAAACACATTTTTCTAGGAGCACATCAGTGTGTGTCTTGGTTAAGTCCACGATAAATGCTTTGCCATTGTATTCCTGCATATGGGAACGTAAACACATGAAGACTCAGACAGAAGTCTGCAACACGAAAAATCACTTGGAGCCTCAGGTAGCCATTCCAGGAATCTACTTCATCTTGCATAACATAGCTAGAGGAACACCTACACAGGGCCCAGTACTTAGTCATGCTGCAGTTGCAATCTACAATGTGCTCTACTAGCCTCTTTGGAGCTAGTTATTACACTGCAACATTGTGGCTTCACTAGTAATTAGTTATAATATATGTATGTAATTAATGTATCTAAGTGATACATTATGACAAGCTTAATCATTGGTACTTTCATTATCTAAAACAATATAAAATGGAAAAAATCTAAAATATTCTTAATTCATATTTTAAGAAAAATGTCTTGCACATCATACTTTCAAGGCACTACATCAGAACTAAGCTTCACTTACCATGAGGTAAGTGTCTCCATAAGTTTCTTATACAGTAAATATTGGTAGAGTGAATTTTTTTTAAAGATTTTTGATTAATTCATTTTATATAGATGTGTAAGTACCATAAATCACTAATTTGGTTGGATCTTTTTTTTTTTTTTTTTGCAAAACAAACTTTAAATTAGTTATAAAAAGATTAGGAATCAGACAACCAACTTACATATTGGGTAAAATTTTGATTGTTTGGTCTTGGTATCAGTACTAGAACCTTAAATTACTAAACCATTACCAAGCACTCACTCAACAACAAAAAGAAAAAATTCCACAAAATATGTTACTGTAACATCTCCAGCAAACTTGAGAGCCTCAACCAGCAACTGGAAAATGCTCTCATTTTTGTTTTTAATTACTAAGGAAATGAGTTAATACCCTAAGACCTTTAATCCCCAAAATGTCACATTATAATGAGCACCAACATCATAACCAAGGTAGGAAGCATGAGCAATCAAATATAAATTAAGTACGAGTACTTCACTCCAGTATAAATGAGATACCAATAAGAAAAATTAAATATGTACGTATACATAATCCTTCTTTCAAATGTGTCATGTAAAAATGTAAATAATATAAATGAAGTGCAGAGATAGGTATCATGAAGGATAATACAATCAAGAGGAGCATTATACAATAAGAGTGGGGCATGCAGGTAGTATACATTATGATGAGAGTTCAAATCACAAAAAATTATTAACAATATCAGTGCTGTAACATTACACAGAGCAAATAACCCGTTGGACATTCTTTGTTGCCTCAAATGACATATATCACTGTGGGTTACCACAAAACAAGTATGATCTATATTCTTTTCTACCCTAAACGTCATGTTTCTCAACTCTACAACTACATTCAGTTTATACTTTCCCCTAATGACCAAAGGGGTTACAGTCAATATGTAACTGTCTATTGGAATACAACCATATGGCATACAGGGATGGCAGTTCATCCCTTTTACCCACTACTGTATTAAAATTGCAGCTACATGAAGATATATTGTATATTGAAGTCATCAATGCTTACATCTAGTGGGAATGGTTTTTCACCTCTGCACAACGTTATTTCAGCCATATTTTCACCCATTGATCTCTCACTAAAAGTTCCACAGTACAAGCTAACAAAAAGAGAAGACGGAGTGTATAACAAAACACATCATCATGAATTACTCTAAATAGTTTGTAGTGTAAGTAAAGCATCCATTAAAAACACAAATACATTCCTCCAGGTATTGGACCATATCATTCCTTCCATCTGCCATTGAACATGATCACTGATGCTCTCCTAACATCACCTAAATATCTTTTTTTTCTTCAATTAAGCTAAAGGACAGTAACATAATATATAATTGACAGTTCTGAAGTGTGGAACCATGCAACTAAAATTAACCAGTTCATACCCCTCTAATTTCTAAAAATTCTAATATCCACCTCATTTTACCTCCCATTTCTCTCAAATTTCTATAATCTTTTATATCAAGTTCTCCTGACACCTGCTAAAACTTCACAGCTGTGTTGAATATTTTGTATAGTTTCTCTTCAACTGACAATCATTCATCCGCCAATCTTTAAAAACAAATTTAAAATATATTTACAAAATTTTTGTTTAACTTCTACACACTGTACATCTATTTATGAACCTATCTCTCACACTCTAACATTTCAGCTGATTTTGACGACCTTATTCCCTTCCATCTGCATTCCTTTTCAACATATTTTCATTATACTATACAAGTAATGATTCTGTTTCTACTGGCCCCACATCCAACTTGTCTCTTCATTCCCTATCTCATGAAACATAGCAGCACTCACTTTCATTCCACCTCCAACTCAACATTTACAATCCTTTTCATAACATATTTTTCCTTGTTACATAACACACTCACAATATAAATGTTTATTAATGATCCCTGTCCAATAAGATTACTTAGGCTTCATACCTACTCTTAATATTAAGCCCAACGACATAAACTTCAAAATGATGGCCTTCTCTTTTACTTTTCCATGCAACTCACCTTGCCATATTTCCTTTATGATAATACTTGTATCCTTTACCATCTCTCACCTCTCTTCATGTGATCAGTCTGCTGGGATGGTTTCTTCCTCATACAGTACAGTACTACCTTCAGACACAAGTCTTATACGGCATACATTTTCCCTCTTTTTCGTATATCACAGCTAGAAACACATAATCACTATGAAAGCCCAACAACACACTTCACAACCACAAATCTTCAAAGTTGGATATATTGTAACCTTCATATGTACAAAAGTCGCACACACTCAGCTCTGCTCCTATTAACTTTTATCACACCTGTACACTTGTCAATACCCTGAGCTTGTTGGGCGTGAAATGGTTTGCAAGGGCAAATTGAGTTACATTTCCTGTACTGTACCTATATATCTAACTTCAACTTACCAATTGACTTATCCTCCATTAGAGACATAGCAAGCACAACTGTTATGGCTGTTAGAGAAAATGAGTAACAGCAACTAAAAGGAGAGCCAACATTGATCTTGATTCCAGCCACTCGGCATCACAGTGGGGTAACACTTGCATGGGAACCTCCCAAGGGGGGGGGGGGCATCAGGGAAAGCATACTGTATAAACTTTCCTTATAACCTGTCCAGTTAATTAAAACAAAGTACAGGTGCAAAGAAAGACAATCATAGTCTACTGTACACTCTAACCACTATATTCTTAAACTGTCCCTCTTTGAAGACACAGTACAGTTTATGGCAATGATGTAAACAATATAAAATGCAAGAATGATATGATTTATAAATATAACAAAAACAACTACTGTATACATATATCCCAAGGAAATCTTAAAATCAACTTTAAAAAGTTAGGTGACAAGAGTAATCTGATCTTCCATAGTGCTGTGTATCAAATGATGTCTGAGTTAACAAGCAGGGGTGCAACTGTTATCATTAATCTCTTTTCAACAAGAAAAAAATGTAAATACTGTAGAGAAAGAGAAAATAAGATAAAAGAATGAAATGAGAAGTAGGAGACTTCTAAATCGTTTCCAAAACAATTCTCAAGACAAGTTAGGTGATGATTTTAGAAGTCACTAGTGCCTGTAAACTTGTAAAAACAATTAAGATTTATTGCCCAGTTCTTGAGAGTACAGTACACAGACTTTATCTAATCAGTGTCATGTTAAACTGGCAGATGGCTTTTGAAAATTATCAAAAGTTGCAGGACAATGGATTCTTGGCCACAGCATAGCTAGCGCAACTAAAATTAGGTAAAAAAAAAAAAGTTTATTTATTCATATGAGAAAAAAATCATAATCACCATACAATACTTTCCTTAGCACCCATGGAATACCTTATAGCAATTTTGCAAGGCTAATCACTTAGTAGCAGTTTTAGAAGTATTTTGCGAGTAACACAGCCAATCAAGTTTCTTTGCCAACGCACAATGTCAACACAAGCTTTTTCAGAACATATAATTACACTAAATTCTTCAGAAATAAAAAGATTTAAAAACAACTTTCTTGTATATATTTCCTAAATGTATGTAATATAAAACACTAAAACAACAGCACTAAAGGACGGTGTTATATAATAATATGCCCTTTAAACTTTCTAAAAATGCAGAGCACCCCACAGTGGCTTCTTAATTTCTCATCAGATTACTTTGTGTAACATTTACTGTACTGTGTATATATATATATATATATATATATATATATATATTCAGATTGATATCAAATACTTGTTACAAGTTGAAATTTTGCTACTGTAATTTTTGGTTCAAAAGCTTCAGGTCAGTAAAATGCCCATTTTGGGTTTTACAACAAATACATACATGCCATCATAAAAGGATATCTGAATCACTTTAGTAGCGATCACCTTGAACGAGTTAACAGATCATCTACCTTCATGCTGAACATCACCACCTGATGGATTCTAAAAGTAGAGGAGGTAAACCACTCTTTATCATCTTAGTATATCATAACATCTTGAGCATTAATATGGAAGACTCATAGACTTCCACAAGGGTCTAAATACATCACATCAACTACAGGTTGTACCTCTCTAGTCCGGCATTCTGTGGTCCGGAACGATTTTAGTTTGCCCGAGGAAAAAATTAATTTGAGTCTGGTATTTTCGATGTTTGGCTAAATTTTGCCTTATTTACCCTACTGTTTTGGTGAATTACTACCTGTAATAAAGCAACATCCTAATAAACCAACGAAAATAACACAGAGAAGTTCTTATGTTCGACAGCTTCGGCTAGAGTTGAGCATACGTCATCCGAGTAAAAACACACACACAACAACATTGGCTGTCCTTATGTTTTCAACTTTACCACCACTGGTGTGGTGGAATTTTTGTTTTAAATTCAGAAACATTAATTAAAACATATATGAACAATAAATAAGTGTTGCTTTCGTATTCTTATGTAGAGTAATGACCATATGTTTTCACCTGTGCTCCCTTGCATACGTGAGCTCACTTTTTTTTTCTTTACCATTAATGGTTAGCTACTTATATTATTCCATTTATTAACATTAAATAACATTACTTAAAACAACCATATTAATTTTTTACATTAATTTTACAACAGCTACAACCAGGGTCATATTTTCTTCAGTTTTATATGTAGATCCGGTCAGTCACCGGTTTTGTAATCAACGAAAACAATTCCGTCTCGTCTCCTCGTGTGTTTTAATATTCTACGTTCATTTTGCACACAAAAATTAATTCAATCAAAAAGACATTCAGTAATAAACAATAATGAATCCTTTGTACGTAAGAGAAATGACGCTGTTTACACAATTTGTGCACGTCTGATCGTTGGCGGGCCGCTCAAACCCGTCAGAATTTTAAATTGCGTGGTATCTTTTTTTATGTGTCCAAATAAAAAACGTCGAATTAAAAACTCCCAAAATTTGAGAACCTACTGTACAACATTTAACCCTTCAATATGTCTTCAAAGAGACTATGAAGCAGAGAAAGTGGTGCTAGTGCTTCCAAGCGTAAGCACAAGTCTATCCAGGGTGAATTTCCAGGGTCCGGCACCAGTCAGGTCCCGAGGTTGCAGGACTAGAGAAGTACAACCTGCAGTAGCTTATTTACCAAAAATTATAGTAGTGATAGTGTCACTTATATAAGGTTCTTCATCAAAAGTAATTAATATTTTTTAAGTTTTCTTCCATAATCAAATACCTAAACAGAATGCCCAATAATCAAATTAAAATCATCAGTTTTTTAATCAACACAACCAAATTCCTGCATAATTACCACATGTAACTGTGTTATACTGTACTACACTGAAGGTGATTTAATAAAATTAAGCCTATTCCAATTGTGCTAATGATCATTCCTCCTCAATATGTAATTTATCGAGCTCTAAAGTTGCTCTCCAATATATATACTCATAACAATTTACAAGTGCTATAATCATAATGGTGGTATCCAAAGAAGAAATGCTCTTCTCTCCATATAACCTGTACAGTGCAAAGCAATACCTCAATTACATGTGATCTATCCAACAAAAACTCTTTAAGGCATCTGATTCTTTTCTTTATCTCTTGGTATTAAAGAGAAAAAAATTCCAGTGTACAGTATAGAATATTTTCAGATCAAGGAATTTGTTTCTGGTTGATGGATCTTACATAAGTGAGGTATTAGTGTGATCCCACTGCCAACAGATGCTGGTGGAACAGTAAAGTTTTCCAAACTGCACCTGACTTTAAGATGACAGTACGGTATTTGGTACAACTGAGAAATATTATGTTCTGGACTTCAGGTTATCTGAAAAGATATTTAATTAATAATCCTTAAAAATTAGATTATAGTACTGAGCTCACAGCATTAAGCTGATTTGAGTTTCACTTAAAACTGCAATGGAGCACTTCTGTATGTGGTGCATTTGTAAACAAAATAGCTAAACCTTGATAATTTGATTTTAGGCTATACTGTACTGTATAGTCAAGATAAGGATTTCAACCTGAATTTCTACTGGATAATCAAATTTCATGACTATTCAATAATGGTCACATTATCCTATTTCTGGCATTTTCATTAAAAATAAGTTTTGGGAGGTGAGTAATTCTGAATCAAGCTATAAAGGCTTAACTATCTCCATTTGTCATGCACCTCAAAGGATATGCTTCTATTACACCTATCATAAAAATGCTCTTTATACACTGTCATACAAAACTTTGTCCTGAGCCGCTAAGAAGACTTGAATTTAGTCCTTAAAAAATTAGTTTAGCATTTATTAATGGAGGTTATGTGTGATATACTTAAAAGAACAAAAAGAAATTTTGTAAGAAATATGGAACTTTTGAAATCTAACAAATAATTTTCAATCCCTTTGTAACAATAAATATCACGGACTTTGCAATACAGAAAAATTTAACTATCCTACTAGCTACTGCCTTTGTGTGTCAATATTAGAATTCAATAACAATAGAAAAAACCTGTGCATTATCTTACCTAAGGAGATTCAACACAAGTGGTACTAACCGGCTTAAGTTGGAGATGATGGGCGACACTTGATTTATTTCAACAGTACAGTACACACAGATTGGGCTAATAAATATGGTGATTCGAAATTATGATATGCAAAATTTGTTTGTACTGCTGTTGAGCCAGTTTCTAATTTGCAAGGGTACGAGGTATAACTTTTACACGTTCCCACTTGAAAGTAACAAAACACACCTTAGTGATTGGGAATGATAACCTAGCTATTTGCTAATCTGACACTTTCTTGTATTTCAGGTTAAACTGTCATTTTTGATGCTACAATATACTGTTATTCATTTCTTTGGTAGTTTATAACCTTCATGAAAAAAAAAAGTCATTCACATGATACTTATGACCAAGAAGTACAGTTTCTCTGCATCCACCTCTATGAGGATTATCTAAGGCAAACACAGCACTAAAGTCTCCTCCAATCTGAATATGTCTTAGAAACTATCACTTCAATTTCTTTTACCAGTACACTGTAATAGGGATTAAACCTTGATCAATGTTTTTGCCAAATTTCAGTTTTATGAGCAGTATAGTACTTGGTACGTCAGCACTCAGTATCTTTGTATCATGATCAGAATCATGTTACCTCACACTTGGACTAACTCCATTCTTCTTCTAGACATAGTCCTTTGCTTAGCACTTCATATTTCTGATGTCTAGTACTAGTACATACTAGACTCATGGCCAGCCAGAATATAGAGGTTCACTCCTTGGTTGGCCTCGGTCAGCGTCCCACTATCACACTCTAACATTGACGATGGCCGGCTCTCCAGGGTGATAATTCTGTAATGAACATCATCATTGTCAACATAGAAGACAGTGCCTTAATGTCTATATAAATCTGCTTTTACCTTAAAACTCAAATATACATGAAAATCTACAAAGAAGCTTCATTTAGCTGTTTGATTCACAGAGTCTTACTGGTGTTCAGAATCTGGTTGTATACTGTGCTTAAATAATCATCCTAAATTTCAAGAACTGACTTTCCATTCAGACTCATCAATCTTAGAAAAACAAGAATATTCATAAAATGAGTTAAGTTCATTTCATAATATTATTAATTATCACCAAAAACATCATGAATACAATTACAGTGGATAAGGATAAAAAGTACTGTACAAGAGAATGTAGGTGTGGGGTGACAACAGTCAGTCATGCAAGAGCACACTATACAGTAATAGCTCAACATGCAGCTTTAGTAATTGGATCTGTTGGCTCTCATTATGGTCACAATTTTTAATTAACTCAAAAACACGTTTGAAAATAAAACAAAAAAGTTTCTGGTTCTACATACACAAACATATCAATAATAAAGTTCCTATACTTCAATCATGGCGAGAATGATCCTGAGGAACAAGGAATATTCTTAATAACAAATACTGTACTGGTTATGAAGCACATCATGAAAATCATTAACTATCTTACTCCTTTTTATCTTTCATGCCAGAAACTTAATGAGTAAGACATGAAGAAAAACATGCTAACAACAGTGAAGGAGGTCATAATAAAAATATACCAACACGTGACTATCCAATATTAAATCTCGCATAAGGGGCTTACAGATAGATGTTTAGGAGCCTTAGTATCAGATCTTGCGAAGCCTCAGTAACTATTCTCATGTCCTGCAAGGACATAGAGGTTGACGCCTTGTTCACTATCCCGTACTTCAGTGTTTCTGCTCGACACTATGACAACGCTGAGGTGTGATGGGGTGGTGTTCCAAGGGAGGCCAGCCAATGGGTGGTTTGTTAGCAAAGCAGCATGGCGGTTAGCAAAACATATGAAAGTTAGCATGTCAGGCCAGGCCCCTAAGGCAATGTTACATGACATCACATTTGGTGAGGACTTTGATGATAAGATACTTTAAAATCTATCCTACAAGTATCTAATAACAGCACACAATGAAGTGCATTATATTCCTTCAGAAATTTCTATATTTTCTAATTTTACCTTTATGCATAAGGCTGTCGTGAGAGAACAAGGTCACATCAACTTTAAAATAACGTAACATCTAGAACAGCCTTCTTTTACACGTAAAGGTGAAATGGAACTAAAGGCTACCCTTTCATGCATTCAAGAGAATGGTAGCTTGCCCTCTCAGACTTATTTTCGTTTGTAAAGTTGAATGAACAAAGGTTATAGAAAATGATCAAAGAACTATTTAGGAGAGTTAACAAAAGATCATTTCAAATATAGTATCTGCAACACAACCATATGCTCTTTCTTCACGTGATGATAATGTGTGAAAAATAACATGACCTGTGTCTCTACAAAACTAATGTCAATTCATATTTAAACTGATGTGGTAAACCTGCACATTAGTGGGCATTAATGTATGCTAATCTGTCCAGAGCTTGTACTTTATGTTGTCTTTCTTTCACAAACTAACACATCATAATGATGAGTGGTGAGTAGCCTACCCAGTACAGGTACTCTGTCAGGCAACTTCTTGGTGGAATTTTTCTCCTCGTGTCAGGATTGATATGCTGTATTTTTATATTTATTTTTTCCATTTCAATGAATTCTCCTCTAGGTATATCATTGTAGCAAACTGTATTTTATGTTCTTTCCCTCTGCATATATCCAATATCTTTTTCGTTTAAAATGACACTCACAGCTATGCTGATGACATTGCTCCATATTAAAGCAGAGTGAGCCGTGCACCTGTTGGGCAGGAGTAATACAGTGGAACCTTGAAATCAGGACACAAGATAACCCAGACACCATATATACATGGAAGATATTTTTTTTCAATCCCAAATACATAACTAAACATTTCCATTAAATCCCAACTGGAAAGCACAGATACTAAACAAACCATGAATGTGGACAGAACTTTTAGCCCCAAATACTAAAAATGTCTGAGTAATTAGGACATCAGACAGACCTGAGTCATCAGATGACTAGCTGCAATTTAGGTTGAGACAACAATCCAGGCCTGTAGCCAGGGGAAGAGGGTACAACAAAGTCCAGGCTGGACTGACCTGAGAACTGTACCACCAACCCTGACACTGGTTATGATGATGGGAGACCGATATCACATTTGTAGTTGGCACCAGAAGTGTCAGAGTTAGCGGCTCAATGATCAGGTCAACTGAGGTTACGCACAGAAATAGGGAGTCCAAATCAATCAGGGTGAAGCAAGGTGAATAAGGCTTTTTGCTGGGAGGGTGAACACTCAGTACAGTCTGGTAATATTAGTTTTCTCTGTGTGCATGTTAGCACTCCCAGGTGGCAATTTGAGGATTACCTTCCAGTAACAGGATTGTGTTCATACAGTGGTGGTGTGGTTTTGTTGGAGAATTGGTTTGATAGAAAGTGGTGCACATTGTGATTGGTGACATGCTCAGAGTCTAGCTACCTTATCCTGTCACAACCTAAGTAAACATAAAAATCCTCCATGCTACATATATCTTTCTCAGTAACTGACATTGTTACAAAGCTTTTTATCCATATTCACAAAAAAGAATAAATTGTAAAGGTGGACACTAAGCCCAAATCTAATGAGTGTCCTCATTACAAAGTTATACATTGTACTGTAGTTTATCAAAATGCCCGTGTGCCGAACTTTAAAAGGTACAGCTATATGAAGAAGGAAGAGTTGCAGGTTTGGCATATATGCCAGAGAGAAAATACCCCCAGAAATGACAAACACAGGATTCTTGGTAAGCATGATACTATCATGGTAAGGTTCCCCTAATGTACAGATTACTGTACAATAATTTTTTTGTGTGAAAGTGTGTCTACATGTTTAAAGGGATAATCTGAACATCACAGATGTCTTATCTGGCATCCAATACTGTACTGTATTCCTGTAAGATGCCCTTATTTCACACAAGGATTCAAAACTCATTTACCTGTACCCCTTGTATCAATATTTTCACAAATCAACTGACAAATTTGGTAGTCAGGCTAACAACATGAATAACATAATTTTTCCATTAGTTTGTAAAATATCAACATTCATAAATTTATTTGAAATGGTTAAGTTAAGTTTGAACTCCTGGGAAATAACAAAACATATTTACAGTAGTAATCAATAGATGCCTCAATATGAAACCAAGTTAATATTATTACTTAAATGATTTGCCAATCAACAAAACAGTTTAGGGGGGAACATAAGTCTGTGGAAGGGTGTACAAAGCACCCCTCCCTTTAACTTCTAGACAGGTGTTTTTTTTTTTAAATCAACACACTTGAAAAGTTCTCTGAAAATTAATTTCTGTAGATACAGTATTAGTGATAGTTAATTTTCTATTAATGTACAATAGCCAAGGATTGTATTACATTTTTCAAAGATTTCATTTTGTAAGAATATGAGACAAGATGATAAAGATTTCTAGAATAAAGATTTATGCATTCATACATTGCACAACACAACTAAACAAGAGCCTCTGTCCTAGCTTAATCTTCCCAGCTCCATAAATCATGCAAAGTTTTATATTTTTGCTAAAACTGCTGATCACATTTTGGGTAGAATTTATGTGAACTATTCTAATAACTACAGTATAATAAAAACATTCAGTACGAAATACAAAACTTTGATACCACGAGAGAGACAGAGAGGTGGGTGTGTGTGTCCTTGCTGTTTTCAGGGTAGGTATTTTATATCTTAAATGTGAAATACATTTTCTTGAACAGCTTTAAGAAGTTAAATTCTAACACAAGGGGAAAACAGTGGCACAGTATATAAAAATTATGGAAATTACATAAAGTTAATGACTACTGTAGATGACAATACTATACTGTACATGAAAACTTTAGTCACAAATGTAAATAAATCAGTGTAGTCAGAGTACTTTCCAGGCTAGATTGTAGTGTACTTAGTTTGATAATAATCTTTACTGTTTCTGATAGCAAGAAGAGATACTTGCTCTGTATTTCCATATAGGGAATATACTGGATTTAACAGTACTACTGTACTACAGTATTACCTCTATACTGAGCTCTTCAGATTCCAGTAGTACCTCTCTAATCTGAACAAATTTGCTACATACCAAACCCCTCCCCTAAAATCTCAAATACAGTACTACAATACAGTCATCCCTTGGTTATAGCGCACTTGGTTATCGTGATTTTCGTTATCCCACCTCCATCAAAATCTGCACACCTGCTGTTACTGTGCATTTTTTGAAGCCGAGAATTTCGTTATCATGCAGTTGCCTCCAAGTGTTTTTACCCATTTGCTTCACCTACATCTATTAAGGATAAAATCTTTCACCTACAAATTGACAATAACACATATGCTGTAATCAGACATATCTAAGTTGCCTCAACCATTGCAATCCCAGTTGCAATTTCAAATTCTGTGTCATTACTAAAGAATAACGAAGTCTCAGGTGCACTCTAAGACTGAGATAAAACAGAGGACTCAGGCGTCCTGAAGCGATGAGAAAACGGACTCCTCAGATGGGAGACTCAAATAAAGAGAGCATAGCTACATGTTTTGTGGACAACAGTATTGAGCGTACCTTTTTCATCACTTTGTAATAAACCTAGCCATGCCTGTGTGTGTTTCTGATACTTACCATAACATTCTCTGTATCTTTAGTGGGTCTAAATGGTCGTAAAATGGGAAAATTGGAGTTGGATCTTGGGTGCCTGGAACCAATTAGAATAAATCCCATAGGTTCTGTACTTTCGTTATCGCGTTTTTCGTTATCACGCACTCTGCACGGTCCCAATTAGGTGTGATAACCAAGGGATGACTGTACAATACTAAAATACAATGCTCTAATGTGACATAATTAAATATATAAAACCATAAAATAAGGAAAATAAAGAGTGGAAAGGAATTGTGTAGGGTAATAATTAGGTACATCTGACCTTCGTTTTGTGTGCACTCTCTATATGTGAATTCACAATTATACGAGGACCCTACCTCTACCCACAGTTCACTTAATGCTCCCTATTTTTCTTTTCTTTTTTTTTTTTTCCAAGATATGGAAGGGAAAATTTGTGGATGAGGTGGCTTATGAGATGGCAAGTTGCCATTTTTATTTTATAGTTTGATATATTTATTTTTTCTAAGACACATAAGAGTATTATGATTTTTCCACAACTTTTATAGCATTACTGTTGTGTTCTAGTGAAGAAAATGAGCCAGAATTTAAGTTGGGGAGCTCCAGAAATGGTTGTGGAACACATCACCATTTTACCCATAAGATTTAGAATTCATTTTATGCCATTTCGAGTTAGGCGTGCAGAACGTAACCCAAGCATAAAGCGAGGGTCAGGTGTATGGCAGTTGAGGGTGGAATGACTCGACAAAAGTTCCTCCTCTGGGAGACTTCCGCCAGCCCAACCCCATTAAAATGACACTAAGTATTTTCATCATAACTCCCACATTATTTTGGTTCCTTCAGTGCCAGGTTAATAAAACATTATTGTAAAATAGTAAATTTTCACAAGAAAAAAAAAATATCCCACACTCAACCCTAATGAGTTATTGTGTTGTATTAAGTTCCTGGTAATATGTTTAAACAGAGAACTAACCAGCCAGCCAGGGAAGGAGCTGTTTAGGTAATACAGGCTCCCCCCTCCCCCCCAAATTCAAAATTTTTTACTTCGCAGTTCTCGGTTTTTTGTGGATGACACCGTGGATGTACCCAAGAATGTGTGTGGGTAGTTTTCAAGTTGCTGCCATTTTTGCAGCTGGGATAGGGAGCCATTTGTTCTAGAGACAGTAATTTACTTTACCTGTACTGTAAATATGTGTGTGTGTGTGTGTCACACAAAATGCTTACAAATAAATAATAATTGGAAATCCTCTCACAAATAGTCAGAAACAAATTTATTAAAAATGTGACCGTCTACCCTCAAGTCCGTGCTTTTTAATAAATTTGTTTGATTATTTGAGAGCGCATTTTCCCATTATCATTTATTTGTATGTATTTTATGTGTGTGTCTACACACACATATATACTGTATATACAATACAGGTAAAAGAAATAATTGTCCATGTTATTAGTGGATTTGGAGATTCGCGGCCATTTTGAGAAACTAACCCCTGTGAATTTGGGGGGGGGCCTCTGTACTGTATACTTACTGAACAATATCTGTGTTACTGTACTTTTTATGTATTGTGTACAATGTTCAGTGTTTATTGCAGCCTTGTGTTACCAAACTATATTTTATACATAAAAAAAAAATCCAGTTCAACATTTTGAAACTTATCTGGACTAAAAATACCAATCTTTTTCACATATACTGAACAAAGTTTGGTATTGGGTATTAGTTTGATTCCGAAAAACTCTCTATACCTAACTGGCTGCTCATCAATTATTTTGGTATACAGGTATAGAGGTTCAGTAATACTGTACGGTAATTGGGGTGATCACACAGTGGTCACCTTAAATAAGACAAAGAAGGACAATGCTAGTAAAGTGCACATTCAGGCCTGTCTTCAAGCAAGATCTGCACTAGCATGTGTAGCTGCACCCTGAAGCCAGAGCTTGTAATTAGCCACAATTTTAATAAATCTTTTCTCCCATTTTGATCCCTCATGGGTGAAACAGCCATCCCCTTCTCTTTCCTGCCTGCTGCAGCTTACAAGGAGGAGGAAGAGCTGCAGGCTATACAAGAAAGGAAAAACATGCAGGGAAAGAACCTCACTCATGAGGAGTGAGAGATGACAGGGGGTAGGAGGTTTATGTGACATTTCAAGAGGATATTGTGTAAGTAACACACAGCAGAGTGCCATGCATGAAATGTGGTTACAAAGGGACACAGATTAATGTTTCAAACTTTGTAAAAGTACTGGCCATTAAAGTAACATACCTCCACTTCCTAATTTTGTGTATGGACATAAATCTAGCATGGAAATAAAGGGCTTTCCATCAAAAGTGCAGTTAAAAACAGTAAACTATCAATTAGATTAGCTAGCCAAGCCAAGTAAGCCATACAAAAGCTGACAGTTCTAATTATTTTGGAATTATCAAGCATGAAAAGATAATTTTGAGCCTTAGTATCAAAAACCTGTAAATTAAGATGTATGTTAAATCACCCACCAACTTGGATTACTGTACTGCACTGTAAAAATCTAGTACTGTATTCCTAATTCTTTTACTCAGTACTAACAGATGTGCCTTTGAGCATCACGGAGGGAAGTGCATTTGATAACAAAGAGCCAATTTTTGTAAGTTTCCTTAAAATAATTAAAATAAATACCTGTACAGTACTCATATAAGCAGTAAAATGAGCGTGCGCACACACACACCCTGGTCAACCACCAGCGAAACAAGACGTGCCCTGAAGTCGCTTCCAGTTGGAGCAGCCAGGCTGAGTCTGTTTGCCCCCTACCCCCTCCCCCTGCTACATCCCAGCGCCCTGCCAGCCTTACTACACCGGGATTTATTCAGCAAAACATTCAAGTGATCAGTGAACGATTGACTACCAAACAGTGTTCCTACAGTGCACTCCAAGGAAAAGCACAAAAACACAACAGTGTAATACTGAGTGTGGCTGGATCTGACCTGACCTGACCTGACCTCACGACTTCACCTGACCTAACCTGAAGGATGGAGCACACCTGCATTGCCCCAAGCTACTGTCCTGGCCAAATGGCCACACACCTGCCCAACCGCATCCAGCTCATATGAGCACGAACTGATTGCTATAAGAATGGCCCAGTCCCAACCATGTTACTTGTATATCATTTGTAAATCAAGAGACCCATTCCCCAATTATGTAATTGTATATTTTCAGCCTTCCGGCTGCCATGCTCATTCAATAAACCGTTATTATTATTATTATTATTATTATATATACACACACACACCTGCATGAGCACACACCCGTGCATGCACACACACACACGACTACATCCCTGACCACCGTAGGGTCAAGACCTATTCAGGTGCTGCTCCTGTTTAGTAGCGGCCCCCCTTGGCCAATGTTTGGCCCATTCCCCAAGTCCCTCTCTCCGACCCATCCTCACCACCAGGATCTCAACATAATCAAAAGTGACAATTTCGTTTCGGAAAGAAGTGTCTAATGTGTGAAACCAGTTTCATACTTGAATGTTTTGAAGTAACAAGGTACACTGTCAACAAAAACTACTCCAACACCTGGGCACGATGGCTGTGAGAATGAGCTATAGTGCTTATAGCGTTCAAGAAATTTTTGGTGAGAGTGTACTGTACATTGTTTAATGTGGGAATCCAGCAGGACTCATTTAATATTGTACTAATACCGGTCAACTTGTCAAACATGAATAATATTATAAAAAGACTAAATATACCATTTTTACGGCATACAAGACTCACAGCCATATAAGATGCACCCCCATTTCAGCAGAGAGTATTTGGGGAAAACTTTTGTGTGCATTTTCCTCCCGTAGGCATAATTTTCTTAAAATAATATACCTGTATACAGTACCTGTAAATGTGAGGAATAAATACAAATAATATAAATAAGTTACAACAAAAAATACTGTATTGCCAAACTTGTAAATAAAAGCCAAATGAAAGTTTAACTCAATCACCATTTGCATACACTCCCTGCTTCACCATGGCAATACAGATCAGCAGGGACACTACCCCTGCCTACTCCCCAGCAATGCTCCCACACTCTGCTCTTGCTCCTTTTATGTGTTTGCCCTTATGACGAATATTTCTTTTACCTTTTTTTGTCACAATATGTATGTAGGATGTTGTGTGGATGTAACCGGGTAAAAATAAATGAAGAAAGTTACGTTTAACTACCCGAAAATACAAGTGGAAAAACGACTATAACACCTCACAGCTTGGCCCAGTAGCCTGGTGGTTACAGCTACGAGTCTAACTTGGCTACAGTGCTGCCAGCGATGTTAACAGATGCAAATGTAAAGAGTTATCTGTAAATCTTCATTCGTATCAGGTATTTGTAGATTTAAAAATAAATGTTGCAAGTACAACATGATTGATTGGGTAAAATATCTGGCATCGCAACCTGTGGCAATTTGACGCCGAAAATGACATTAATAGATACCCTGCAGTAATGTTTGTAAAAGTTCAGAAATGGTTACTGCTCAGCTACCCCTGTAAAGTTGTGTGCCTGCTGTACGGACGTTAATAGTCTCAGGTTATCATCAGTACAGGTAGTTATAAATCCAACTTTTATGACAATAATTATTTTTTAATTAAAAATAATAATAATAATGCATTTAAATAAGCAATAACATATTTTTAATTCTGGAGTTGGGTGAGGTAAAACTTAGCCTATGGGAGACAGCAACTGGGGGAATCATTAGCCTATGGGAGACAGCAACTGGGGGAATCATTAGCCTATGGGAGACAGCAACTGGGGGATTCATTAGCCTATGGGAGACAGCAACTGGGGGATTCATTAGCCTATGGGAGACAGCAACTGGGGGATTCATTAGCCTATGGGAGACAGCAACTGGGGGATTCATTAGCCTATGGGAGACAGCAACTGGGGGATTCATTAGCCTACAGGAGACAGTAACTTAACATATAGGATGCTGGCTGACTTTTTTTCCAGACAAAAGAGTGCATCTTATATGCTGTAAAGTACAGTAAAAACTCAAGTCGAAATATGATGGAACGACTGTTCTCCATTGTTGCCAAACTCTCCAGGCCAGAGAGGTGCAACCTGAATGATAAATGTTTTGAACAACTCATGATGATCAGAGGTAATCTTGAGTCTAGACTGTGCAGCAATGAATAATGATCAAGATATAAACAATATGAAAAGATGAGACAGTTAACATGATTTGTTAGTGTCCAGTCGACAGTATTGTATACTGTATTGTCAACTTGTATGGAAATAAAATGATTATGAAACCTTGTTTGTTTTTTATATTAAAATTAAATAATTGAATTACATTTGAATTGAAAAGCACATGAACTGAATTAAATTTGAATTTTTTTTTATTGTTTGCTCGAATTGGATCTAAATTGGCACTGACAAAACGTAAATGACCCCATCCCTGCTCGCAAGCATATCAGGGTCTACCATTAGACAACAAATTATGCTTCCAATATCTTCCCAGGCAGTAGTACCTCCCTGTTTGATAGCTGTCCCAATGACCATGAGATTCTATGATGACAGGATTACTCTGTGATTATGTGGAAATCAGCCTAACTAGCACCTGGTCCTATGTGCAGCACCTAACATCACTAAGCAGGTGTAAAATGCCACAGAAAAATAATATGAAAGTGAATGATAAATTCTAAATGACACCTTTGAAAATACTGTACTTGGATTTTCCTAATATCCAATAGAAAATATACTAATCTTCTGTTTGCATTTACTGATTCTGAACTGAAGTATAAGTATTAAGCACACATCAAAACTTATACTGTACAGTATTTGTAATACCCTAATATTGCAGCTACCTGTACCAGGTACTGTCTGCTGCTCAAATTTACTGTTAAAAGTAATTCGTATACCATGAATATATTGTTGGTTTTAAATGTACATACAATATATTAGTAACTATTTCTCTAATGCAAATAATGAGTGTGTGAATATATGAGTGAATGAGCAAGCAAGTTTGGGTGAAAAAGAGCGAGAATTTAAGTGTGTACTTGTGTGTCCATCTTATAGTCTACTAAACTTTAAATATTTTTGTTTAATATTGCAAAAACAAATTAAGAACTGTTACAGTTGCCCCAGTAATGAAGGGATACTGAAGTCCCGAGAAAAACTCTCAGGTTCATCTTTATGTACAGTATGTTGTGATGATCAAGGTATGCATTACTGTACATTCTAAACTTGAACAAATACACACCCTCATAAAGGCATTCCTGTGAGTAAAAAAATTAAATAAAACAAACTACAGACAAAAATGTGTATCACCTATGATGCATATCCCTTTCTATAATCTATCTACAGTAGCTTATTCCACTGTCAACCCAATGGGGGGGATCCAATGCAACATCTATTTTCCCAATTAAAATTTTCACTCCGTAGATGTACGTGGGTCTCTCTCTGCCGAATAAAATTGTTTGGCAGTGGCCAAATAAAATATCAAAAGTGGCATGCCCGTAGTGAAGGGGTCAAGACATTAATAATACAAAATAAGGAACAGTAACATGGGTTTAGAATTAGTCAAACTAGTAAAGGAATGAGTCTCATTACTCATGACAATAAATCAAGCAAAAAAAAAAAAAAAAGTCAGCAATAACTAAACAAACACTGAAGGTTGCAACACTCCTGTAGTTACAACACTGTCTAAGGACACATTCAACACACCAGTCTTTTAATAGGAGGAGCAGAGGGCTGAGGTTCATTTTAAGTTTAGGACTGTGGCAGGAACAATTAGCATTTCCTTAATTTACATTGTAGTGTATGTTCCTCTTAAACTTAACATTGACTAGAAAGTTGAATACCCCTGGATCAGAGAAAATTTTTGTTTTGCTATCACTCATTACCTTACCATGATATACCTCAACTTAGTGCAATGACATGTGTCTATCTCTCTCTGTACATTTTGTTTAAAAAAATGCACTGAGCATTAATGATCTAATTTGTTCAACTTGTTTCAAGGGCTTCAATAATAAGTTAAACACCAGCATATATTACTGATTATTATTTTAGCTACACCGGTCACTTGCTCGGTTACTAGTGGGGAAAAACTGTCACCAACTCCTTGTCTCATTCATGAAGAAACACTGTCAGGGACTCACTGATGGGGAAAAAATATCACCAGCTAGCCATCTCACTGAAGGAGGAAAACTAATTTTTGTATTGATGCAGCAAAAAACATAACTCATACTTGTTTTCTAGTGACATCTTACAAGGTATATTTTCATGTGCCTGTGATGTTGAAGCTTTACAAGTGTGCAACTTACTCTTGAAATACGTAAAGAATGTCGGCTGAAATACCCTAACCTTTTTTACACTTGAATCCTTTCCTGCTACACCATATGGTAGCCAAAACAAAGAACAACACAGGTTCTCTTCATAAATAAATGACAGTAAATATAGAAGAATCAGTCTCTACACCAGGTGCCCTGTGATACTGTGCAAGAGGCCTACAGGATTGAAAAAATGACGGATACATTTCATTGTTATATTAATCAGCTTCCAGGTACAGTATATAAATACAACGTCCAGCTTTTGAAATATATGTAACCACAGGAAAAAATGATTCACGGTAGTTTATAAAGCTCCATCAAACAACACCGACTACATGGGTCACTGTAAGAGCCCACATCATCCAGGAGACTAATGTATGTTCACCAATATAAGCCACACTTTCTTTTCTAAAAAAATGTGTCAAAAGTGGAGGTGCAGTTTACTATATAAATCTTAGTAACATCCCCAAAAATACCAGTAAATCCACACCACCATTACTACCTCACCTCTCACCACCACCATTACTGCCTCACCTCTCACCAGACCCCACCACCATTACTGCCTCACCTCTCACCAGTCCCCACCACCATTACTGCCTCACCTCTCACCAGTCCCCACCACCATTACTACCTCACCTCTCACCAGTCCTCACCACCATTACTACCTCACCTCTCACCAGTCCCCACCACCATTACTACCTCACCCCACACCAGTCCTCACCATCATTGCTGCATGTCATCTACCCACGAGATTGTTTACAAGAAAGATGTTCAGTGACCCGTACTACTGTCTCAAACCCTCAAAGTACTGTAGTAATAGAATGTAAAGTAATTTACTGGACTGATATTAACTATACAGTACCATAATTGTTTATTAATTTTTTTCCTAATTGAGAGATTATTATTTGTTTGGTAGATTAAGGAAGGTACCGGTAAGTGTGTAAATCTCTGTACAATACAGAAAATGTTTCCAATATTAAGGTCTAAACAGAGAACATTTATAGGCAATAATTATCATTCTAATATCCTAATTTTATGTACTGTAATTGGAACATGGAGGCATTAGAAAGGCTTGTTATCTTTACACATACATTAAATAATATGTTATCAAGCCACTATGAAAGCTTTTCAAATTCAGATATTATACTCTGTATATATATATATACAGTACAGTATATACAAAACTCTAGAAAGTACTGTAAATGTGTGGCAACAATGGCACACATTCTGTTGATGGTAATACAATTCGTACACTGTCGCTCTATGGTAACTTAATGATATTCATATATCATAGCAAGTTATGAATCACATTCTTGAGCCAAAGTACAGTTGTACCCCGCTTAACGCGGTTTCACTTAACGCGATTTCTCATATACGTGGTGCCTCGCCAGAACCAAACTTTCACTAAATGCGGTTCATCTACTCATATACGCGGGAAGCGGCGCGGGCACGATGCGCAAAAAGTCGCCCAGTCATCAAAACATTATCGAGTTCTTCACCCGCCACCCACCACAGCCGGCCCAAGTCAGTGATAGTGATAATTATAGTGAGGATATGGACTATGAGGGGTTTGACAAAGAGGCCCTGCAAGCCTCTGTGGTGGATAGTGATACAAGTGAGGGCCAATAATCTGCCCTCTGCCTCGGAACCAATCCCCCATCCCCGTGTGCCCAGCCATCTTTTCTACTAATGTAAGTGTTAAAAAACCTAATATTATTGATATTTCTCTTAATTATTAATTGTGTGTACATACCATCATAAAGTTAAGATAATATTTTTACTACAACATAGTTGTGTGTCGTCAAAAAGTGGAGTTTGGGGGTCGGGCCAGTCTCTATTGGAATTAATCCCATATATTCTGTTGTTCACTTAACGCAGTTCTCACTTAACGCGGTACGCTATGGGTTCAATTGACCGCGTTAAGCGGGGTACAACTGTATTCCTATTAGTAAGGTCAATATTTCATAGTGACCATGAAGAGCTTTATATTGATTCTTATACAGGGAGACAGAAGGAAAAACTTTACTCCTTAGCATTTCCATCGGAAATTTAGTATTCAAGATATTTTCACTTTTCAATTTAACTTAGGAGAATACAAGTTGGCGGGAATATACTTTACTTCTTACTCAGCAAATCTGCAGAAGTGCCGATGTCACGTGATATTCATGTGCATGTGCTTCCTTCTTACTCGGCCAATCAGCGTTCTGCAATTTGAATTGCGTAGTGGAAGATTGGTGTGTAATTCAACGAGTATGTGAGAACGAATCAGCAACAGCTGTTGATATCTTCAGGAGTCATGGTGTTCTCCTTCCTTCAGCAAAGTGTCCAAGGTGTAATTCAGGTTGCCTTTATCATCAAGATCGACATGCTTGGTATTACAGTAAAAGACAGACACTCCCGATGAAAAAGAGATCTTGTAATTGTGGGCTTACAATTTCTACGTTCAAGGCCTTTGGTTAGACAAATTACAAGTACCAGAGTGAAAAACTTGTTGTTCGGTAATATGTTCATCAGAAAACACTTCCTGTCAGCACTACACAACAAAAATGTTTAATTATCATGGAGAAGTTTTGGGGATTGGAAAACCTTTTGCTCCGAGTTCTGTGAACATTGGTTGGAAAATTTAAACACAATTGTGGCAATGAATTGAAAGGAGTGTGAGTATTGGGGGCATAAAAACTGGTTTGAAATGTAATTTCATCATACCAGTGCCTGACAGCAGTGCAGATACCTTCATACAGTTAATTCAGCATTTTCGTAAAAGCGGTGAAACTGGTTATACCCACAGAACTGTACACGATAGGGATAACTTTGTGGACCCTTCTACTGGCATTCATATGTAAAATATAGAATGTCTATGGAATGACATCAAAAGTTGGGTGCTTCGTGCTGGCAACAGGAAAGAGCATTACTGCCAATATTTTGTTGGGTACATGTTTCAAGATCATCATAAAGATCACAACACCATACTGCCCCTCTTACTCCTTCAAGTGGCACCACTTTATCCTCTTCCATCTGATAATTAAGCTAATTTTTGGTTAGGTAAAGATAGGTGGAGTCAGGTTAGGTTTTCTAATATTCTACCCCACAACTTACCTATACAGTGGTCCCTCGGTTAACGAACGCCTCGGTTAATGCAATTTCGGTTAACGAATTACCTTCCATAAGTATCTTCATTTCGGTTAACGAACAAAAATTCGTTTAACGAAAATCTTACGAAAATGTTTCAACATGCATTGGCTTGCTCACCAGCCGGAAGATTAGTCCGCCAATACAGAAATCGGTTCTAGGGCTTACATTCGTTAAAATTGGAGTAAATATCAAGAAGGTTGTACTATTCAATAATTTTCCAAGTTTTATATTAAAATTTTTAGTCATTTTAACACTTATTTAACATAATTGCAGTACAGGGAACTAGTTTTTGGTGCGCCCATCAGCCACTTCACTCAACCACCAACGCCTCAGTTTGTATCTCTGTTCAGTGGAGGAAACATCTTGCTTGTGGGTCTCTTGAACACATTATTTTTACATTTTTACAGTACAATTATTGGTCATTCTGAAATTTATTTAACATATTGACAATATATAGTGCAGTGTAGTGTTGATTTAAAGAAAATAATCTTGAATTACACCTAGTGAACTTAAAATTTTATGGGTGAAATGACGGCATCAAGCATGGGGTGATTCCTCTTCCACCCCCACTTCCTTCTCTTCTCCCTTCTCCTCCACCCCTACTTCTAATTCCCATCATCATCATCATCAACCAGGAGCCTTCTACATACACACCCCAAAGTAAGTGTACTTTACTGCATTTTTTTTTTTTTTACTTTGTATGTAATTTTCGGTGAGTTGGAACCAATTACCCAAAATCACATTAAAACAATGATTTCGGTTAATGGACGACCTTCCTTGACCACCGAAGGATTGAAACGTGCCTGGCGCTCCTCTCAGAGCAGCCAGGTCAACTGTTGTGTTGGCCCATACCAGCCCCCTCCCCTGAACCCTCCTCCCCACCGGAATATCAACATGTTCTCGCCAGAAGTTGCTGTTTCATTTAGGAAAGGAATGGAACCAGTGTTAAACAGAGGTGAACAGTGGTGAACGGTGCTTAAGTCAGTGAGAACAACTCAACAGTAACAGTCGTACCCGGGTTGACCTTCACACAGTGAGGTCCCAGGTACCCAGTGATAGCGGCCCGTGAGACCCAACAACAACCAGCGATGTGTTAATCCGTCTACGATAGGAAGGCCTGGGACCACACCTCACTCATATAACACCATCTGTGAGGGAATTACTACACCACGTCAGGCCCCTCATAACACCATCTGTGAGGGAATTACTACACCACGTGAGGTCCCTCCTTACACCATCTGGGAGGGAACTACTACACCACGTGAGGTCCCTCCTAACACCATCTGGGAGGGAACTACACCACGTGAGGCCCCTCCTAACACCATCTGGGAGGGAACTACTACACCACGTGAGGCCCCTCATAACATCATCTGTGAGGGAATTACTACACCACGTCAGGTCCCTCCTAACACCATCTGGGAGGGAGCTACTACACTACGTTTTTGCTGTTCAACACCTACATTAATCTGTATGTTCACTGTATGTTCCTTTACCTTTCTCTAATGAAGGCTTTTGTTAAACCACCAATGTATGTAATAAATCATTTATGTCCAATGTATATTTTCAGCCTTCGGGCTGCAGAACTTTTTCAATAAACCGTCAATTATTATTATTATTAATGAATTGTGTTCGTTAACCGAGGGACCACTGTACTTCAAATCTCTGCGCACTTTGTACAACCACTATTGTTGGTAATTGGGGGGGGGGGGGAAGCTTACCTCCATAACTACTCATTTCTGATGGAAATGAAGATCATATTCATGTGAAAAAGGGTGAAAAACATTATAAAACCTATTTTTGAAAGAAGTTTCTGTGCATGGTTACTACAAAATATTAACCTTAGTAAATTATAATTATGACATCATATTTTTGCCCCAACAATAAAAGTAATATCTTCATTAGCCAGAATCCCTCTTAGCTGGAATTCTCCAATAACCAGAATTTAAATTTGCTCGGAATTTCTCCGGAAAATTTCTCTCAATTACGAGGTTGGGAGAAATTTTCAGAGGTTAGAAATCGGGAGCATTTTCTGGAAAATTAAGAGAACAATTCTGGAAACTCTCCCCAAAAAATTTCCCCAGGTCTGGGAGCAAATTCTGAGAATGAAATAATGTCATTCTGGAAAATTCTTAAAAAATTCTGGACACTTTCTTCATTTTTACCAGGTCTGGGAGCAATTCCAAGAATTAAATAATGCACATATTCCAGAAAATTATAAGAAACTTTTCCCAGTACAGTGATCCCTCAGTTAGCGAGCGCCTCGGTTAACGAGACTTCGGTTAACGAGTTGCCTTCCATAAGATTCTTAACTTCAGTTAACGAGCAATCCCTCGATTAACAAGTTTTTTACAAGCCGACCTCAACATGTTTTCGCTTGCATTTGGCGGTCCACCAGCTGTAGTATTAGTCCACCAATATAGTAATCGGTTCTAGGGCTTAAATTCCATACTATTTTAGTAAATATCAAGAAGTTTATACTATTCAATAATTTTAAAAGTTCTATTTTAAATTTTTTAGTCATTTTAACAATTATTGAACATAATTGAAGTATAGAAAGCTAGTTTTTTGCGCGCCATACAGCCTGTCAACACACCCTACAGGCGTCAGTCTGTGTCTTTTCAGTGGAGGTAACATCTTGCTTGAGACTCTCTTCAACTGAACGCTTTTTTTCTGTGTTTGCAAGCAAATTATTGGTCAATTTGAAATTTATTTTACATATTGACAATATATAATGCAGTGCAGTGTTGATTTAAAGAAAATAATCTTGAATTACACCAAGAGAACTAAAATTTTATGGGTGAAATGGCGCCATGGGGTGACTTCTCTTCCACCCCAATGCCCTCTCTTCTCCCTTCTCCACCCCCATTCTAATTCCCATCATCATCATCCAGAAGCCTTCTACATACACACCTCAAAGTAAGTGTACTTTACTACCTTTTCTGTTGATTTTAGGCAATTTTCGGTGAGTTGGAACCAATTACCCAAAAACCCATTGAAACAATGGTTTTGGTTAACGAGTTTTTCAGTTAACGAGCAACCTTCTAGAACAAATTGTGCTCGTTAACCGAGGGACCACTGTACCAGGAAAAATTCCAGGACTGGGGGTAGAGAAATTCGTCTTGATAGCAGGAACTCTCTCATTCCCAAAAGTGCTCTGCCTCAACTGTTCTAGCTAATGGGGATATCACTGCATTGCAAATGGCAAATCCACTACAGCAACACAGGAGAATATCCCCAGGAGTCAGTCACACAACATACAGATGCCATTATGCCAGTCAATGCTTAGGGGAGACAGGATGCACTTCTCAACTTTTACAATGCTTTATCAAACAGTCAGCTTTCCAAAATGCAGACTGAGCATTCACCAACAAGGTGGTGACATTTTTTATTCCATGAAATCATCGCAAGTGACTGCACCTCCTCGCTCACCGATTCTGTTGCCACATCTACTGCACTCCTTTTGTTATGTAGCTGCATACTTTCCCCACAACTGTAACCTCAATCAACTATTCTAATATGTATGTATCCCATGTTATGAAAATCTTTAAAACTGAATATTATTTTGATCCTAAACAACTTCCCGATGCGGCTTAGAATTGAAGACCAGGCTTCTTTTGCATGAATCCTGTCCTAAACTTATAATTTGGGGTGGCTTATATTTGTCAAAATATGGTAACTCCAAAGCTGTCCTTTATTATACCTGTATACTGTAATCAGGTCTTACAAGCACCTTTTCATTACAGTGAAGGGGGCCTGGAATCACGAGCACACACACTCCTTTCTAAACACTGAAATAATGTGTTATGTTAAAGTGCTCCCTTCTGAAACAAGTTCTAAAGATTTCCATCTGGGATACCCTGTCATTTCTTAATAACTATATGTCTACCATTTGTTTGACACCCACCCACCCACACACTACTTTTACAGCATGAAATCATTTATTCACTTTCATAATTACAACTACAGTGTACTACAAGTGTTTATTGTTTTGCCAACAATGCTACAAAATACGAGAAAGGAAAATATCTGTGAAAACGCACAATATTTTAGCTAAAAACATGCCCCAGAGAAGAAACTATTCAAACACTATTTGAGCACATAAAGTTAATACTGTATCGGATTCTAAAATGGAGCAAAACTGTCAATATTAAAAGCAAAATTACAATAAATGAGACCATAATAATAATATTAAAAAATTATAGTTAGTCTATGTGTATCTATTCATTTAACTAATTATAAGAAATTTTTAAGAGGAATTTTAAACACAATTACAAAAGAAAATGAGCACATATCAATATTCTAGCAAAAATTAAAACTTTTAATAATAATAATTGTAAATCCTAAACATATGATGTCCATTTTTTCATCAGGAACAAGAGGTATTTTTGCTGTGATGCACGGTGGGTGGACGGGTGCAGCACGTGTTAAGAGACATAAAAAATAATCATAAAGAATGGTTCAACATTTTTGGAGACAGTTATGTGAAAATTGATCCTAAAATTTAAGACTAAGTCCAAACTAGAGCATTACTGTCAGATTCTGTACAGCAATAGTATAAAATACAAAACTCCATCATTTATATGTGAATAAAACATGCACATAAAACTTCATTTCCTTTTGCATTGGATTAATTTTCATGTACTGTGAGAGCAATATAATAACTTATTCAAGACAGAAGAATGGACATACAAATGGCCACAAGCAAAGCAGGTTGTGTAGTGGGGACAGACAAACAGACATTCTGTTGTTGTCTACAAGACATGATGTAATAGTGCTGGTTAAGGTCACTGAATTCTCTTGAATTCAGAACAGGTCAAGCTTCTGAGGCAACGACCCAACCATAAACCCGTTCCAGAAGTAACATAACTTCTGCGACCTGGTCAATCATCGTTCCTCACTTAGGCTTGTTCTTATCCACAATTGAAAACCTGACCAAAATTCACTTGTTTGCAAGTTTAGTACTGTATTGGCTTTCAACTCAACCTATGCTAAACCTTATAATCAAAGGCATTAGTGCCGAGGCAACTTCACTAAATTATATATATATATATATATATATATATATATATATATATATAAGCTCGTTGAACAGGCTTTGTGTGAAATATAACAAAGTCTAGGACTGCTTTTGTATCCTGGTGGTCCAGCGGTTAGCGTTCCCCGGTCACAGTCATAGGCTTGTGGGCCGTGGGTTCGAATCCTGGCGGGTTGAGGTGTTGATTGTATGTAGAAGTCCGCGTGCTTTATTGGGCTAATGAAATAAATATATATATATATATATATATATATATATATATACATACACACCTAGACCCCGACTTACGACTACGTGTATAATTAGAAAATTATGGGGGCCGCATGTGCATTCAGCTGACTACATTAAAGGTTAAGTGCTCAGTCACACTGTATCCATTCCTTATTATTTATTACTTTCACTGTACTGTATCCAATCATCATTATTCATTACTTTTACTGTACTGTATTTCATTGTAGATTTTTTATTAAAAAAAAAAAAAAATTTTTTTTTTTTTTTTTTTTTTTTTTTTTATCTATGTCGGACTTACGACCTGGATTTGGGTCCCTAACCCCGTCGTAAGTCGGGGTCTAGGTGTATTCGTATGGTCCGGACCTGTCGTTCCGGCACTTTTGGCGAACCGGCCAAAAAAGCATTTTTCGTAAGGTCCGGACATGAATTTTTGTCATTTTTGTCTACCTCGCAAAAAATGAAATTTTCCTAAGGTCCGGACCTGTCGTTCCGGCACTTTTGGCGAACCGGCCAAAAAAGCATTTTTCGTAAGGTCCGGACATGAATTTTTGTCATTTTTGGCAAACACGCAAAAAATGAAATTTTCATAAGGTCCGGACTTGTCGTTCCGGCACTTTTGGCGAAACGGCCAAAAAAGTATTTTTCGTAAGGTCCGGACATGAATTTTTGTCGACCCCGCAAAAAATGAAATTTTCTTAAGGTCCGGACCTGTCGTTCCGGCACTTTTGGCGAACCGGCCAAAAAAGCATTTTTCGTAAGGTCCGGACATGAATTTTTGTCATTTTTGTCTACCTCGCAAAAAATTAAATTTTCATAAGGTCCGGACTTCTCGTTCCGGCACTTTTGGCGAACCGGCCAAAAAAGTATTTTTCGTAAGGTCCGGACATGAATTTTCGTCATTTTTGTCTACCTCGCAAAAAATTAAATTTTCATAAGGTCCGGACTTCTCGTTCTGGCACTTTTGGCGAACCGGCCAAAAAAGCATTTTTCGTAAGGTCCGGACATGAATTTTCGTCATTTTTGTCTACCTCGCAAAAAATTAAATTTTCATAAGGTCCGGACTTGTCATTCCGACACTTTTGGCGAACCGGCCTAAAAAGCATTTTTCGTAAGGTCCGGACATGAATTTTTGTCATTTTTGTCTACCTCGCAAAAAATTAAATTTTCATAAGGTCCGGACTTCTCGTTCCGGCACTTTTGGCGAACCGGCCAAAAAAGTATTTTTCGTAAGGTCCGGACATGAATTTTTGTCATTTTTGTCGACCCCGCAAAAAATGAAATTTTCTTAAGGTCCGGACGTGTCGTTCCGGCACTTTTGGCGAACCGGCCAAAAAAGCATTTTTCGCAAGGTCCGGACATGAATTTTTGTCATTTTTGTCGACCCCGCAAAAAGTGAAATTTTCTTATGGTCCGGACCTGTCGTTCCGGCACTTTTGGCGAACCGGCCAAAAAAGCATTTTTCGTAAGGTCCGGACATGAATTTTTGTCATTTTTGGCAAACACGCAAAAAATGAAATTTTCTTAAGGTCCGGACCTGTCGTTCCGGCACTTTTGACGAACCGGCCAAAAAAGCATTTTTCGTAAGGTCCGGACATGAATTTTTGTCATTTTTGTCTACCTCGCAAAAAATGAAATTTTCATAAGGTCCGGACATGAATTTTTGTCATTTTTGTCGACCCCGCAAAAAATGAAATTTTCATAAGGTCCGGACTTCTCGTTCCGGCACTTTTGGCGAACCGGCCAAAAAAGCATTTTTCGTAAGGTCCGGACATGAATTTTTGTCATTTTTGGCAAACACGCAAAAAATGAAATTTTCATAAGGTCCGGACCTGTCGTTCCGACACTTTTGGCAAACTCGCCAAAGAAGCATTTTTCGTAAGGTCCGGACATGAATTTTCGTCATTTTTGTCTACCTCGCAAAAAATTAAATTTTCATAAGGTCCGGACTTGTCATTCCGACACTTTTGGCGAACCGGCCAAAAAAGCATTTTTCGTAAGGTCCGGACATGAATTTTCGTCATTTTTGTCTACCTCGCAAAAAATTAAATTTTCATAAGGTCCGGACTTGTCGTTCCGGCACTTTTGACGAACCGGCCAAAAAAGTATTTTTCGTAAGGTCCGGACATGAATTTTTGTCATTTTTGTCTACCTCGCAAAAAATTAAATTTTCATAAGGTCCGGACTTGTCATTCCGACACTTTTGGCGAACCGGCCAAAAAAGTATTTTTCGCAAGGTCCGGACATGAATTTTTGTCATTTTTGTCGACCCCGCAAAAAATGAAATTTTCTTAAGGTCCGGACCTGTCGTTCCGGCACTTTTGACGAACCGGCCAAAAAAGCATTTTTCGTAAGGTCCGGACATGAATTTTTGTCATTTTTGGCAAACACGCAAAAAATGAAATTTTCTTAAGGTCCGGACTTCTCGTTCCGGCACTTTTGGCGAACCGGCCAAAAAAGTATTTTTCGTAAGGTCCGGACATGAATTTTTGTCATTTTTGTCTACCTCGCAAAAAATTAAATTTTCATAAGGTCCGGACTTGTCGTTCCGGCACTTTTGGCGAACCGGCCAAAAAAGCATTTTTCGTAAGGTCCGGACATGAATTTTTGTCATTTTTGGCAAACACGCAAAAAATGAAATTTTCATAAGGTCCGGACTTCTCGTTCCGGCACTTTTGGCGAACCGGCCAAAAAAGTATTTTTCGTAAGGTCCGGACATGAATTTTTGTCATTTTTGTCGACCCCGCAAAAAATGAAATTTTCTTAAGGTCCGGACCTGTCGTTCCGGCACTTTTGGCGAACCGGCCAAAAAAGCATTTTTCGTAAGGTCCGGACATGAATTTTTGTCATTTTTGGCAAACACGCAAAAAATGAAATTTTCTTAAGGTCCGGACCTGTCGTTCCGGCACTTTTGACGAACCGGCCAAAAAAGCATTTTTCGTAAGGTCCGGACATGAATTTTTGTCATTTTTGTCTACCTCGCAAAAAATGAAATTTTCATAAGGTCCGGACTTCTCGTTCCGGCACTTTTGGCGAACCGGCCAAAAAAGTATTTTTCGTAAGGTCCGGACATGAATTTTTGTCATTTTTGTCGACCCCGCAAATAATGAAATTTTCTTAAGGTCCGGACCTGTCGTTCCGGCACTTTTGGCGAACCGGCCAAAAAAGCATTTTTCGTAAGGTCCGGACATGAATTTTTGTCATTTTTGTCTACCTCGCAAAAAATTAAATTTTCATAAGGTCCGGACTTCTCGTTCCGGCACTTTTGGCGAACCGGCCAAAAAAGTATTTTTCGTAAGGTCCGGACATGAATTTTTGTCATTTTTGTCGACCCCGCAAAAAATGAAATTTTCTTAAGGTCCGGACCTGTCGTTCCGGCACTTTTGGCGAACCGGCCAAAAAAGCATTTTTCGTAAGGTCCGGACATGAATTTTTGTCATTTTTGGCAAACACGCAAAAAATGAAATTTTCTTAAGGTCCGGACCTGTCGTTCCGGCACTTTTGACGAACCGGCCAAAAAAGCATTTTTCGTAAGGTCCGGACATGAATTTTTGTCATTTTTGTCTACCTCGCAAAAAATTAAATTTTCATAAGGTCCGGACTTGTCGTTCCGGCACTTTTGGCGAACCGGCCAAAAAAGCATTTTTCGTAAGGTCCGGACATGAATTTTTGTCATTTTTGGCAAACACGCAAAAAATGAAATTTTCTTAAGGTCCGGACCTGTCGTTCCGGCACTTTTGACGAACCGGCCAAAAAAGCATTTTTCGTAAGGTCCGGACATGAATTTTTGTCATTTTTGTCGACCCCGCAAAAAATTAAATTTTCATAAGGTCCGGACTTCTCGTTCCGGCACTTTTGGCGAACCGGCCAAAAAAGTATTTTTCGTAAGGTCCGGACATGAATTTTTGTCATTTTTGTCGACCCCGCAAAAAATGAAATTTTCTTAAGGTCCGGACTTCTCGTTCCGGCACTTTTGGCGAACCGGCCAAAAAAGTATTTTTCGTAAGGTCCGGACATGAATTTTTGTCATTTTTGTCGACCCCGCAAAAAATGAAATTTTCTTAAGGTCCGGACCTGTCGTTCCGGCACTTTTGGCGAACCGGCCAAAAAAGCATTTTTCGTAAGGTCCGGACATGAATTTTTGTCATTTTTGGCAAACACGCAAAAAATGAAATTTTCTTAAGGTCCGGACCTGTCGTTCCGGCACTTTTGACGAACCGGCCAAAAAAGCATTTTTCGTAAGGTCCGGACATGAATTTTTGTCATTTTTGTCTACCTCGCAAAAAATTAAATTTTCATAAGGTCCGGACTTGTCGTTCCGGCACTTTTGGCGAAACGGCCAAAAAAGTATTTTTCGTAAGGTCCGGACATGAATTTTTGTCATTTTTGTCGACCCCGCAAAAAATGAAATTTTCATAAAGTCCGGACCTGTCGTTCCGACACTTTTGGCAAACCGGCCAAAAAAGCATTTTTCGTAAGGTCCGGACATGAATTTTTGTCATTTGTGTCTATCCCGCAAAAAATTAAATTTTCATAAGGTCCGGACCTGTCGTTCCGACACTTTTGGCAAACTCGCCAAAGAAGCATTTTTCGTAAGGTCCGGACATGAATTTTTGTCATTTTTGGCAAACACGCAAAAAATTAAATTTTCATAAGGTCCGGACTTCTCGTTCCGGCACTTTTGGCGAACCGGCCAAAAAAGCATTTTTCGTAAGGTCCGGACATGAATTTTTGTCATTTGTGTCTATCCCGCAAAAAATTAAATTTTCATAAGGTCCGGACCTGTCGTTCCGACACTTTTGGCAAACTCGCCAAAGAAGCATTTTTCGTAAGGTCCGGACATGAATTTTTGTCATTTTTGGCAAACACGCAAAAAATGAAATTTTCTTAAGGTCCGGACCTGTCGTTCCGGCACTTTTGACGAACCGGCCAAAAAAGCATTTTTCGTAAGGTCCGGACATGAATTTGTCATTTTTGTCTACCTCGCAAAAAATTAAATTTTCATAAGGTCCGGACTTCTCGTTCCGGCACTTTTGGCAAACCGGCCAAAAAAGCATTTTTCGTAAGGTCCGGACATGAATTTTTGTCATTTGTGTCTATCCCGCAAAAAATTAAATTTTCATAAGGTCCGGACCTGTCGTTCCGACACTTTTGGCAAACTCGCCAAAAAAGCATTCTTCGTAAGGTCCGGACATGAATTTTTGTCATTTTTGGCAAACACGCAAAAAATGAAATACATCTAGACCCCGACTTACGACTACGTGGACTTACGACCGTCGGGACTTATGACCGCCTCAGATATAGATAAAAAAAAAAAAAAAAAAAAAAAAAATTTTTTTTTTTTTAAATGACACACGCATTTTCTATACCGAAACGTTTCCAGTTAATGTAGTCTCCATGTATAATTAGAAAATTATGGGGGCCGCATGTGCATTCAGCTGACTACATTAAAGGTTAAGTGCTGAGTCACACTGTATCCATTCCTTATTATTTATTACTTTCACTGTACTGTATCCAATCATCATTATTCATTACTTTTACTGTACTGTATTTCATTGTAGATTTTTTATTAAAAAAAAAAAAATTTTTTTTTTTTTTTTTTTTTTTTTTAATCTATGTCGGACTTACGACCTGGATTTGGGTCCCTAACCCCGTCGTAAGTCGGGGTCTAGGTGTATATATATATATATATATATATATATATATATCAAGTAGATCCACAATGAAAACGTCTTGAATAAAGACGAAAGCTAAGGTGCTCCGTTGTTTCCCTTTTCCCGTGTGATTTTATCAAGATATAGATATATATATATGTGTGTGTGTGTGTTTGTGTAAAATTGCTCTTACAAGCCCATTTTTGCTATATTACGGGATGGCCAGAACCAAGAGCAAACACAGCCTCTCTCTCCATTTTTCTTAACTGCCTTTGCTCTTATGGTTAAGGCTGCTATCATCTAACAAATGGATATTCAATAAGTTAGAATCTTCCACATTACTTTGGACAATTAAGACATTATCAACTTGATCTGACCACTGAGTGATGCATGCTATTAACTTGGGATACAAACCCAACCCTTAAATTTTTTACCATCAAAATTTTTAAATCTCATGCCACATCAAAATTCAAAATATCTTAGAAATCTCAGAGACTATTAGTAATATTTTTTTGCTCAAATTAAATTGTATCTGAAGAGGGCAACTGGTGCCTTCATAAGCAGAAATACAGTACCATATATATATATTTTTTAAATATACAATACGGGTTCCTACTACTGTATCTATAATGCAGACACACCACAATCATGAACCACCCCAAACTGCCCTTTTATTTGCCATTACAGCTCCTCCCCGACTTACGACCTACTCGACTTACGACCACCCGCACTTATGACCCGCCTCAGTCATACCAAAATTTGGTCAAATTACGTATTTTCGAGTCCCAAAGTCTGTACACAGACAAAATTTTCGTTTGTAATTCACTTTAAAATGGCTGACAAGCTTAAAAGTGAGAGTTTTGTGGTGCTGAGACGAAAAAGAGACACCCATTTTAGATTTTTTAGGTATTATTTAAGCTTTTCCGACTTACGACCTGGAATTGGGTCCCTAACTCCGTCATAAGCCGGGGAGGAGCTATATTCATTCACTATTCCTGTTGTAACCTGACACGCCAGAAAGTGCAGTGTAGCATCAAGTGTTATCTAGAGGTGGACACACTGCTGGTGAGTGAAGCAACAGGGACATTGTTGTGGAAGGGGGAGAAAAAAAAAAAAAAAAAAAAAAAAAAAAAAAAAAAAAAAAATTGTTCCAGCAATAAGCATGAATGAATAACAGCAAGTGATGAGATAGTCAGTATTTGCTCTTCATTTTGGTTGTCCTGCATTAGAGTGATAAATCGCATACAAAAATACAAATTTAAAAAAAAAAAAGAAAAAAAGAAGTTCTAATTTTTTTCAGAACCACATATATTTTCCTGTTTAGCCCATTACAGTTACTGCAGAGTAACATCAATATAAAATACTTTAAATTATAATTTTCTTTGAGTTCACTAAATATTATTCAAATACAGCAACAACAATTGATTATTTCAATACATGTACAGTATCACCTAGGCACATGTCATAAACACGTGTAATTTAAAAAAATCAAGTCACAGATAAACTTTCACTTTTTAAACAATATTATGCCTTCCTTGTTTGACGATTTCATTTAAAAATTAATCGTATGATAATTCAGACTTTCATATGTCACGAGTGGTTAGGGAGGAAGGGCTACCTACATTCAGTGTCGTGAGAAGGTTTTGTAAGTACAGTTATAAAAGCAACTGAAGAAGCTTCTCAGTGTGTCAATTACCAACCTTACTTAGATACGGTTAGGAGGTTTACCAAATGTACGAACACAAACATAAAACGCAAAAAATAAAAAAATAAAAAATAAATAAAAAAATATATACAGTGGGGTATGCTATAACGAATCTAATTGGTTCTAGAACCTTGTTCGTTATAGGATTAATCCGTTCCAGGCCCCCAAATACAACCACTTAACACTGAAAAATATAATATAAAATTGTAAAAATTGTAAATAAGTGCATAAATATGCATCTAAACCCCTGAAATAAAGAATATCATTAATACTTGTAATAAAAATACAATAAATTAGTAAAAAAAAAAAAAAAAAAAAAAAAAAAAAAAAAAAAAAAATGTTCGTTGTAGGAGTTTCGTTCGTTATAGCATTCTCAATTTTATAGGTAAAACCGTTCGTTATAGGAATATTCGTAGTATGATCCGTTCGTTATAGCATACCCCACTGTATATAAAAAGCAGCCTAACATCCTGCCACAGCCCTTCATCTATGGAAATAAAACTGAAAACTGAAAATGGGATAATGCATAATTCTCACTCCATGCCACCAAGTACCTCGGAACAGTGTCTGCATAAAATGGATCCCGTAAATGCCTGCACCAGGAAACAGTTCAACCAGAAGGGTAAAATAGTGGTGAGACAAATTATGGGTTAAGGGCACACTACACCATTGCAACTCCCAATCCTTTATCTTGCAAGGCATAATATTAAATATATGCTTGTTAAATTTAAATCTTTAATTCCACCTCTTGAATGCTGATCACAAAATTGATTGTTATAAGAAAAAAGAAAAAAAAAATAACTTCAACGATTTTGTCCTCATAATAAACTATTTTGGGATATACCAACATTACCTTTATCCCCTTCCTCGCCATAAATTGGAACTGTGGTATTAATACAATGTTGGGTGTTGAATGCATTTACCACAGCTTTGGTTTGTGGTCAGGAAAAGGTTGAGAACTTTAGTCAAACTACCCTAAAGTTTTAAGTGTCAAGCAAAGGATAATCTTCAATGATGGAAGGACTACAACAAAATACCATTAGATAATATTAACTTCCACATACATGAAATATTAATAAGAGTAAATATTGTGGTCAAGAGCCATATTTCAAAACTTTACACAGACGTTAGAGGAACAGTCAAATATGAGAAGTCATGAGTAAAGGGTCCTTCCCCTATATGATGTGAGTATTCTCCTCAAGAAAAATAATAATAAATAAATAAATAAATAAATAAAAAGTAAAAACTAGTGTCACTACACCAATTGTTGACTAAAGAACTTTAAACTGCACAGTATAACCCACCTGTCTGAGCCCAATAACCTGAAAAGTCGTGAATTGTCAATGATTTCTTGAGTGATTTCACCGTTCTTGAAGCTCCGACCTTGCATCCCGTGTTCGTGAAACGCTAACACACTATCGGTTAAGCACACTGAAAAATAAATGAGACATATTGTATTAACAATTCCATAATCTTCACCAAAACTAACAAAAATTAACTTTACACATATGAATGTTATTAAACTGTTGGTTATTTAATGGGCATGGACACTTACCTATTGAGTCGATGGTGAAATCAAACTTAAGTTCTGATGTTTGTTTTTTCCTTTCTTTAATTCTTCCTTGTAAGTTGACTACCCTTACCACATCTGCAAATTAAATAAATAATTAAGTAATACATACTATATTTATAGCATATAATTTTTATTTCCCCTTGAAAGAATTTTCCAGTTATGATGCAAGGTGACTAGAATCAAGAATATCACAAACTCTCTCTCATACACTATTATTCATTCTGTTAACTGTCATAACAGAGGTACTGTATTGTACACTGCTATGGTGTACCTCTCTAACACTTCATACTTGCCTCTGTTCATCCACAAGCGATGACCAGCAGTCCCCACAAGGCAACCACCCCAAATTTTATGAAATCTAACCCGTGTAAGTATTAATGGACATACAGTAAACCCTCGATAGCTCGGCATTTGATAACTCGGAATTTCATATAACTCTTGGGTTGCATTCGTATAACTCGGGAAATGCCGAGATATGTAAAATTATCTGGGAAAATCTTGGAATATCTGGCCACCTGCATCACCTACCATGCCTCTGTGTCACCTACCATGCCTCTGTGTCAAATACCATATCTGTGTCACCTATGATGTTTCATTCTTTGCCTGCAGTGCTGGTAAGTGTTACTTTTTTACTTTTAGTAATTACATGCACACATATATGGGAGAAGGGGGAAGTGCCTCGATAAGTCAGAATTTGGGATAACACGGCAAGGCCAGAGCCCCATATGTGCCGAGTTATAGAGGGTTTACTGGATTAGCTTGATTGCAAAATTTTAGTGCCAAATTCTAATAAGTTACAAAGTCTGGTTTATTTTATTTAGGGGACATGGTACTGTACTTTTTTGGGAGGATTTTAAAGTGTTAGCTACTTTCTTTATTTTGAAGAGATTCAACTGCAATTTATTCTAATATCTAATTCCTTGTTGCAGAATGAATGTTTAGTATTGAAAACACAAGCACCAAACCAACAACTGGCTACATGAAAATAGTCCAGGCAAGAGATGCTGTTGCTTCCCTTCCTATTACACAAGTCAGGATATATCATTCACAGTAATGGGTCAAGGTTACCTTAAAACAAGGAAACATTTACCAACTACCAAATTATTTGTATTTAACTTCAATTTCATGATACAAAAAAGTGCAATTAGACATATACATTTTACTTCTGATTTGTTTCAAGAGATTACAGCTGTTACATCATGCTCATTGATCACATGCAAGCACATTATTTTCTATTCATTTAAAACAAGTGAAGTACTTTTTACCCTTATGAAACATCAACATACTTAATTCATTTGTTGATGTTTGGCATTTAAGGGGCCTCAGTATGATCTCGCCAAGGCACTAGAGGCAGACACAGTCAAAATGATCAGAAATATATTGACTAGTCATGGAAACGTAGCTTTGTTCAGTTGCCAGAATTGAACTGAAGTCACATCTGTTACATGCGTCACCTTGCCTAAGAAAATTGGCCACAACTAAGGAAATCCCCATTTCTAGTGGATTAGTGGTCTAGGATCTGAGGTGAGGCATCTCCACAACCTGAACCTAAGCTTAACCAACTGACCAGACCCTCCCAACACATCTGAAAATTAATAAATAAATTTCTGGCCTTGAAAGGTCTCGGGCAAAAAATTGAGACTACAGACACCAGAGACTGAAAAACTGGTTTCAATATCTTAATCACTGAGAAGCACTGAGTGTACTATTAGTGTTCCACCTCTTGGTGATGGGTGAGACATGAGTTTCCAACAACAATTATGATAGATTTATTTATACAGTAAAAGGCTACTGAACGTAAACTCATTTATGGAAATAAAAATCTTAGGATGCTAAATAAAGTGACAAGCATTTAAGTAAATGTATAACAATCTCTACTGTATGTGTTGCATAGCAGTCATCTTAAATCAGCCTGGTTGTATTCACGGTGGCCGGTGAGTGTGGACAATGTAAAACTAATGAAGCCAAAGTAATACTGTAATTCATAGTTATGTAAAAGGTGGAAGTAGTGCATTGTATTATGTAACAACTAACTACAATGAAGTAATAGTGCAACATACAGATCAAATTATTACTAATACTGTACTTGACAATCATTGAAATACTGTACAGAAAACTTAGACTAGGTAGACAGGCTAAAAGAGAGAGAAAGTAGCTGCAGTGTTGAAAGTTTCATATGGTTTTCCTCTCATAATTCTAGTGCAATATGAGGGGTGAAACTTGTGAACTTTGAAGATAGGAAGCATTCCCTCTCTTACAAAAAGGTTCTGTTCCTGAAAAGCCTTTCGTAAATTGATCTTTCATAAATCAGATCACATTTTCCCAAACTGCATTATAAAAATTTAGACATGTTCCTATGAAAGGTAAGATATATCTCCAAAATGTCTTAAAATGACATAAAACATGTTTGTAAAGAAAAATTTTGGTGTATACAATGATGATAATCCAACAATAAACATACAGGTTGTGCCTCTCTAGTCCGGCAACCTCGGTACCTGACTGGTGCCGGACCATGGAAATTCACCCTTTTCCTGGATAGATAGTGACTTGTGCTTACGCTTGGAAACACTAGCACCACTTTCACTGCTTCGTAGTCTCTTTGAAGACATATTGAAGGGTTAAATGTTGTACCGTAGGTTCTCAAATTTCGCGAGTTTTTCATTCGACGTTTTTTATTTGGACACAAAAAAACACCGCACAATTTAGAATTTCGAAGGCAGAAACTCGAATTCTGACGGGTTTGAGCGGCCCGCCAACGTTCAGACGTGCACAAATCGTGTAAACAGCGTCATTTCTCTTAAGTACAAAAGATTCATTATTGTTTATTACTGAATGTCTTTTTGATTGAATTCATGTTTATGTGTGCAAAATGAACAATACAATTCATCAATAATAAATAGAATATTAAAAAACACGAGAAGGCACTGTTTTCGTTGATTACAAAACCAGTGACTGAGTGGTTCTACATATAAAACTGAAGAAAATAAGACCTTGGTTGTAGCTGTAGTAAAATTAATGTAAAAAATTAACATGGTTGTTTTAAGTAATGTTATTTAATGTTAACAAATGGAACAAAAAAAGTAGCTAACCATTAATGGTAAAGAAAAAAGTGAGACTGCAAATATGTAAGTGCGCACATGTGAAAACATATCGTCATTACTCTACATAAGAATATGAAAGCAACACTTATTACTGTTCATATATGTTTTAATTAATGTTTCTGAATTTAAAACAAAAATTCTACCCACCAGTGGTGGTAAAGTTGAAAACATAAGGACAGCCAATGTTGTGTGTGTTTTTACTCAGATGACGAAGTTGCCAAGTCATCAGGTTCAACTCTACCTGAAGACGTAGAACAGAAAACCTTTTTCTGTGTTGTTTTTAGTTTTCATTTAACTTTATCTGTGTTATTTTCGTTGGTTTATTAGGATGTTGCTTTATTACAGGTAGTAATTCGCCAAAAAAGTCGGGTAAATTAGGCAAAATTTAGCCAAACATCGAAAGTACCAGACTCAAATTAATTTTCTCCATGGGCAAACCAAAATCGTTCCGGACCACAGAATGCCGGACTAGAGAGGTACAACCTGTATATATTAAGAGTAAAATTATGTTGCACAGTGGATCTTTGTTATTCCTATTGGTTCCATTCCTGAAGTCCATACATACATATAACAAATAATTGAGTACTTTTCCCAATTACTGACCATCAATGTAATAAGGAGGTTTGGTTCCTACCCAGTCAGCATTACATGGGTTGTTGTAGTCCTTAACACTCACACTTGAAGGCTGAACATTATCTACATCTGATGCAAGTATTGGGTGAAGAGTTATATGAAAGGGATAGCTGTGATGAAAATGGAAATATTTTCTCATCCACATTATCATATATGATGGGAAACAGAGAGGCAAAGGGAAGAGAGAGAGAGAGAGAGAGGGGGCAAAGGAAATAAGTTGTGATATGATGGCCTACAGGCTTTTGTGTGATAGCCATCTCCTCAAAGGTGACCTCCATACAAGAATGAGATAGTGTATACTGTATTAGATAAAATAAACCCATGCAATGTAATTCTAGTGCAGACAAGCCACATACTGTTCTTCAGAGTTCCACCCTAACAATATCCTCTTGATAGATTCTGAAACCCTATGAAATATAATACTATACAGAATAAAGAAAACAAAACACTTACTTTCATAACAGACTAGAATGGCATCTTTTTCTATTTGAGTCACATTTTTGACATTAAGATTATGTCTAGGAACAACAGTTGCCATTCCATCCATATCATCATCATCATCTGGAGTCCAAGTGGTTCCTGTGTTGAGGTTGATAAGGCTGTGGCGAAGGACATCTTCTGATCCGTAGCTACGGTTAACATCTACACACATTAGCGGGTACTCTAAGTCTGGCGTTATGATCATTTCAAATACTCTAAGGGGATGGGGTAGGTAGCACTCACTTTGCTGAAAAAAATGAGTAACTATGACACATAGCACAAAACAAATAGCCAAAATATTTTATAAATATCTTATAATGATCAAACTTACAGTAAAGTGAACATAAAACCCATAACCAAATACAGGGTACTGTACTGACGAGGAGGACTAAAACCGAGTGCAGAACTAACCTTAAGGAGCATAAACTTGTTGAGTGGATCGTACCACTGCATCAGGTACAGAGAAGAGTTGGTGGCGCCACAAAGGTACTTGTAGCCATTGTATGGGTTACGTCCCACACAACATCGTAGCGTGCTTTTTGTGTCGGGAACCTGTCAATACAGTTTCTACTCAATATCTTTTATGTCACTAAAGATTAAATACTATTCTTCATTATCTAGTGAACTATTAACTATTAAATGAGGTCACGAAAACTTAATATAAATTGAAAATTTGGATCGCTATACAACAAAGTGGTTCCTCTATCTTTTTTATCTTTAATTTGAATATCTCTTCTTGCTTGCCTTTAACAATTAGCCAAACACTTATACAATATACTACTGTATTATATTAACTTACTATGTAAATATAATCTTGACCTTCAAGTTTAGTGTTACAGTCATTATTAACTCACCTTGGTGGTGATGGTATATTTTCTTGGCAAAAATTTTTCTGGAATTTTATTCATGGGTAAAGAAAATTTGTGCAGATGCCGATTGTGGAGTCCAATCAATTCATGGCGATATAGGTATGGCCCCTTGCCTGTCAGGGGATAAATAATTTTCACCATGTAGTAATCCTCAAGGTCAGGTAAATTATACCAAATAAATTTGTGCGAGCTACAGTGCGCAAAAGATGACATCCCTCAGGCAACGGTCATAAGGATGATGATTGAGGGGATAGGACCATGGTGTGGATCAGGGAAGACCTTTTGGTAAAGCATGACTATGTGATAGGTGTTGTACCATGGACAATGTGACCTACTGTATACTGTACAATACTAAGAATACTGGAGACATGCCTCACTTGCTCTGGTATAACAAGATGTGTACAGTATCTTGTTGGCCTCGTTTATACGGCCTAGTAACAGTGGTGTCACATGTCATGAGCCAATTGTAAAACAGTGTTAACAGTTCAATGACAAACTTATGGAAGTGTTCAAGATGACAGAATCCCATTGAACCATAATCTCCATTCTTTGTGTTTAGTGTGATCTAAAAATGAAGCATCTCTGTCACTGTAGCAGTAAAAGAGGATACATAGGGTTTACAAAGAACCACATTCTTGAAGTAAGTGTGAACACATAGTACAGGAAACTCTGGTTAATCTGGCATTTGAACAACCAGAATACTTCAATAACCGGCACTTTTTAATACTGCACTGTATATCACAATACAGTTCATCATCTTAACCCTCGTCTATAGCTACAAATAGCTGATTGGTTCCCCTGAGCATTTAACCTCCCCCAGACTGCGTGTATATAAGGGCGTATATTAATCTTTTATAATATTTAAAATTTTATAACATCCTCTCTGAAATGCTAATGCCTTGAAATGATCTGCATTTTGATAATCCATGTATGTATTTAACATTATTTTAGATAATAACAGGTTTGTTTACCAAATGTGAACACATTTAGTTTGAATTTTATTGAACCAATCAGCTATTAGTATAGAAGAGGGACGTGGCTTATGGGTCAGGTTAGCGTAGAAAAAGTATAGTGTGCATTACCCAACCAGCTTCTTATATCATCATCAACATATTTTAAGGTCAGGTTTGACTAATTAAATGCCTTCTACTTCACTTATACTGTATTCACAATTTTATGTATATTTTTGGTGTTTAATCATGTACAGTAAGATCTCATATTTCGCGAGCACTACCTAATGTAACCAAGTCTTATATTTGGCATAAAATATCGTGAGTTTCGCGAGATCCAGCCAGCTGAAAGCGATATCCAGCAAGCTGAATGCTGGCCACCGTCTTGAATGACGTCACAGCCCTCATACCAGTTACAGTCATTTCTGCTACAAAGCGTGTTTTGTCAACGTGAATTGGTTGTAACGCGATTGATAATAGGGGAACGCTGTTTGTAAAACGAATGTTGGCTATAGCGCGATTCCATCCTCAACGTTTTAAGCATGGTTGTGGCGCGGGGTGATGCAATGTTTACAGTTCACGTTCGACATCACTTGTTCAAGTGATTCGTGTCTTTTGTTTGGGAAGTGTTTTTTGAGATGTACTCTGTAAATTTTGTTCTTTTTTTTTTTGCAAATTTAGCTGTTACCCATAAATAGAGTATGAAAAGAATAAGTAAAAAGAATATTTCGCAGAGAGAAATAATAACAGTTTACACCAGCGCGCTCTGTTTACATCACGTGATCAGTTGAATCGCGCGGTTTCTGTCGATTACTCCGAGATTTTCGCTGTTTTCTCCAATTTTGTTGTGTTAGCGATGAATCTGGAAAGACAAGGTAAGAAGAACGTTTTCAAGAAGCGTTCTGGTGATCGAATTGCCGATGGTGAATGTAAAAGAGGTTTACAAGAACACAACTATCACGTTGTAGCCCGCGCCATCCTAGCGACCGCCTGGGCTGCTATAGTGTGCTTTTTTGGGTGGTGCTTCCACCTGTCGAGTCAAGATAATGGCCTCTACCTCTACTGGGGGTCCTACTGGTGCTGGTGGGGGTGGGACAGACCCACCAAAGCGGCCAAATAAGGAAAAGGAGAAGCAGGACTATCATAAGGGAGTTAAGTTTGCCAAGTACTCGATGCAGGATTAGCAGTGTGTGATTAAATTACTTGAGGGAAGGCCTAAAAACTAGTTTCCGGAAAGCACAATCAGGTCAATAAAGGCAGAATTTGTATCATTTGGAAGTTATAAATGGGAAAATCAGAGGTTGATGTAGAGTGACCAGTCTATATTGTTATTTTTCCCATTAGTTTATGTATTTGCATTTGACGAATTTGAATTTGGCGCAATTTTTCAATCTATATTACAGTAAATATAAAAACAGTCAAGAAGGGGTGTGAAGGTTAACTAAGTCAGGTGAACAAGGCAAGGTTGGGTGGGTGGGAGTGAGGTTACAGAGCCTTCAGGCAGGGGAGAAATGGGTAAGATGATTAATTCTGTTGTTCAAGTTGTTATCTAATATTTCAATTATGATATTATTCAGTGTTATAAATTGTTTGGGTAGGCACAGTATATGATACCCCTCTCTCTCAACCATAAGCGTGGAAAATGGCCGTAAAACAATGATGATGATGATGATAAAAGTGTGTTGTCCATAGTAGACCTTAAACACCACCTCTTGTAGTTTTTAGCTTCCTGCAAGGGGCTGGCAACCTCCTGAACCACTGTGTGAGCTTCTGAGATTGACTTAACTCTCAGTACAGACAATCATACTTGTTACAGGCACAGAAATGAAGTTGAAATTTCAATGATGTGAAAAACCAATGATGGGAACTTCTGAGGCATTACAAATGGTATAGTGTAGACATGACTGTGAATAAGGTATCAGCAGGAGTTTGTACAAAGTGATTCTCAAGACTTAAATAACATTGTTTACAGTCACTGATGCATTTTTATTATTAAGTCTACAAACAACTATTTACTAATATGATTCAAGATATCATATAATGGACATCTTTGATCAACATTAAAAAATTAAATAAAAATGTCAAAGTCTTACCTGATATTGACATTAGCACATCTTTGATGACAAACATCCATGTAGTTCTGGTAGGCAAGAGCTGCTCCATGGCAGCTTCATGTAGTTCATTGAGGTTTAAAGTATATATTCCTTCTTCTGCTCCTATAAGTATGTGTTGGTCGCGGGTGTCTGGGTGTATCCAAGAAGCTGTACAATGTATATGTAGCGGACACCCATTGAACACCTGCAAAAGTAGATATTCTGTACTGCACTGTACTGGAATTTATTGGTAAAATTCATTACAGAACAAGTCCTTCACTATTACACCACCTGACAAAAATACTCTTGTTTTTTAGTTGGTAATGATCAAACAGGGAGGTACTACTGCTTGGGAAGATATTGGAAGCATAATGTGTTGTCTAATGGTAGACCCTGCTGCCATATGGCATCACACACACACAAAACACACACAAATCAATAATAATGGGAAAATCCTCTCACAAATAATCAGAAACAAATGTATATTAAAAAAGAGATTTCCCTCAAGTCTACTCTGTGCTTTATTAATAACAAAGCACGGAGTAGACTTGAGGGTAGACTCAACATTATTAATATACATTTGCTTCTGATTATTTGCGAGAGGATTTTCCCATTATTATTGATTTGTATGCACGCACGCACACACACACACACACAATATATTGAATACTTCCAAAGGTGAAATTAGCCAAATCTGACTAACCCAAGTTCCATTGCACACTTTCTAATCATAAAACAAAAAAATTTACATCAGTCTCTGGGAACAACACTAGTTGTTGATACTCTAGATATAAATTACACATTCCCAGGAACAAAGGGTCTCAACATACTACAGGTTGACAATCCCTTATTCGAAATCCTTGGGGCCAGAGGCATTTCGAATTTCGGAATTTTTCGGTTTTCAGAATGTTTTTTTTTTTGTATTAGCCCACCCGGGCATAGACCACTGACCCACATCATGTCCTGGGGGGGGGGGGGGGGGGACATAATAATAATTCATAGGTCTAGGTCATGTTTCTCACTGTTGATCTTTTTTTCATTCTTGTATTTCTTTATTATTATTATTATTTTATTATTGCAGTACTCCTGTGTTATTGTTATTTTTATTAATTTTATTATTATATTTTATTATTATTAATGTTATATTATTTTATTTTGTATTTTTATTAAAATTTTTATTTACTATGAATAATTATTATTATTATAATTAGTATTACTATTACATTTTCGCCCCCCAGGCAATATATATATTGCCCCACAAAAAAAAACTTTCGGTTTTCAGAGCTTTTCGGTTTTCGGAATTTTGGATAAAGGGTTGTCAACCTGTATGAAAAAAACATACCTAAATAACAAAAAAAATCTTACAGTGATAATTACAAACCTTGAGATATAAAATATACTTGTCAAATCTGCACACTATAGTCTATGAAAAGAAAAATTCTTACCTTAGAGAAGCAAGCTCCCATATGGACTTTGGGAGTGGGTGGAAGGCCATTTGACTGTGGTCTTGGAGGGGTGTTGTGTCTACGTTTGTCTTTTCTCCGTGGAGGAACAGGTGGTGTTCCGCTGCCATCCTCCTCCCCACCACTGCCTTCTCCTTGCCCATTTTCTTTGGTTCCTAACAACAAATCTTATGGTAGAATTTTACACAGAAAAATGACTCAAAGTAATTTTCAACAACACACAAAATTTAATGTATTTGCGGTTTCCTGAAACATTGAGCTGTACAGTACTACATGGATTTATATACAATATAATATCTGTATAGGATAACATTAATTAACCCAAAACTCTTCAACTAAAAAGGAACAGCTGTTCAAACCCCATAAATTAACTTGATCCTCTCGTGTATTGTGACGCAAATCACATCAAATCATTGGGTAGCAATACTGTACATAATGACAGTACTGTTACAACCCTCCTTGTTTTGACTGCTTGCCCAGCTTCCACCACTGGTTCCCAGCGGCTAGGGTCGTATGTACAGAGCAGTAGATACCTCACAAGAGTTGTCAATTTACCACTGGCTGTCCCGCCAGTCTCCGGTAATTTCCCGACAATCGGTATCAGTGTACAGACAAACAACAGGCAGGTAGATTTCCACCAGGTCACAGAAACACACTTGTGCACTGTAGTCTTCTTTAACAAACACTGTTAACAGGGTAATGTCTTCACAGCTTAACTCCTCACTTCAAGGATATAGTCAGCACACTACCAGTGTACAATTCCTTAGTCTTCTCACTTTATATTAACCACAACAATTCCACAATACTTGCACAACAATTGTCTCCAGCTGTTCTGCTAGGCTTAGTCTTTACACCAGGAACGGAAGCGATCAACTAATTCCTAGCCTGCTCGCTGCTGTTTATATACGCCTTGTCAGACGCTTCTTGAACATCCTAGAATAACCCAGAGACGCCAGGGAGATTCTAGAACGTTCTACTCTGATCGAGGCTTACAATAATAAGTAAATAATAACAAAATTGATGCAATACATTCTAGAATATTCTTTCATAATTAATACATCAATATATACACGAAAATATCAAAAAAATTGCCAAAATAACTGTTGCTTGGGATAGAAAATAATAAAACACCTAGTTTACAAAATTGTAATACAAATTATGCCTCGGCATAACAGTACTGTACTGTACACATAACAGGATGATAGTGAGTTTCTATGATAAAACATTCACTTAAAATTCTCCAGTACTTACATTCCAGATTGTATTACCACCAAAATTAAATTCATATTAGTGAAAAAGAAATGCCATTCAATAATAAAGAAATCACAAACACTGCTATGAAATTTAACATTTGCTTTATACTGAGAAGTCAGTGAGTGATGTAGTACCAGATATGTCACCCTGATGATTCATACTGACAGTATTTATTACCAGTTATAGAGCACACTGTACATTAAATCAATTTAACAAGGATAACTGAATAAAAACATCTTTCTTCCACTACATACCAAGCTTATCTTCATTAAGTCTTAAAGCTACAGAAAGTAACTGCTTAGTCAAAGGATCGCCCGCCCACCCACACCCACACACACTCACTATACAGCAACACACCAAGTAGATAGCAATCAAACATCAACACATCAATCATGTGATTGAAAAATATTTACAAATGGACACAACACAATAAGGAACAACAATAAGTAAGTCAACTTCTTTTGAAAGATGTTTGAATGATCAATAAAGAACAGTACAGTGATCCCTTGGTTAACGAGCGCCTCGGTTAACGAAATTTCAGTCAACGAATTACCTTCCATAAGATTCTTCACTTCAGTTAATGAGCAAACCCTCGGTTAACGAATTCCTTACAAATTTTTCCCAACATGTTTTCGCCTGCATTTGGCTGCCCACCAGCTGTAGTATTAGTCCGCCAATACAGTAATCGGTTTTAGGGCTTAAATTCCTTACCATTTTAGTAAATATCAAGAAGGTTGTACTATTCAATAATTTTAAAAGTTTTATATTAAATTTTTAGTCATTTTAACAATTATTGAACCTAATTGAAGTTCAGGAAACTAGTTTTTTGCGCACCAAACAGCCACTCAACACACCAAGCTTGGCGTCAATTTGTTTACCAGTTCAGAGGAAGGAACATCTTGTTTGAGACTCTTCAACATTAGAGCTTTTTTTCTGTGTTTCCAGTCAAATTATTGGTCATTTTGAAATATATTTTACATATTGATAATATATAATGCAATGCAATGTTGATTTAAAGAAAATAATCTTGAATTACACCAAGTGAACTGAAATTTTATGGGTGAAATGGCGGCATGGGGTGACTTCTCTTCCACCCCAATGCCTTCTCTTCTCCCTTCTCCTCCACCCCCATTCTAATTCCCATCATCATCATCCTCAACCAGGAGCCTTCTACATGCACACCTCAAAGTAAGTGTACTTTAATGCATTTATTTTTAGTTTGTATGTAATTTTTGGTGATCTGGAACCAATTACCCAAAAACCCATTGAAACAATGATTTCGGTTTACGAATTTTTCGGTTAAAGAGCAACCTTCTGGAACGAATTATGCTCGTTAACCGAGGGACCACTGTACTGCACAAGGAAGTGTACTCACCGTCTCGCCTGCGGTCGTGCTGACTATCACTCTGCGCACGAGCTCGAGCCGTCGCCGATGTTAACGTCAACGTGGCCGTTCGATCCGTCAACTCCTCTCCCTCCTCGTGGTGGGCATCTGCACTGGAATGTCTTCGTGCATGTCCCCGCTCTCGACCTGGTGATGACTGGCTGTACCTGCTAAAGTATGGTTAACATTTACAATAAAGTGGTTTATAAAATTATCTTATAGAAAGAAAAAGACAAAAATTCATGTACAGTATAGTACACTACTACATCTGTCCATTTACAGTAGGATGACAAATGCCAATCCTTTACAGGGGGTCCCCGACTTACGAATGTCTTACTTACGAATGCCCACTGATATGAACGAGGTTAAACTGGAAATTACAGTACAGCATTTTATTTACCTGATGACTTATATTTTGTTTTCATTTACAGTCAGTCCTCAACTTACGACGGGGTTAGGGACCGACGACCAGGTCGTAAGTCGAAAATGCAAAAATAATACATAGAAAATCTAAAATGGGTGTCTCTTTTTCTTCTCAGCACCACGAGAACTTTCACTTTTACGCTTGCCAGCCATTTTAAAGGAATTACAAACGAAAATTCTGTCAGTACACAGCGCGATCACTAATGTCGGAACTCGGAAATACATAATTTGACAAATATTTTATACGACCATGGCCGTCGTATGACCGGGTTGTCATAAGTCAAGTAGGTCGTAAGTCGAGGAGTACCTGGGTACTGTATTTTGTCATTCTATTTCTTCTTTAGTTATAAATTAAGTGATTTTAGATGTATATAAGGACTTAGGCTATGATATAGTGGGATTTTAAACATTGTTCTGAAAGTATGGAATGCGCATAGCATGTGTTCCGACTTACGTAAAAAACCCGACTTAAGAACGTCCTCAGGAACAGAACCCATCATAACCCGGGGACCCCCTGTATTAACAACAACACTACACGAGAGCTGAAGGCTACTGTATCACTTGAAACACTTGCTGCACAATACTGTACCGCTTGGATGTTCATCATCACACAAGTCAACGATCAATCACCAAGGAACTAAGGACAAGTGCGAAGTGAATGAAGACGACATAGGCAAGAGATAAAGTGAGGCGTAGAGAGCAGCAAAAATTAAAATTAAAACGTAAGACAGAAAACAATTGTAAACAAACAAAAGAATGCATTTACTCAACAAAGCTATTGCACAATTATATTGACTTTCTACATTCAATCCATTGTTTATCATAAAAATATTAAGACAATAAAATACTACAGAATTAAACATGTTCTGATACTTCAAACAGCTCCTTGGATAATAGTATAACAAAACAAACCTGTTGTGATTGGCCTCATCCAGGGCCTGACTAGCTTCACTGAGAGAGGTTTCGTCCATACCCACCGGTAAGGTTGCTCTGAGGGAAACACAGACAAGTATTAGCTACAATACATCTTACTGCACCCAACTTCACCTCAGCCCCAAAGCACCACAAACTCTGCCTTTACTTACCACTGCACAAGACCTTTATAAATCTGACAACATAAAACACTTGATACAATTACTTAGTTGGTTTATTTCCATTTGTTTGAAACAACTGATTTTGTGCAAATTTTAGCAGTAGTCTCAAGGCAGTGAGTGAAATCAGAGAGTTATCTAAGCAATTTAATAATACAATTGCTTATATACTTCCCACTGGCACTTGGGATGCTAGGAATGGCATTGTCAACTCTAACACCATCACTACTACTGTCCATTATCAAAAACAGGCAGTACAGTTTCCCATACAGACTGAACTCTGTTATTTGGAAAGTAGTTAATTATACTCTAGACTATCATCTGCTGTACAGTATATTCAAAACTTATTTCACTGTTAATAAAAACTTATTAAACAAACATTAGATGATGCCATTAAAGAAAAAAATCCTAATTAACTAAGATCCAAATACTGTAGTAGGCAATGGTATTACAGACTTAATGCAATGTCAGTCAAGTTTGTGCTACCAACCCCTTGTGTGACAAGATCAGCAGATGTACCCATAGTTTATAGGTCAAGATACTGGATAGCTTTACAGTTCATGAGTCAACATTCCACTCCTAAACAGTTTTCACATACGATGCTGCTGATCTATCACTTATACTTCTTCAGAGGTCATGCATCTCTAGAAATCCCAACTGAAAAGCCAGAACTATATTACAGCTCTTTATAAGGTGCTGCCAAAACAAGAAACCATCACCGCAACTTGCATGCATCCTCAGCAACACCAGTGGCAGCTTCTCTATGTTGTATAACGAGCACTGGCACAACAATACCTATACGTACTGTACAGTAGATCTCTAAACATGTCTGGTATACCTCTTGTTATTAAGGTTATATCTAAGCACACAGCCATCACCAAGAAATAGAACAAAGGTCTAACAGGGCAGGCAGTAAGCAAAGTAATAATCTTCACAATCAGTCAACAATGTGAAACCTATTGGGTTAAATATACTGTAAAAAAAAAAAAAAAAAAAAAAACCTTAATTACTGAACTACTGTAGCTCCCTTTAACAATATTGGTTACCAGTATTTTAATTACTGTGTACGGTATGTGTGCGTCCCAGTACAGGGTACAAAATTATGAACTTCAATCAAAGGCCAGGTAGCCCTTAAAGTTTGAAGCTTAGGGACCAACAACCACATACTGTACCCTGTCAAGAGTCAAAGTTATACTCATCTATAAACTATAGGTTTACTGAAGCTACTAATACTGACTATTCATGTAGAGGAAATTCTGCTGAACAATTTAGATAATTCTACAACAATATAATTGTTTATTTCTCTTTATATATTCACATGATTTCCAAATTCAAAGTACTTCTGTATAAGCTTCAGAGTTAATGGTATACAGTATGTTTCAAGTTTCCATTAACTGTTTCATCTTCACTTAAGTAGACCTACTTTACTTCCCTGCTTAGGTTTGATGAAAAGGAATGGCAGAAGTATCTGTTTGATGAGTGCTCCATCAAACAGAAACAATCTCTTTACCTTGAGCTCAAAGTAAGCAGAGCACTGTTAGGCATTTCATATTATAATTAATATTGTCCTTGTCACTATTTATGTCTGACAGTTACCATAAAAACCAATGAGTTTTACAGAAGTGATCCACATTCACAATACAGTATTACTATTAAGTTCCATGGTTACTGTAAGTGTTCCATGTTTACTACAAGAAAAAAATGAAAGTACGGTGCAGTACTGCCAACACAAGCTCTCCGTCCTCTTGAGTCATAACTCCTGTGAACACATATGAAGTGATGAAACCTATTTTTTAAGTTATCGGTGCAGCCTTTATATTTTGTTTTACTGAAGGTCATATACTCAAATTGCAAAATTTTAAGTGACTAGCAATATATTTTTTGCAGGGTTTCATTAATGTAATTCCCATGGCTTAGTAGCCATCACATGGAAAAGTAGTAGTTCAACTCCTTTAAGCACCTAACCATAAAATACTAATCATGAAGGGACCAAACACCGTAAGTCTTACAAATGTCCCTCAAGAAATTTGGAGCCCAAAATATATCAAGTAGCATGTAAGTGGGTACTACTGTGACCATGACAGTCATATCTCACAAGCACTTCTGGTGATCAACTGTACTGACGTAAGCTTCATTAACCCCTTCACTATGGGGACGCCACTTTTAACATTTTATTTGGCTAATGCCAGACCATTTTATTCAGCACAGAGGGAACCCCATACACAAGGAGTTAAGAAACTTTGACAGTTTTGAATTACAATTTTGTGACAAGAAAATATAATGTATGCCCCTGCCGTCTGAATTCAACGACAGGACCCAAAACAGGGATGTTATAAATTTATTTCCAATCCTCAGTCAAATTTCCATCAACGTCCCCTTATAGTGTAAATACCATTGTAACGCGCCTACCAGCAAAACTTTAACAAGAAGTAAATACACCCATATAGTATTTTCTTTTTATGCTGACATTCTGAAATCTATTTAATCTACAAAATGCCATAAAGTTTGCATCACACTCGTTGAAAACTGATAATGCCGACAGCATTATAATATAACTCAAGTCATGGTCACCAAGTCCTACTCACTTCACCAGACATTCACGGCAGGTTAATATAAAATAAAAAGAACATTTGCTGTAAACTCAATATTACAATGCAATAACGTTACTAAAAAGCCGAATTAAAAAACACCAATAATCTAACCAAATTTTAGGCGATCACTCGGAAAACATTAATCTTAAAAAAAAAAAATAATAATAAATAAAATATTATGATATGCACCTTTACTCAAGTTGAAAATGAACTGCTAGAAACATAAGACAGTACAGTACAGTAATAAGCAACAAACATTGCTAACAAACGACCTAGAAATAAAAGAATGTGCCAATTTGAGGGACAGTACATTCTGAAAAATTATTCAGTCTTTTAACAAAAATGTAATAAAAAGGATGCATAATTTGAAAAGGCATCTGGAGAAATGTGGGTAAATTTGTGCCTTTCCACAGTAAGTGTTAAGGCCACAGAGACGTTCAAGGCTTGCTCAGTTCTCTACCCATGCATCCTAAAAAAAATCATACCTTTATGATTTGTGTTAATAACAATAAATGAAGTCGTCTCCTGTTAAAAACAACCAAAAGTAAGTATTTTCATGGTTTACAGTTCAACAATGTAAGTACGGTACATGAAAATACTGTTTGGTCTTTAACCCTTTAGATGGCAAGGTATTTTATTCTGGCTAATGCCAGATGATTTTATTCAGCTGAGGGAGTCCCTGCCTGCTAGGAGCATTAATGGAAATAATGACTTACTGTGGTAAGATCAGTTGCCATAATAACAAACACAATTTTCACAACATATTACACCTGGGGATAACAAGAACCCCAAATACTGTACTGTACTATACTGTACTGTACTGTACTGCACTGTATTGTATTGCACTGAATTGTATTGCACTGTACTGTACTGTATGCCCCGAGCTGGAGGAAGCCGGTTTTCTCAGCTGAAATCCATCAATTATGGTAATATGAAAATAAATAAATAAATGAAATTACCTCACAGGGTTTACTGGATTAAAACTTGCACTTTGGTTTTATGTTATGTACTGTACCTCTTTTGAATCAATCTGAACTAACCCAGTCCAGCAATAAAGTCTACAGTATCAACTTTGGCAACTATGGGTTCTAAGTTTCTTAGGTCAAAAAATAAATTTCTATATCAAGTGTTATAGAAGCCAAAATGACTGTCAGGAGGACTACAAAACAACAATACTTAATTCATTAAAAGAGCAGCTCTGTGTATAAAACAGACTTAGGTTCCTGAACACCTGGTGGATGATAAAGGCTAGGAACATGCCCTGGATGAATCCTGCAATACTGTACTGTACACAGCATATAACATGCAAAGATATATTATATCACTTCTGTATTCCAAAACAATAAATTAGCTACATAGAAATTGTCTAAACTAAATGACCTACGATTCCAAGCTATTATGAGGAACACTTTTAGAAAAATATAATACCACAACTTTCACTTTCATTGGCTTGTTGTTTCAAGTTAAATAACAAACTGAATTGGGTGTTATTGTCTTCAAATGTATGTTTATGACCATCAGATTTGTTATGAAATAAGTCAAAGAAAATTAAACTGCCAGACATACCTACATCCTAATGTCTACCAATTTTTTTACATTAACCAACTAAGTATTCCTGAAGAAGTAGCAGGGTTTTAAAACCTGGCAGCAATAGAAACTAAACACACTGAGAAAATTACCTACAAAATTCTACTATTATTATTACTTTTTATTTCACCCAAAAGATCATATGAAGTCTCTGTTATAAGAAACATCCATATGTTTGTCTTAACATAGACCAGTAATTCAGGAGACGAATGATAACAGGAGGGATGTACAGCCAATCCAAAAGATAACAAGACCTCGAAAGGTGGAATAGAAGAGGAGCGATAACCTCAAGAAGCATTCATGTATGGATAGAGTTGGTCTTCATATTGCCTGGGACCTTGATACTCTTTGGACTGGCTGTACAGTTGTCAAATAAGCTCACCTTAGCCAGCTGAGCTAATACTGTACAGTATGCATAACCAATACAGTACATACAATGTTTAATAATAAAACAGTAGAAACTAAAAGTGAAATAGTTAAAATCATAATACTTACTTTCATTGTTGAAATGTTGATATATAAAGTAATTTATTAGGAAAAATTATTCAAAATGCTTTCATGTTCTTCTACATCATTTGACTGAAGGCATGAAAGATTCCCTAACTTCTTAAGAAGTATATGAGAAATTGCTTCACGTACACAATGGAATACCCAGTGCAGCTCATACTGCCATGCAGTGCTACCTAAGTGTACCATGCATTAAACCTTTGCTGCCAATGCGTTAAATGCATACCTAAATATGTTAGTAAATAGGACACATCACTGCACTAAACTACAGTATATACAATAAATGGGTTATCAATTAAAATGTGCTGCTACACACTACACAAATCAATTCCTTACTCAAGGCAAGTAATTAAAAACATTCTTCAAAGGTAAAATTCAAGCTGAAAGAGGTAAAAACTGATTTTGTTTGAAAACAATTTTTCAAAATAAATTTTCAACAGATGGAACTAAACTACAAACTAACACTCAGATCACATCCTAACTGTCTTATTTATCTGTACAGTAAATGTAAGAACAAAAGATAAAAAATAATGCACTGAGTATTACTTTATCGCTCGACACCATACTCCATTTTCAGAGATGGAAACACCTCATTTACAGACCTAAACAAAATATCCACATTGTAAAACTATATCCTACCCTAAAATCGTATAGGAACTTACAATTTTGATTACAAAAATTAAATGAAGATGGACACACAAAATACTGTACATACAAGTGAATAAACATGAGAAAATCTGTAAAATTCTGAGATGCTTACAATGTGAAGGATGTATAGTACTTTGTGTTTGAAAGTTCTAGACTACAGTTTAAGAGATGGAAGATAACTGTAGATGCACTGTCACTATGTACTTTTACTTAGCTAATTACTATCTCTTGAGCCTCTCCCACCAACCTTACGTGTGACGGAGAGGCAAATTTACGAGGTAGTGATCTTATGAGGGATGGAAAGGAAGTACTAAGGGATACAGAAATGAAAACAACAATTTAATATGAAGAACAATAAAAATAGTTATATCTTTAATGATGAATAAGCAAATATTAATATACTGTATCGGCTATAAACAGGATTCTATTTAATTATATATTCAAATTCTGGTCCTACTCAGCATGGGAGGGAAAGGAGTACAAAATATTTAAAAACATCCATACAATGGCCTTAAAATAAGTGGAGCAAGATAAAGTGAACATGATTTGTACACTATGCACACTGCTTCATACCGATTTACTTTGAATATAAAACAGTCAGTGAGAGCAACTCCAGTCTGTCACTCGGACTTCCATTTTTTATAGTACTGTACTTTATTTTTAGTTTAATTATGGACTGGGGAGGTAGACACAGCTCATACAATAGAAACGGTTTACAGTACTACCTTTCACTCCGTCAACAAGAATTTTAACTGTGACTGTATTAATTTTACTTGCATTTTATTTTATTTTTTTTTAAACAAGTAAAAGAGGGTTGGTGATAGGAAGGGCATGCAGCTGTAAAACTTTCTTCACTCTTCTCTAACAGCATCAGGTACTCACGACTAACCTACACTAGCACAGTAAATGGCCGTAAAACAGGGAAGACGACTGAGTTTGAATGACAAGATGAAGTGTTCTGTCATCTTACAAGCACTGAGAAACTGAATTTTCTTCTTATTACAGACAGGAATAAACTTTACGTTAATAGGAGATCCTCAGTAACTAGCAAGGGACACCTGGGCTACAGTCATCACCCATGGTATTGATCCATGAGAGATATAGAGGAGGAAGGAGAGAGAGAGAGATAGAGTGAGATATATTTGTAGCCTCTAATGTCTCAGGAAATGTTTACTATCTTGACCATAACCATTTCCTCACATACTACTATACTGTACCACTTTTTAAAACCCTTCTTCCTAATCAATGCCACACGTTTAGCCACAGTACATTACCCTATGTTGAAGTAGACCACATCAACCTCTGCTGGTACAGGTACACTATTTTCTGAAGATCCAGCAAGAGGATATATACCTTGATTATATAACAGCTCACAGAATAATCTAGATTAAGTTTTCTGTAATAGTGTTGGGTGTCTGGTATGTGGTGGTGCTTAAAAAAATATAACACTAAATAGTTAAGTAAAAAATATACATGCACTATCATGCTTTAAATGTAAGACTTGGCTCTCCAAATGTAGCCACAATACTCATTGCATCATTCAAGTAAGATAACAAACATCTGTTTTGGATCTTTTGCATGCAATATTGAAAGCCAAATTTGCCTTAAAGATTCATCAGTCATAAGTAATCAATAACTTGTATAAAAAAACGTGTAATCTGAGAGTAAATGTGTAAAGTGCCTTCAGTTTAAATTCATAATCATGTACAATTATAGCAAAAAGTATTTCAGCCTCTTTCAACCAAATGTTTTCCAATAGTTGCCTTTCCAGGATCATTAATGCTCAAGCTACTATTGAGCCATTCATGAGATCACCACACTGTACTACTGTAATATCATTGACAGAAAAAAAAAAGAATATATAAATGATTCCAGTAGTTTATACAAATACTGCAGTATTCGTGTACAACTGCCAATTGTAAGACCTGCCAATTCTTCAAAAAATTGCTATTATATAAAGATATATATTAAATTTTGTTCTCAAATTTTCATAAAAATACAGGTAATTTAAATTCTTATGATGTTTTCTTCACACACACAAAACCAATTCTTAAGAATCTTCATATCTGCCACAAAAATTTACTTCAGCTGTCATCAGAGCTGTAGATAAAGGTGATCTCAAGGCTGGTTATGAAATCTAGTCATAAATGCAAGTACAGATCTTAACATACTGCGAGGAGTAGGTCATGTCCACGTCCAAGTCAGAAAGACGATCGCTGTGCCCCCTGTAAATGGACGCCACTCCTTAGCTTTCCTACCACACATGGCCACTCATGCAAACAACCAATGCCAGCAACAGACCAGCAGCTCTCAAGAGGTAGAGTCTGTCTCAGGTCCCATTAGTTATCATCACTGACTTCAGCTTCTAAAAGCTAAGCTAATACACTTTGAAAAGTAGGACTCCGGCTGATTAACAAAAAACAAAAAGATATTATCCCTAACCTGATTATATTATTATTACTGCGATAGCAAAAATACATTTAATTTCTCAAGCCATCAAGAAAGTATGATGTTTCTTTCATAGTTATCAATGACCCCAAAACTGAAACATGACTGATTATTTTCATAATGTTCAATGCAAATCTAATTATGCAGTCCAAACTAAACTATTGTATAACTAATACTGAGAATTATTGTGTTCACTAATTTACTTGGGAATCTCTAAAAACAGGAACAAAAATAATATATATATATATATATATATATATATATATATATATATATATATATATATATATATATATATATACACACACATATATAATACGGTAATAATAATTTCCTCGAGTGTCTAATGATGATGTTGTTGATATGTAACAAATACTGTATCACTCTTTCTGAATATAATTGTAGTAGTAATGCAGCAGCACATACATACACACTCACATATTTTTAGTTTACTTGTAAACTATGAACCCAGTGAAGAAAAGACAGTGGGCATATGTAGAGTGTGTGTGTGTGCTCACAATCCTGTATTACAATGGAATATGGTTTAAATGAGTGAACTATATAAAAAAAAATGCCCTTAAGATGACTGCCATGTGCAGTTGTGCAGATATAAATGTTTCAAACTGTTGTAGTGTATATTCAATTCTCCATAATTTTCAAGTTCTTATGGACACTTTCAGTAAATAATTCATGGGACCATTTGGATAACATATGCGGCATTCTTCTATGTACACTCTCCCCAAAAGTATCGACCCCCCTGGCCCTGCTGTATTTGGAAATGAACACAATAACAAGTGCACAGCAGTCTCAGTTTGGTTGGTGTTTCAGATTGTGAGTTGCACCTTTCATTCCTTCTTCTAGCACCTGATAATCACCATGATATCTGCAGTATACCAACTATTCTCTATACAATGTAATGAAATAGGACGAATTGTGACATCATACGCAAAACCAATAACGTCACGAGTATCCCCGCTGACTTATGAACCTCAGATACTATTTCAGCCCCAGGGAACGAGTTGCCAAATAGGAATACAGAATAACGTTACTATGTTTTCATGAACCCAGGTTACAATGGCATCACTTCAAACGAAATATGAAAAACTATGATCCGATATTACATTCATTTGCAAATACAGTAATATACAGTAATTACAGGTGTAATATGATGCCATATCCAATGACATTATGATTTACTGCATTTTGATATTATTTCTACCTCTATTGACGAAGTAACAATTATGAATATAACATTTCATCTCATGATTCGTGCTGGCAACGGAACATATGATACACAATATGAGACGATGTAGTCAAATCCTCCCGTGGATTTCCAGCAGTAAGCACCCTCTATTTGACTACCGTTAATATATTTTCACTACATTAATATCATCATATTATTCTCTTAAAGATAGAGCACGGTGATTCACCATAATTACAACAAATGCCAGAAATAATAACTGGCAACCTCACAGATACTAGGAAGGCAGGCCTACCAACATAGAGCAGGAATCACATTTCGTGACTTAAGTGATCGGAAATATTCGTCCACTGTGACACATTGTATCAATGAAAAAAGGAGCCGATACTCTGTGGGGAGAGTGTGCCTGGTACAGTGTTCTTCCATACTGGGTCCTCTCCTAACATGTCCCCACACTCTACATCATGTGTTGGCTCCACATATGTTCACACACCTTAACCTAATACTGTTGATTATTTATGTCAAAATACAGTTCCAATACCCATATATTCCTGAATCCATTCCTTCAACATCATCATCTGGACTCATCAAATACACCTTCCATATAATATAGCCCATCACAATTAACAGATCTTTAGTCTCCTCATAAGTTACAACTTTAGATTTTTCTATTTCACAAGAATGTTTTACAGAAATACTAAACACTCTTCTTGCAACTGTACTGGTCTCTCACACTGGTTCCTTCCTCTCCTCAAAATCAAGGATATACTGTACTTAACTTCCTGTTCAACAAAATGTGAAGATTTACTCCATAAACTGATGAACTGTGAAAACAAACTTCCCATGGCACAGTACACAAGCAAATGACCTTAAAATCCATTACATCTTCCATCTTGAGTACATAATGTCTATAAAAAATAAGGTAACCAATACAAAAACTAAATCTCGCCAATTCCACTTTTTCCTAGTTAGCATTGCTTCTATTTACTGTACATCTAGAATAAATATTTCTTACCCATTACCACATTATGGTCTCGGCCAGCCAGCACTATACTGTACACTAATTGCCTCAATTGACAATATGAAATATTCTGACAAATAGTTTGCTTATCTCTTGATGGTTATTCTTTACAAACATTAAGCTTTTACCTGTTCTTTTTTATTTACATTTCACAAGTTGCTTTCATCTTTCTTTCTTGCTACTGAACCTTGTTTTTCATATTATTTAGTCCTCTTATGTGTTCTTTATAACATGTTAAAGAGCATAATTACACCTCCACTTGTTACTGGTCTAGCTAATTCTGACAGCCTCACCACAAACATGTATCACCCACACAGTATCCAATTGAACATATCTACTGTACTATCTAATTATTGATCTGTCAGTCACAAGCACCGTTTCTGGTGACTAACCATTTTTCCATAATATCGTAATTCCCAAGTTTTTTTTTTACTGTCCTTCTCATCTGCTAATCTAAAGACTTATATTTTTAATTGCCACAACATATAAAAAAAATATATATTCGTTGCAGAATGCCTTAGCTATCTAACATACTGTACATCTGCAAAACACCAAATACTGTACAGGGTACTAGCAAAGAATCAGATGAGCCTGTGCGCTAGTTAATGATTTTAATCTAAATCTGTTCATCAGGCGCCATTTCAAGAGAGCTACGACTTTCAAAACCTGAGCCACATCAGTCTAAATAATTATATTGTACAAGATGCCATTCCAGTTCAATCCAACAGCACCAATTGGACACCCACTCACAACCGACACACATGTGCTACCTACACTCACTTAAAAACATTTGACCATATAGAACCAAGACTCATAAGACACACAATGGATACGTTATGACGGGAACACCTTAAAGAAAACTGTGATTTTTGTTGTTAATGTAGAAGCTGAAGCTATAACGGTGGCACCAGCTCCCTTGTCTTTGTTGCTTCTAAAGTCAAGTGATGAAATTGAAATAAAAATATGCATGTAATCTTGTTTTAAAGTAAAAAGGCCTATAAATGCAGACATGTATGACTGTGGTGTTGATGTGAAGGTCCAGTGATGTGCATGCCTCTCACTGCATATGCCTGACTATGTGTATACGCATTGTATATCTAATCGTGTACATACATACACATCCATGTGTCTATTAATGAGTTGTCATTCAAGAGTATATTTTGTGTGTGTGCGTGTGTATACATGTAAGGGCTTTAACTTCCCATCTAGCTAAAATAAAACATGACCTACATTAAGATACAAGAAGTTGTCTTTCAAAATTTAAACTAACTATATAAAAACTAACACAACTTGCTTACTGGTTGTAATATACAATAAAAAATATAAACATCACAAAATAACTTCTACATTTGTAAAAGCTTTATATATTTTTTATAAAATTTGCTCATAATTATATTAATACAGCAAGCAGTTTAATGTTACTTGTCATTACTCATACAAGCATTAATACAAATAAACGGAGGATTATCATGTTATTGCATTCATCATTTTTTGTCATTGAAAATACAACTGATAACTAAACAAACTAATATCAAAGGACCATGTTTACATAAGCTAGACAGCCCCCTGCACTAGATGTTTAGGCATTTGACTTACAAATTCCATGTCCAGTCACAAACAATATTATGTTCTTCATGCCAGTTATGCCTGAAGAAGCACAGATATGTTATTTATTAATTGGGGAATTATATACAGCAATTAATAAGTATAGGGTAATGCGAGGTAAACACTGCAGTCATAAAACAAATCTTTGACATGAATAACAGGATGTAATCTTGGTGGCACTTGTGATCTGCCACAACACATGCCCGTGACAAGGATACTTTCTTAAAATGAGCCAAAACTGCTCCCAGAATTAAAGAGTGAGTCATGTAGAAGAAAAATAAACATAGACTAGTCTACTCCTTGATTACACCTTGCAAAAGAATTACACAAAAAAGACAAGTTGTGCATAGTGAAGGGAAATTTGTACAGTATTCACCTAAAAAATTAAAAATCATTGAGAAGAGGAGGAACATCTTTCAGAGAGTTGGGATTAATCTTCGTATTTTAGGTGAGGTTGTTAAAAGCACACAAGGAGTACATCTCATAGAGTGCAATGAATCTCATTGGATTAGTAAAGGGTAAAAGCCATCAACCTTACACACACACATGTCTAATCTATATCAGGATAGGTAGATGCTGTAAATACAAGTAAGGAATAAATTATACTGATAAATATACACAAGGTTTATCTATTCTTGGTTATTGTGGAGAAAAATATATTATACTTAGTAGCCATATAAAAGTATGTTTACAGGGACCAGTACCTCACATCCTCTTGATCTAATTCATAGTAACCTTTTCCACATGTACCCCAATCTATCAGCCTTCCTCAAACAAATTACCAAGTATCATGGTTAATCATTATACATACATAAATGGATCTCAAATAATGACTAAACAACCCTCTTCCACTCCATGAAATGCACAGATCCCCATAAGAGCTACATTATGAAGTTTCACAAACATAAGTGTATGAAATCCTTGTTATATACTGTATAATATTAATGAATTGAAGCTAAAATTACTGAAAACAAATTACTATTGCCTTAAGGTTTTTTACCAAACTATGAAGACAAAAGAAGGACATTTTCTGATCTCTCTCTCCAGCCAGAAACTAGAGCAAAAACCATCACTTCTTTCACTCTTTTTCACCCATCCATTTTAACTGCAGTGATATCTCAGATTATAGAAGTTCCAAACTAAGAATTACCCATCACCCTGGTATGTACAGAAATCATTCCTTATAACGAAATTCCTTTTAACTCGAGTTCGAATTAGCAAAACAAATATGTGCCGGAACTGTATTAGCCTCTCCAGCTAGCAGAGACTTTGTGCTAGATGAGAGTAGTTCCGGTAATGTCCACGTGGGCTCACATCTTTGTTTTGGTGCGATCAGTCAGTTTCCTGCCACACCTCACCACACATTGTTGTCGTCTCCCAGGTTTTCTAGTATATGTATGCATATACAGTACTGTATATCACTGTCACCATACCTAAAGTGAGTGCTAAATCCAGTGAAGAGAAGGGTAAAACAGCGAGTCTTTCAATTTTACAGAAACTAAAATCTTTATTAGTTGCGCTATTAATTATTTTGATAATATCCTGTATGAACAGTACATGTACAGTATGTGCAAAATCACAAGATGCATACATTTGGATGGCTGACAATGTTTACACTGGGTTCATAGACTTGTTGGGTATTTTTGCCAGTTCCAATAGTTGTCAGGTGGCTACCAACCCTCTCTCACTGTTTCAGTGTGTTGATGCTTCGGTGTCACCCAGAGGATGATTATTAAAGTAGGTTAAGAACAGTTTTTTTTTGGGGGGGCTTCCGGAAGCTATTTCCATTGAAGTCAATTAAACTATAATTCATTATTTGATGAATCACAATGCGTTATGGTACCTAGCCCGTGAATTATCGTGACTTCAGATATAATAATAACATCTCAAGCCATTTTTTTTGCTTGTCTTGTTCACCCCAGCAGCTCCTGATATACTGTACACTCATACCTTTATTCCTCTCCCAGTTTGTGTCACAGTTCAGAAATCTCAAAGAGAAGCGCTTAAAGAGTATACAGTAGTCAGGGCGATTGGTGCAAAGAAAGTGTAAAGAGCAACAAGACAAATAGACATACTTCACAAAAACAGTACTTGATCATATCCTCAACTTGCATACGGAATATTGGAACGTTCCCTTTTACTATAAATTCGTGTTCACCCTCCTGGTACACCACACAGTCGTCACAGCAACCACAGATTCACTTCATTTCCTTATCCCTTCACTCCTTTTCACTGTGTCATCCCTATAAATTGCTTGATGTTGTGCACCTCTCTTTATCACCTACCTGGATGCTATTCCCATTCCTTTCATCTACTTTCTGTTCTTCCCCCTCTTCCTCCTTCCACTCTCTTCTAAATCATATATTTTTTTTCTCCATTAAAAATGTTCACAGTCTGCACTGGTACTCCCATATACAGTCTTTTTATATGGCTACTCTGTGCTTGTTAGAATATATACACTATACAAGTACCACTAAACTAAAGACAAAAGGATCAAGCTAACATGCTTGTAATAATGACTGCCATGTATTCACTTCAACCACGATGGAAATTAGGAACTTCCACATTACATAAAGTTCTTCATGCGTTACATTGCAATGCCTTAAATAACTCGAGGATCAATGCATCAAATATCCTTGACAAGTTATACTCCCACAATGTTGTAAAAAGTCATTAATTGTATATGGAATTACTTAAAAGTTATCCAACAATAGTTCTTTTTAATTGTATGATTTTGTTAATCCTAAGAGGGTATGAATATACAGAACTGTTGTGAAAAAATGCCAAAGATTCAAAATTCTCTTAGCCTCTATTTTTTTTCTCAATAAAAAGTACCATATTTTTATACAAGAAAAAAAACCCAGTTTTTGTAATGTAAGTTCCTTTTTCCATAAATATAAACAAAGTCATCAAAACATTTTAGAATAAGCACTGTTTTTTTTTTAATATCAGTAAAACCTTCCAAAAAAAAAGGGGTCAAAGCCACAGGGGGGGAGGGGAAAAAGCATTTCCTCTGTGTGAGGAAGAAAGCCAAGTCGTGGCTGCTGTAAGACTTGTGTATCTCACCCTACTTTATGGTACTCTGGGTTAGGTCACTGGCAGTGAGTGATTCACTCTGGATGAAAGGGAAAAGTTTAGTGCATTTAGCACAAAATGAATGTCTAGGTTAATCACCCATTTATGGGCAGCTACGTCTTCCAACCCTACATACCACCATGGCCTGTGTACACGGCCGTGAACTAAGCGTGATAGAGGAGACCACACACGGGCCCAGGGAAACCACTGTCTGTCACAGCCACACACAAGGACAAACACCAAAAGTCAAAGATTCATTAATGCCCCATTGTGCATCTGTTTCCCTTATATATATATATATATATATATATATATATATATTATATATTATATATATATATATATATATATATTATATATATATATATATATATATATATATATATATATATATATATATATACTTCATTTTTAGTCCATTTAACACGCAGACTTTGAACATTATTATATATATATATATATATATATAGATATATATATATATATATATATATCTATATATATATATATATATAATATATATATATATATATACTCATTTTAGTCCATTAACACGCGACTTTGAACATATATATTATATATATATATATATATATTATATAATATATATATATATATATATATATATATATATATATATATATATAACCAACAACCTCACCAGGAAGGACTCGAACCCTCGACCTACTGGGTGTGTATATGGACTAAAAATGAAGTATATATATATATATATACAGTATATATATATATATATATATATATATATATATATATTATATATATATATATATATATATATATATATATATATATATATATATATATATATATATAAAAACAGATCAAGAAGTAAATGTGAATTTCTAATCATATCTCTCTTTATATCTACACAGTTCTCATGATTACACGCTAATGCCAATTTAAGAATCAAAATATACAGTAGTGTACAAGGTACTGTACTCTACTGCCAAGATATGCAGTGCAATACAATATGAGGTACAGTACTGTACTGAAAGTGAGAACTTTAAATTTTCATGGTGGGTCTAACATATTACAGTACTACAAGGATCATCTTAAGATAAGAAACATAATAGATCTGCCAATGACAGTTATGTTCACCTCCAGGTCACAACTTATTGCACCATGATAATGACATTTATCCATAATTTCTTAAAATCCGATTAAAGAAGCAACCATTAAAAGCTTCCTGAATAAACCTCCAACTACACACTAATATGCATAATGGGGAACACCAAAAATAAGCTGTAGGAATATTATAAAGGAAGTAATAATTTAGACATTTAAATAATCCTGTGGAATAATTAGTACTAGGCACCTACATATTACTGTTCAAAAAACAGATGAAGTAATACACAAGGAACTGAGCACAACATTAATGTCAGAGAATTTACCTTAGAATTAATAACCTCATTTAGTTACAGCCAAGACACATGAAGCCTTAAAGAGATAACTTAATAATAACCCGGGAAGATGAAGTCAATGAGATCACCAAGTTGAAACACATGGTGACAAGAGGGTTACTAAACTTAAATTTATTTGCTGTTGATGGCATTAGTGAGCAGCAGGGTAAGCACTCATTTAACAAGGTAAGGAACTCCTGTCATGGTACAACTTGCAATAGAATCTTGAAAAAAAATCTTGAAAGTTATCTTCGTAGAATATGAAAATACTATAGTACAGTACTATATTTTACAAATTGAGAAACCAAAAAATAGTCATATGAAAAGCAAAAATTATTCTATCAACTCAACAAACACAAGGCACACAAGTGAATTTCAAAGTTATTAGCAAATTTACATTTAAGACAAAACATGGAATTTTTGTTTAGCCTTAATGAACTTGGTGACTAATAAGGTCATCAGGTACAGTATAGGGAGACAAAAAGTTAAATAAGCAAGGAAGGCACAAGCATTCATCACATCTTAAAACTATGTAATAAAGTTACTTTAAATAAAGATTTTAAGATAACTGAGAATGCTGCCATATTAATGACATTTTACAAATGCAAAAATGGACCTTTTATAGTTCAATGAATTAAATGCTATTTGGCAATCGACAAAGCTACAACACAAATTTTATGGGTATCAAGAGAGTGCTTTTTCTTATAAGCCGTCACAGTACAGCACAGTACCGTTAGAGAAGCATGCGAGGAACAAAACAACAACCATGCAGATCAGAACTACAGTTAGTGTTTCTGCTTTAATACTTTCTCAAGTTATCTGTGAGGCTATACCAGCTACAAGTACAATGTTAGGCATACACAAAACAATACAACAGTTAGTAGGTTAAACTGGTAATATTGGGGAGTTCATACCTCATTCGCAACTCTTCATCAATATACTGCAATAGGCTCCTGTCGAGAGCAAGGTATACAATGTATGAGTTAGGCAGCAGGAGCAATACTATGTAGGGGGGTGGACGGCGGGGCGGGGGTTACAACAGCCCCAAGGTCCCGAACACAGCGGGAGCTGCTGTGTCCGTAAATGACATATTGTCCACACAGATTCAAAACATAATAAACTTAATGGATCTGAGTATTTACTGAAGCAACCACTTATCAGAAAAAAACAAAAAACAAAAAAAAAAAAAACCATGTATAAATAATGTGATGAGTGACATCACTTTATATATATATATATATATATATATATATATATATATATATATATATATATATATATATATATATATATACACACACACACACACAGGGGGTATACAAAAGCAAAAGTAAAATCATTTTGTTACCGGCAAACAAAGTAATCATAGTAGCTTCAGATTTTGGAAGTACAATACTGTGATTTACAATTATGGTATTCAATGTAAGTATTTCTATATATAATAAAATAAAATAAAATAAAATGAAATGAAATAATGAAACTTTTAAGATGAGAAGAATCTGACTAAAATGAAAACAATCTATCATTTACGAACACAATCGCTAATGGGTCAGCCGGGCTACCTCCTACCATAGGCAACATTCACCTTCCAGTATGTGGCTACCTGTCACATCCACTGCCACAGTAATGATTATCCTACTATATTAATATCATCATTCTGCTCACTATAAATAGGGTAAGTATATTATAATCACAGCTACAGTATGTACAATAAAATACTGTGCTAAGTAAATAAGCTTTATCTTGTACTAATCTACCTACTGTAGCATGAATACAACATTCAGCTGCATTTTGTTTAGTGATTATATTATCATGTTAAAAATGCTATAAAATTTAGGGATGTGATTTTATTTTGTGCACTGAGCTAGGAAACAATTTAATTTTGAGACCCTTATTTTATTATACGAAAAAAAAAAAATTATGCCATGCCAAACTTAAAGATGAGGCAAAACTGCTTTCATTTCATACAAACATTTTATAGATAATGAGCAAAATAGGATGAACCTCGTACGACTCTGCATCACAAATTCTAAAAGAGCTTGAATAATTGAAGAAAAAAAAAGATTATACTATATTACATTAATTGGAGACACGTCTTTCATATATTATTGACCACATATATGGAGTGCACATAAAACACACACAAGCCAGGGAGAACTTAGCTAAACGAGTCTTATTTTTCTAAGGTACAGTACCACCAAACAATCGTAAACACATTAAAAATCTATAATCAATGAGTAAGAACACTGACCTGCAGTAATAACTGATGCTGTCTTAGGTCAATGTGAATGTGGTCAAAATATTGAAAATATTCATGCCAATAAGGGAAATGCAGAAAAAACTACATTATGGGCATATTAAAAAATGCACTAGCATAATATACAGCTCAAGGCACAAGAGTGGCAGGACACCACCTTTAAACATCTCCTGTAAACAAATAAATAGTCATTCCATCAAACCAACCAAGACAGAATAAAGAAAAATTAAAACTTCTTCCCCTCTTATGGAACCATTCAAGAACGTGGTCAAAAAACTACCTTGGAGACATTCGCAGAACATCAGAGCCAGAGAGAGGACGTTTCTCCCGTCTGAGGGTATCTGGCACTCCCTCGGTAGTGGGAGGGGCTTCCTGGGCATCCCGGAATGATGGGGGGGCTTGTTGGGGGGCATTCAAGGAGCCCATATCACTCTTCGACCGGTGGCGATGTCGCTTGTGGTGTCGGGAACGGGATCGGGACCGAGTTGGGCGTTCAGTCTCTTGGTCAGATTGGTCATGTGAGGTTAGTGAACGATAGGGTATGGTCGTGTCTTCTGAATAGTCTGGTATGAGGCAACTTGGTCTTTGACAGTCAGCAACAGTGCAAGTGGGATCATGGTAGGGGACCTCATCATTCTTTAAGATAAATGAGGTTGTCATGTAGTCATTGTTATCAGGGTCAGGTACAGAGTATCCATTGTTTCCATCAAGGTAAGAGTATTCATTGTCCTGCTCCCTCTGACTGTAATGATTATTCAAGAAATAGTCATGGGAGTAACTAGTGTGAAGGTTTCCATGACCTATCTCCACAACTCTATCAGCCCTTTTGGAATCAGAATTTCGAGGGGAACCAGGGATATAATTTGAGGAATTGATATAAGTCGTGTCTGCATGGTGGGACAAGTTAAGTGGGGGTAAGTTTGCATAGTCTCTATCACTGCTGTCTGCACCTAGTCTCAGATAGCCACCGTTTTCATTAGGGCCATTTGCGGCGATGTCCCTGAGCCCCCCTCTGCCCCTCCGTGCGCTGGGCAGTGACTGGGTCCAGGTCAGACTAGTGACAACAATGAGGTTGCCTTGAGAACTTGTTCACATTAGTGGAAAATAGGTAGTCAATATATTATACTGATACCTAGTTTGACATATATATCAAACTGGTTGGAAACAGGTTCACTTACACAAAGAACATTTATTTCCCCATAAGTATTTTTCTCGTGCTGCTTTCTTCACGAAATAAATTGTCTTGTATCTGAGTCATGCAGCATTTGTAATAAGTTAACAAGTCTTGTACTGTATAACACATGTGTACAAGTGCATGTGTTTACCAACTTGGATATTTTGTTAATACGTTGTTCTGTTGACACCCTTGCAAATATCCAACATTAGTGTTTTATTTAGATTGCATTCTAAAAGATAATATTCAGTACAACAATAGTTTCAATAAGGTTATTGTTAGACACTGATTGCTGTTATGTTAACTGAGATTCAGAGTCTACCATTAGATTAGTGTTTAAGAATTGAAGATAGTTGCCATTAAACAGATGAGTTTGTTACTTAAGCTAACTGAGAAATCAAGGGTGAAAGACGAATTATAATTCCAGCAAAGGGTAATTAACACTGAGTACAGGTTCTTCAATTAACTACTAACCACCAATAACATGAGACACACCACCAATGTTTGTCAGCATCAAAACACTGTAATAAACCATTGGGTATAAACAACTTATACTCGTGTTTCAGCATAACCCTAACTACTTGAGCTGTATGACACACAGGAGAGTCTTGTTGACTCCAGCAACATTTATCAACACTACCACCAAATATCTACCAACAACATCATCTCTTAATCTTAGCTTCTCATGCATCTCATAAAAACCTTCAAAAACAACAAATATAACACAGTAAAGTAAACACATTATCTCACTCCTTCACAAGAAGAAAATGAGTATCTTAAAATTTTGACAAAACAACAGTTTAGTTTTTTCCTTCCACCAACATGAATTTGATCAAATTCTTGATGGCAATTTTATCAATCATGTTTTATTTTTAACTCCAAAGACAAAATTATTTAAATTTTTAGAACAAAAAAATACTACAGTACTAAATTTATTCATTTTTTTTTTTGTAAAGAATGAACTCCTGTCTTCTTTACCAATTCACATTCTTAAATAAATTACTTGAGGGTTATGAGATAGAACTTGTTTTCACATAAGGGTATAAAACTGCACATCTCGAGCCATTTACCATCTGACTTAGATCATCAGTTCAGATTTTCTACCTAACAGTTTATATCTCTCACTCTACAGAAGGGGGAAAAGTGTATAATGTACTGCACTATCAAACAACTCCAATTTCCACTTCTAACCAGCCCATCTGTTGTATTCTTAATCAATTACCTTAACTTTTAACCAACTTTAACTTATAAATATTTAATTCTTTTATCAGTTCTTTCTCTCCCTGCCCATGTATCACTCCAACCCATCAGAGTACAGTAACCTCTGTCTCCCTGAAATTAATCTGCCACATATACAGTTAACATTTCTACCCAACTGATTGTGACAAGTGCACCAGCAACATGGCTATCATTCACCTCCCTCACAGCTAAATGGCCTTCACATCATTTAAAAAAAAAAAAAATCCCTAAAACTTGATCATTCTGAATCCAATTATATTTTTCCATTATACTGTATAGTAAAACCTTCCTCTCACAAACTTCTGCACCTGTATATGGGAGAGGATAGTCTGCTATATCGGGGTTTCCCTGTAATTGTACCTCAATCTCTTGACTTCTAGTTTACAAAAACCATCCCATTGTTTTACCTAACTACAACATACCATTCTACATATCTCTTGCTTTCTACCAGCTAAGAATTGCACCTCCAACAAACAATAAGACGTTCAGCAACAATAACTAGATTGTACTTTATCACATCCACACTTAAGTCTGAGCTAGAATAACTTCCTATCTTCTGCTGTTTCTGGAAACAAAGCTATCATAGCCACTCAGTCACTGTAGTACATTTTTAACACATTCCATAATTTAACTGTCAAAAATTGTCAATTGCATATTCCATCACACCTGACCCTCGCTTTATGCTACAGTTACATTCTGTGAAAGCCTCACAAAACTTGAAGTCTCAAAAGTGAATTCTAAATCTTATGGGTAAAATGGTGATGTGTTCCACAACCATTTCTGGAGCTCCCCAACTTTAATTCTGGCACATTTTCTTTACTAAAACACAACAGTAATGCTATAAAAGTTGTGGAAAATCATTATAATACTCAAATGTTTCTTAGAAAAAGAAAAAATAATATATCAAATTATAAAATAAGAAATGGCAACATGCCATCTCATAAACCACCTCATCCACAGTTTTTCCATTCCATATCTTGGACAGATTGCAAAACATCATTTTTTTTTTCACATTAAATGAACTGGTGGTAGATGTAGAAACAGGGTCCTCACATAATTTCAAATTGGCACATAGTGAGCATAAAGTGAGGGTCAGGTGTATTATAATACTATTTCTAAGGCATGATTTTCTAATACAGTACACTCAGGGTTATATCTATTTGATTATTTTCTCTTATATTTAATGCCTTACTCCCCTCAGAGGGGTTGGCCACAACAGAAGAACCTATAAGACGCCCTATTATGACATACAGTAGGCCCCAAAATTTGTGGAGGTTAAGTTCTCAAAATGGTCTTCATCAGCGAATAACATTTGCAGGCGAGGGGGGGGGGGGGGGGGAGATACATTTTAACTTGTGTACAAAGAAATGTATATGCCCTTAGGACAATTATTTCTTTTACCTGTAATATTGTATGTGTGTGTGTGTGTATGTGTAGAGAAACACACAAAACACATACAAATAAATAATAATTGGGAAATCCTCACAAATAATCGGAAACAAATTTATTAACAATGTGAGTCTACCCTCAAGTCCGTGCTCTCTTAATAAAGTAATAAATCATGGACTTGAGGGTAGACTGCTACATTTTTAAAAAATTTGTTTCTGACTACTGCATATAAGAGAGGATTTTCCAATTATTATTAATTGTGTGTGTGTGTGTGTGTGTGTGTGTGTGTGTGTGTGTACACACACACACACATATTTACAATACAGGTAAAGTAAATTACTGTCTCTAGAACAAATAGCTCCCTGTCCCAGCAGCAAAAATGCCATGAACTTGAAAACTACCCACAGACATTCATGGGTACATCCAGGGTGTCATCCATGAATAACCGAGAACCGCGAAGTAAAAATCCGCGAACTTGGGGGAGGGGGGGGGGGCATACCTCCTTCACCCATTCTCTCCTTAATGCAGTACTCTATCTTGCCCTTCCACAACATATACATCTATAGGCACCATCATCACGTACCCATACTGTCTAAGAGCACCACTCATTAATTACTCCACAATTCACATCCTCTGTCAACTCAACAACTCTGAGACTACCGTTCACAATCCTTCACTTCTTTCATTAGATTAATACTAATTACAACCCTACAGGTAATTCAGTTCTGTGGCTTGAATTTAAGAACGTTCTGTTTGTGTACGAGTCCATGTTGCAGTACTACAGGTCACAGTGGGAAATACTATACTGTACAGTGCTGTACTATCTCTTATTTCCTTCTTCATCCCTAAGTTTACATCCTCTTTCACTTTTGCCCCAATATATTATTTTCCCCCTAATTTTAGGGGAAACATGCACCCACGCACATATTGAAATGCAACAACTTTGAGGCATCATAATTGCTTTATGCATGAATGTGAGATTGTTGAAACTTTCCCAGATACCACATCATATATCTAAATTTATGTACTTACATGTTTCAGATTGAATTATGACAACCCTGATGCACTATGTTTGGCACGGAACCATTGAACCAAAGACAACTTTTTACATGGATGAAGAAATTTGAGGAGATTGGCAGTGTCCTGAAACAACATTGTGGAGGAGAGCCCAGAACATCGGAGGAGGATGTTGAATAACCAAAGAAGTCCATCTGCCATGCCTATACCAAATTGCAAATGCCGCGTTCAATTGTACATAAAATCGTTAACACACGACTGCGGCTCTATGCTTATAAGCTTTAACTGGTTCAGCACCTCAAACTGGATGATCACATCAAAAGGAAAACTTATATGATAAGCACGTGATCTACAGTATTGATAACAGCACTCGGTACACATGATCAAAAAAGTATCTGTGCACATTTCGCATGAAACATTCTGACACCAAACAATGTATATTGCAAAAGCCTTATATCGCTTGCTTGCAACATTTCCTGTTTTATCCAGAGTAAGTATTGTTATTATATGCACACTCGAAAGAAAAGAGAGTAATTTTGTGAACTATGTGTAGAGTAGTTCATGTTGGTGGTTACGTTGTGGCATAGATGTACGTATTGATCATTTAGAAAAACATTGGATCCACTGTGCAGATACTCTTTTGATCGAGTGTACCTTAACCAGGCCATGTTCTCTAACGCAGCAACATTTCACGCATGTAGTCACAACAATATACTGTACACAATGATGCATCAGGGGAATGGAGAATCCATATATCACCAATGAGGTAGAAAGAGATGGCCCAGAAGTTAATGTTTGGTGCCGTCTTATGTGTAACAGGATTGTTGGCGCATTTTTTTGGCAGATAAATCTGTGACAGGATCTGTGTACAGTGGGTCTTCATTATTAGTATGGGGCCAGTTCCTAAAAATCCATATATATAATATAATGATTATATGAATGACAAAGCAATTTTTCCCATATAAGTCAATGTAATAATGGGGGGGGGGGGGGGTAGGTATGGTCCTGGCCGGTCAAGTTAGGTTACATTCCTCCGTTTGCATTACAGCATTTAATAAAAATATATGGCACCTCAAATTTGTTACATTTCAATGTGAACACCTTCCAATTCTTCACCTACTTTACACTGTTTTATTTTCACCCACTCCATTATCAACTCACCATATACCCTCCCTCATACACTTAACCACACTGACTCCTCAATAATATTTCTTACAACTTTTCCCTCTATATAAAAGTATTATTGGTTCACTTGGTACAGCTGTGGCACTTATGCTGTTTTCCAATACCTGTTATGTACTCTTCTTAAGATACAGTACTATGTTTTCCTCTTCCTGTTTCAATATTTGTGTCCTAAAGCCATCCACTCCCACAACTTTCCCCCTTATATTAATTTGTTTGCAACCCATCTTCTATCTGCTCCCAATATGTCCTATAATCTGCATTCAGTAATATCTAATCACTTTAAGCCAACTCTCCTGTATGTCCAGTTACCTCATCTCACTCTACTGAATCTTTCACCGACTTGCCTCCATCCCTACTCTCCCAAGGATCTTTTAAACTAATTCATCTATGTCATCTTTACTCTCTTGCACCAGGAGTCATCACTGGAACCACTCAGTCCTTCAACACAAGAGACAGCACATCTACCTCTCACATGAAATAAAAGGGATATTATCTCCCTCCCTCCCTCAACATCTCCCGAGAATTTTGTCCACTCGGGATTCTTGCCATTTGAACTATTTCCATTATTTCCATTACCGTTACATATTCTATTACCTTTAACTGTTCATATCCAGCTCCTTGTATGAAAATGTCAGATGGAAAATGTTCTCAGAAAATCTGATGAGAATACACAGTTTTTGTACCCAAATTTAGCAACAATTCTGAAGACTGAAAACATCAAAACCAGGAGAAACGAGCCACACCAATTTGCTGCCTTAAACCAGTCATGCCCAAGAAAAAATTACAACGCAACAGCAATAAGCAAACTGAGGAGAAAATTAAATGAGTTAAAAATAAATTAATAGTAAATAGATAAGTAAAAAAAAATATTTATGACCACTGACATAACTTGTATGAAATGAAAGCATTTTTGGCAGGAAAAATTATACATAGAAGCATACAGAAAGAAAATAGTGGTTTAAGTATTTCTATTAATCTACTATTTAGGCTTGACCAACAAAATACAAAGTGATAAGTACAGAGGTCTAACCCAAAACACTTTTCTCTACCAAACACATATCATTCAACGACTGTCTTGTATGGACAGCTTAACCTGCGACTCCACACTTTTCAAATGATTACAGCAGTGATTTTTATTTTACTGCGCATCAGTTTTTAATTGTTCTTAATACCTTTTACTCTCATAAGTCGTGTAAGTCTTCAATGGGTAAATTAACTACTATACAGTAATCAGTATCACTCACTCATCTTATTTCCCTTGGTCTATCATTGCCAATAATTCAACCTGGTTTAGAAAAGGGAAATTTGGGGTATTACTGTATCTTATTTCTAAGAAAATTTTGTGATGCTTCTTTAAAATGTATATAATGATATATTAAAAGTAAAAAATTCTCAAATCTCAATTTAACACAAGAGGAGAAATTCTTGAACTTGTAATTCATTTTAGTGAGGCAATATGATGACACAACACTTCCTGTAGTGTTGTGCTCTGGTGTACTATTACCAGTACAGTACTCTCTGTCATTTATATTCAATATTGGCAAAGTATTGCAATATTTACAAGTCTGTTTGTTATTCTTTTTTTTATAAACTAATTACAATAATTAAAACCTAATAAAATATTTGCTAATTGCCTACATTTGTAAGCTGTGCTATTTCAAATAATTTTGAATATAAAACCTTTTCATTTATTAAGATACTTTCCACAACTTGTGAACATCAATATATGAAACATTTGCCACAGATAGTAAGTTATGAAATACAGGTATTGTCTAACTTAACCAATAATTTGGTGAAAAGCAAATTGTAAAATGTTATAAACTCCTTCAACCTTCTCTGCTATACATTAAAACTCTGATGACATACTGTACAGTATTGTAGTTCACATCATTAGATCAGAGATAAAATATGTACTGAATAAGTCTAAAGCCAAATACTGTACAGTACTGTATATACAGAAGCATCAAAAGTATTCAAGTACTTTTCATATTTTATATTATTAAAACACTGTCACAGCTGTTACCGTAATTATCAACTTAACTTAGGAAAGTATATTTCCCGCTATCTTTTAACTATGTACAAGGCCTTTATAGGAAGAGCTTGTGAGGTGGGCTTTAGAGAGCAAGATGAGCACACACAAGCCAGGTTAGTCCTCACCTTCTTAATTAATTAGGAAAGGTTCAAAGCTACTATCTACAAAGCTACTGGAGTGGATTATTTGCCTAAGGGTTCATGTAATGTGTGATATATGACAACAGATCATTAAATGACTTTAAAAATACAAAATCAGTTTTGAAAATTTTCTTTTAAAAAAGTAATATCTTCCAAGAATATTTAAAACATTTTTTCAGTGCTAAATTTTACATTAATACTGACAAATAAATCAAAGTAATATTTTTACTATGGGTAACTGTCAGCGAGACATTCTTGGGCAGAACAACAAAACTGTAACAAAAGTAATGAATGTTCAGTACATTAAACTACATCCCAATATCCCATCTGATCAAGACCACTCACTTTTTAAGCTTTTTGAACAGCCAAAATTAAACAAAATAATTTAAGCATGAGATTAACACTTGGAAAAACATTATATTAATCAAATTCATCAGCAATTATTGTCATGATCTATGCCACTGTATATTAACTAAAACACTACTGTCTACTACTGTAAGGAAAAACACACTCTCTTTAACATAACTTATTATTAAAAATAGAATAATTCAATTGCAAAAACAAATTATAACTATCCCATACTTTTGGATAATAACAAACAAAACTTTTTATTTTGCTTTAAATAACAAAAGAGAAGACTAGTAATGCCCTTAGGTAATCTTGTCCTCCAAAACATAGTATATACAGTACACAGCAAATAATCATCTCACCTTCAATTTCATTACTCATATTCAGGGGTGAGTGAAAATGACATTGAAGGTGTAAGCTTTAACGTATCATTCCTTGTAATGAAATATTAAGCCAAGTATTATACAAACATGCACTACTCTACCCTTATATACTATTTGTGCAACAATGTGTCCAGACTCTAGTGAGTGACAACAAAGAAAACAGTACAATATAAATATCATATGAAAATCTACTTTGCAAACTCCTTGGAATAGGTCTGACTAGATTCATTTCAATACTTGTAATGCAGAAAAATGTTTGTTTCATGTAAAATGTAATGGCCAACACTCTTCTAATGGTAATTCAAAGCAAAGAGCTGTAAGGCCCTAATGACTGTTTAATTCTACTCGAGTACAGTACAGTAACAGGGTATTAATAGAAGACTTACTTGGTTTTAACTTCACTATCAGGATCATTCTCCATCCAAGATTCTGCTACATCATGATTATCCAGCGACACCTCTCCTTCCTGTAAAGGTTTTGTTACATACATAATTAAAATGAGACTTTAACAAAAGTATTTACTTGGTTAACTTAAATGCACAGCAACTCCCCTTTGTTACCTAATTAATGAAAGTTATGATATGGGTCAAGGAAGGCACATGTTGAGAAGAGGATGCACTTCCAGGAAGCAGTTGACTGAGGTGTATGGCACAAAGTGGTTTTTGAGGATACACACTACACAGGCTGCCGATGGGTGATGCTAAGTTGTGTGCAGGTGGGGGTCGATACGCTCCAAAATTTTACGCGTGACTAGTGTCAGCCCTCGTATATCAAAATTTATCGTCCATGGTCTCATATTGTTTCCCAGTAATTCCCACAAAGTATGCACAGATATTTGTTTTAGCTACTGTACACATTTTTCTCCAGTTCCAACCATCACACACGCACCCTCTACAATTTTTTATTGTCTTCGCACAGCCAAAACAAACACACGAGTGTCGGGTGACATGATTTGTGCTGTGTAGCCTTGACGACAGCCTCGAGAGACATGAAGGGCATATAATATGATGAGTGTGTTTGCTTCCTTGAGGTTCCTGGACAGTTCGTGTACATCATTATGGTGTGAATGGATTCCATATTCTGCAAAAACCACCAGATGTTGGAGTCCATTTTCAAAATAGGAGAGAACTTTTCTAGCCAAAAATACCATCTATGGTCCTGTAGCTGCTTAGGACCTACTGTATATCTGTGCTGTGTCTGTACAGCACTTGATAGCCTTAAGCTGTGGTGTCAGTACCATAGTGAAGGTTTCTTGTGGTCTGTTTCAAGGATTGTGGTTCAACATACCAATAAAAGATCAGATGAAGTGAGTTGTAGTTAATGGCTCTATGGACTACAGTACAGATGCATTGGTCTGCAAAGTCTCAACAAGTTTTCAAAGGTATTGCATGCCATGCCATCAATGATAAGGGCTCTGGGGATTCTCTAGCAGGGGCCCCTTCCACTGATTCTTATTTGATTCTCTGTCTTTGTTAGTTAATGTATATTTTGTATGGTTGGCCCAAAGCTTCCAGAATGGCCATTAACTTACTTTTGTCAACACAAGGAAGGACAGACCCTGACAGTCAGGGGAAAAAAGATATCTTGGAATGTAAGTGAAATCATGCAAGCCGATGGCTGCTTCTAGATTCACATCAGAGCGAGACCTTGCAACAATAACTAGTCTGGCAAACAGGGACTGTTCTCTCTCATTTCTATTACACAAGAAGGTGGGGTTACTTTCACTGATTCGCATGCAGCCTTCCAGGATAACTGATTTAATTTGGTCATTTTGTCCCAGACACTGGATGGCACCACATGTTTTTCCAAGAGCTCTGTGTAGTTTTGTTTGTCTGCCTCATCATCTCTTCAGATATCTTGTTTGATAGTGTCTGGCATGATGAAGGCATGGGTCACAATATTAACAATATCATTGTTGTCCTTGCAGAAAGGATTATATTCCTCACTGACACTCAGAAGTTTCTGTACATCACAGGTCTGTTGGTTCACAATTGCAAGGAACAGTTCATATTACTTAGTCCTTTTGTAAGGAGTGATATCTACCATATCAAGGACAAATAAAGTCAGGCAGGTTAATTCAGGAGTGTTAAGAAGAATCTTGCTAAAACTGCTGGGTTAAGTGTTATGCCACCCACACCATCTTTGACTTTCATCATATGGTTTACAGTTTTATTGCATGGTCGACCCTGATGTTACAGAATGGCAATTGGGTTTTGTTTACACCAAAATTTCCATGTTCAAACTCTTGCCATACGTTTAGATCAGACTCTTTGAGGCTGTACATATGAGCAATGTAGCCTAGGACCATCTGTGCTACCCGGCACTTGAACCAGTCACATGCAAAGAAAATGTGACAAGAGATTTTCAAGTGAAACAAGATTTAAGCTCCAAAGTCCTTGGAGGGCAGCACAGATAAAGAGCAACAGTCAGGACTGCCTCCATGTAGCTACAGGCCACCTTAAATGAAGGGAACTGTTGTCTTTTATCAAATTCTTCCACTTGCTAGTTTAGTTTTCTAACATACTGTACTCTAGTAATCATATACTGTGTCCTTAAAAGATCATTACTAGCTGTGTTTTGAAGTGGTATACTCTACCCTATTGAAGATTGTCAAGCAGAAAATCACAGTTCAGGGTTTTCAAAAATCAATTTATGGGGGTGACATTTGGTGACCTTAAAATGACATTTAACCTCATCAAAAAAGACAATTTCATTATCCACATATAATAATGTTGAAAATTATGACGAGTAAAAAAAATTAGCACATTATTTCCACAGGAACCGACATACATACAGAAGCCCCTACACTATAACCATATTTATCACTGTACTGTTCATTATGAAAATCTCTTCACACTGATGGTGAAGTACCTGGTCATTCAGAGTGGTCAGTCACCCATCCTTTCCTGAAGTGACATGAAGCAGTGTATACTGTACCATGTGGCTTGACCAATCACTCGCATCCAATTCTTACAGGACAACAAAATTACCAATCATTGTGAAAAGATGTTAATCTATAAGTAAAAATCCTTTTGTATAATACATATGCAAGGTGTGTGTGTGTTACTCTCACCTTTCCTTATCTTATACTACACATACCAGTCACTACTCCTCCTCCTATATCCCCTACCCACGGAATCACCCTACACAGGAGCAAGAGAAAAGTAGAAATACACTCATAAAGATAGAAATTTAACTTATATTATTTCCCAATTAAGTTATAACATTTATATATCTATGGAGTATCCTTAGAAACAGATGAAAACTTACTTCCATAGCAGAGTCCCACGGCTGTCCCGCGACTGGGTACCTGGCAGGCGGTGGCTCAGCATTCAACTCTGTGACTAGGGGGGGTTCAAAGTTCACTGACTCCACTGAAAACAATGGTGAAGATGTTGAAGTATGTGTAGGTGTTGGTCAGTGTGACTGAAGAAGGCATACAATCTATACTTTTTTCCAGGCCCGTATGTTATATCTTCATTAAGCAGCATTGGATTAATTGAATATTGTCAGTTTCATTATTGAACATTGGATTTGCTGAATATAATGTACTTAAGACTTAATTATATGGGTGAAATCTTTCATAAACTACTGAAAAACAAAAGTAATTTCACTTGGAAACAAAGCTTGGTAAATCTTGCTCCCAGTATTTTCATCAAAAAACATACTTAAAATATAAAAACAAGTTTGTCAATGTTTATATATATGTGTCGTGTAGCCTCTTTATATTTATTATCATTCCTTATCAACACTCTCACTGAGTCAGTTTATATTAGCCTGATGTAGAAATAATTACTATGATAACTCCCAGGCTCACAACAGGAAGATGCAAGAAAATTTACTTTTAAATATTTAAACCATTAATGCTTTCCATATTCTTAGTCTAAAATATCTAGTGTGCAACTCTCAAAGGTTAAGAAAGCAACACAAAGGCTGCTGCTGTCTCCTCACTTGGGGTTGACAGTAAACAATCCCTGAGTGAAGTTTAAATGTGAAGAAAACACAGATGATGAAGTCAGAATAACTGGATGCTTCCAGCGTTAAGTACAATGTGAAGGAACATGTCAGTCTATAAGGCTGATAAATTCTCCTAAAATTCAGATGAACTTCAAAAACCACACTAGCAACCACCTAGGATTTGACAAGTGCACATGAAAATTATTAGTGTATTGTATTCACTTTTAACACTCAGGATCATACACTCATAAGTGGCCTTTTGATTTATTGTAAATGAAACTTTTGCCTCATGATCAGACACGCCAGTACAGTACAGTATGGCGTTTTTTTTTCTCTTAAAGTTTCTGGTTGAATCACTTCAAATTTTAATGCCACTTTTGCCCCCACCACTCGCTTGCACAGAACAAGTCATAAAGCTAGATGACAACCCGTCTATGTGTGGTGGACCAGGCAGTACCAGACAACTAATGCCAGTAATGCTTCTGCCTCAGTAAGCAACGAGTGCCTTGGTCTTCGGCCCAATTTAAAAATGCGCCGCTACCCCAAGATATTTATCTCTTACAACCTCAATATTTATTCCTATGAAGTGATTAAATATTGTGTAATGAAATCTTTAAAATGAAATAGTGAAATATATTTGAATTTATGTGAGGTTGGTGAAATGACTACTCACAATAGTCGCATATACCACACAAAAGCATGTCGTAATATATAGGCCTAGCTTGGAAAAATAAATGTGATAGTTAAATGTAGTGCAGTAGAAGCATACACATGGTTATGGTGAATTACAGTATACCTATAGTCTCGATTTACGCGGATTTCCTTTACGCGGCACCTGGCCAGACCGGCAATTATTAGTTACACGGTACATTCCATCATTTACAAGGGAAGTGGCACGGGCAGGGTGTGCGCTAGGTCGCCCAGTCAACAAAACATTACCGAGTTCTTCACCCGCCACAGCCGGCCCAAGTTCAGTGATAGTGAGGATATGGACTTATATGGACTTTGAGAGGTTTGACAAAGAGGCCCTGCAAGCCTCTGTGGTCGATAGTGATACAGGTGAGGGCCAATAATCTGCCCTCTGCCTCAGAACCAACCCCCCCATCCCCGTGTACCCAGCCATCTCTTTTACTAACGAAAGTGTTAAAAAACCTAATATTATTGATATTTCTCTTAAATATTAATTGTGTGTGCATACCATCATAAAATTAAGATGTTATTTTTACTACAACGTACCATTGTGTCGGAAAAAGTGTAGTTTGGGGGTCAGCCCAGTCTCTATTTCAATTAATCCCATATGTTCTGTTATTTCGTTTACGCGTTTCTCGTTTTATGCGGACCTCCACGGGTTTAATTGACAGCGTAAACCGAGACTATACTATAATAAATATATTGTGCTTATTTGATACATATTTGTAACGGCATCGCCATTATCGTGCTTCCGTCAAGGCCTACATCTTCTGAGTGATAAGTGGAAATATTAATGCCAAAATTTCAGTTTTTGTCACAGAAACTTCTAACTGGTCTATTTCTCTTCCTTGGGTTGCGTACAGTAATAATCCGTCATAAAAAAAAATTTCAAAAGATTTCGACAAAAATCTCGCAAGGAAAAAAAATGTATGTACTCTATAAACATTTCAGCGACTGCACTCCTAACAACTACAATACTTACACTTTTACTTTTTGATCTGTAACTCTGTTACATTTTTCATTATATTTGCTCGGATTACACGATTGTCTTCCGCATGATTTACTCTTTCTTGCCATGAGCATTTTATACTGACTGATACAATAATGTATGTACAACACAAAGAAGAATCAACAATAAACACTCACTTTTCAGTTTAGTCGCCAAAATGGCAAGGGAAAAAATATCTTCAAGGTGATTTCTGATCATTCTGCGGACTACGAACAGAGCGAGTGACAGGCTCATTAAATAAATTTCAGGCGATCGTGAAAGTGTTAATAAAAGAAACCTACTTGCCACACTTATGAGCATTTGAGATTACAATGGCAAGCATCTTATATTAACCACACAATCTCACAGCATTCAATTGTGTATGTTAGAAATAAGTACAGTACTGTACTGCACTGGATACATCACCAGTTGCATTGAAATAAAATAAATATATATATATATATATATATATATATATATATGCAAGTAAATCACTGTAGGTGCGCGTGATCTAGGTATATGCTGGTGGTTATCAGCATATATATATATACTTCATTTTTAGTCCATTTAACACGCGGACTTTGAACATACAATCAACGACCTCACCAGCAAGGAATCGAACCCTCGACCTACTGGGTGTGACTAGGGAACGCTTACCTTGTGGGCTAGCCGGTAAGCGTTCCCTAGTCACACCCAGTAGGTCGAGGGTTCGATTCCTTGCTGGTGAGGTCGTTGATTATATATATATATATATATATATATATATATATATATATATATATATATATATATATATATATATATATATATATATATATATATATATATATATATACACAGTATATATATTATTATCAAAAGTGGAATAATCACATGGGCTCAAGGGTCAATGCTAACTACAATGATCCAAAATAAAGTTCTCAAACAGATTTATGGCAAATTGATATTTTAAATACACATCAGCGAGTCACTGAACTTAACCTATTGCATTCTAACCCACAATACCATCCACAATAAAGTTCAAAGTAAGAAATGCCATAAAATGTAAGTCATAAGTTTATTTGTTAAGTGTCACTTGGTGTACAGTACAGTGTTGTACTACTAGTCATCAGTGACTCAGCAGACACAGTAACTCTTAATAACTGTGGTAGTTATACCCCCCATTGAAGAAATACCATCATCCTTGTACCACAATGAGAAAAAATATAAAAACATCCACTGCCAAGTTTGCTTACTGTGTAGCTCTGACTTGGTTCTCTGCTTAGGTCTTGTTGGTGTTCTTGAGGTTATTCTCTGAGGAACATTGGTGACGGCACCTTCTTCATCAATCTAGGGGGAAGTACCATATTAAGGATGAATTCATCACTATCAACTACTTCCATAGTAATGTTAAAGATATACACTGATAAATACTGTACACAAAAATTCTAATACTATACTATACAGAACTTAAAAGACCCAATACACACACTCTTAAACTAGCCTAGGAGAGAATTTGTTTCAGTAAATAACTAAGTACTCATACACTAACCTAATCTTATCAGTCTATATCATATTTTCTCAATCCAATTTTGACATATATATAGAGTCCTATTTCTAACTATATTTTGTTTCCGGGAAGTATCAAAACATCACCAGTGATTAATAACTTTATCTTCAAAGCCAAGGAAAACATTTACTCTAATTACCGACTGCCTGCCCAAAAATGTGCCCTATATTCCCCAAAATTCTATAAACCTAATCAAGATTTTACAATACATCCTTTGGAAATCCAAATGTCTGATGCCACAGGGATAATATACTGTACTGTATTAAGAAGGAAAGGAATATACAGTATATTAGAAAAAATCCAGACAAAAGAAGTAAATTTGATCAAAGTCCATAGAGTACTGTACTGTACTGTGCTGTACTGTACTTAAAATACAGTAACTTAGAAAATATGTAAGCACTGATTGTCAAAGTCCAACACCCTACTCATATTTAGCTCCAGACTTCCGAGTCACTCCGTAAATACGTACAGAAAGCCTCACTCAAACTATACACTTTGGTGCATTTCCCCGAGTCACCATCTTGTCTTGGGTCGGTTATCAGAGAGAGATGTCAACACAGAGTGAAACAAAACCAAGAGATAAATGACTTTACTATATCTCACCTCCAACTCTGGTGGGAAGGAATGCTGAGGATTGTGGGCCTTCTGCAGGAGCTCCACAGCCAGCCACCGAGGAAGATCAGCAGCAACAAAAGGATGCAGCAGCAACTTATCAGCTGTTGGTCTTCTCTTGGGGTTTTTTGTTAAGGCCAGCTGAGACAGAAGTAATAGTTAAAGTAAATCTCTCACATATTGTATTGGTCTCTATTTTATTTTATGGTCAAATGAGAAACTTACATTATAATTATAGTTACTGTAAAGCTTATAATAATCAAGAAGATCGATTAAATGTAAATAATCTTTCTCTCAACCCCCCCCCCCCCCTCTCTCTTTCTCAATAGTAAATGCGTAAGTTAACTTTAAGTCTCGGTCTATCTGATATTTCCCAGAGAATAAGTTTTTCACTTGCAGGTCTTTCTCTACTTCACGTGGAGCAACTGGAACAAGAGGATGACGCTCAGTCTCCCTTTAAATAATGGTCATCCAATTATTCTTACCGACATAAAAGGTAAGTTCTGCTGAAGTAACCACTTTCCACAACAAGGTCCCAATGTGGGTTTACTTCACTACCAGCAGCAACATATCTTTCCCCAAATCCTTCAGTGTCATGTTCTCCACTCAATCCCACACACAATGCTGCTCCATGTGTTTATGTATGCAATGTACTTATTACGAGGTATCTTTTAAATGCATTTCCTTTTATTCTTAATACGACAACTCACCTTAACAAAATGGTGAAAATTCTGTGTCCATTTGGATTTGTCTTTTAGTGTTGGAGGTTTAAAACCACTTTTAGACATGAGAAAGAGTGCTCTCATAGGATGCAGGTCAAACATTGGTGGCTGAAGTTCTGCCAGCTCTATGGCTGTAATTCCAACAGCCCAAATATCACACAGCTGATTATAACCACCTTTCCTTTCTACTGCTGCAACCTGAAAAACAATAGGACACTGTACACTGTATGCAATGAAATTAAAAATAATTTCCCCAAAAACACTTTTAATAAGGTATTTTATCATAAGGTCAAACTCGAGTTTTTACCAATCATATGTAACTATAGTACAGTACGCCCAGATAATTCGCGGATTTTTATTTTGCGGTCCTCTATTATTCGCGGATGACACCCTGCAAATACCCAAGAATGTCTGAAGGTAGTTTTAAAGTTGCCAGCATTTTTGCGGCCAGGACAGGGAGCCAATAGTTCTAAAGACAGTAATTTCCTTTACCTGTATTGTATACTATGTATGTATGTGTGTGTGTGTGTGTGTGTAGACTTGAGGGTAGACTCAACATTTTTAATACTACATTTTGTTTCTGATTAACCCCCTGTATTTGTGAGAGGATTTTCCCATTATTATTTATTTTTATGAGTTTTATATGTGTGTGTGATATATATATGTATGTATGTATGTATGTATATATACATACAATACAGGTAAAAGAAATAATTATCTTAAGGCCAAACACATAACGAGAATATGCATTTCTTTGTACACAAGTAAAAATGTACTCCAATGTATATTCTCAGAAACAATTCCCACCAGATGAGTCAAGTCAGGTCAAGTCACATCGCATTGTGTCAGGTCAAGTCACAGATGGGGTTGGGCCCATTTTCATCATCAGTCACGCCGAGTCCACAGTGGGGTTAGTAGTCATTTTCCTTATGGAACACCCAGTCAAGTGCATCAGCTTTTTGAAGTTTTCAACTGTTATCCTAAAGAAATTGTCAAATTTGTCTTGATGGTTCACCAAGTCTGGGAATAAATGACTGAAGCTTACAAAATTGGGTCTTTTGGTGTTGAGTTCATGCATCCAGATTCGGGTCCTCCTCTTGCGTTTACGACGCCGAATCCACAACAAAACCGCTAATTCAGTGAGAGAATATGCGTCCATCCTCCTCGAAATCAGTCTGGGTACTGAGTCCTGATTGGCTCAGGTTGACTCAGTCGGTGTGAACAGCAATGAGTCAAGTCAAATCAAATGACTTGATTGACTTGACTTGACTTGACTTGTCTGGGTGTAAATGCAGCCTAATCGTGTAAACATACAGCCTAATTTACCCAAGCAACTAGGCCACCGATGCACCTGGCATGTGAGAACATGTTCAGAACATGATGCAATCTCTTGTAACTTCCAAAAAATTTGTTCCCAGACTGAGAACAGAGAGGTTTGGAGATAATTTCTCATTATTTTTCTGGAAAATGCATCCAATTTTCATCCTCGAACACTCATTCCCATGCCCAGAATGGAGAGTTTTCCTGGATTTTTTCCCAGCTCAATTTCATTCCAGATACACCGTAATTCATGGATAATCTAGCAATTAATATGACTGACTTTCTACAGTATGTTAAGACAAATGTTATTTATTGATTTTCTGTGTCATGTATATTACTTTAGGTCAACTTTAGTTTATGTACAGTATTGTGTTTATAACCTCAATGACATATTCAGCAGCTGGACATTATTTAATATGAAGCTGATAACTGGATTTACCAAAACAAACATTGCACCAAATGTGATACAGTACATAACTTCAAGTTTCCTAAGTGGATTCATTCACTGCTGTAACACCATTCAAAGAACAATATGATTTTTGGTATTTATCTCTTATACAGTAAACACATAGGCTCACACTACCCTCACACATGGGGTAAGGGCTTGCATGATTGGAGAAAAAAATAAGAATTGCTACCACCAAACCTCAGGAGCCATCCAGTATGGTGTGCCAATGAAGGACTTCCTCTTGCTAATTGTGGCAGTGATCTGAGCCGACACCCCAAAGTCTGCCAGCTTCACGTCCCCATTCTCCGTTAATAAAATGTTGGCTCCCTAAAAGAAAGTTGCCACACATATATGACATCATTTTATCGTTAAGTTAAATTATATAAATCACAGCATACAGTAGCTATATATTTTTAACTTATCCTTAGGTTATTTCTAAAATATATAATATCATAACATCCTGTTTAAGGATCTTCGTTAGCATTTCATTATTACCACTAATATACAATACAGTAAGTTAAAACTCAACCTAATGCCATGGATATAACCTGGGTCCTGTAATTATAGAAGCTCTGTTACATCAGGAACAAGTTATTTCACACATATGTCTATATATTGTGTCAAAGGATTTTATAACAACTTTTCTTACCTTAATATCACGGTGCATCTTGCCCTTGTGATGAAGATACTCCAAACCTTTTAGTGTTTCTCGGCACATGTAACCTATTTGGCGCTCTTGTAGTGGACCAATGACTGAAATTTTAAAGTGGTTATTAGAAATTTACTACTGTAGTCTCTACTTATAGTCATGAACAAGTAAAAATGGAAGAAATTTGTACAGTATAAATAGCAAGTTTCTTTTGAAAGGATTATGTTTGTGCATCTTTTATCTAGAATGAATAAAACAAAATTATCAAAATTGTACCGCACTGGGATCAAAATAATCTTATAATGTAGCTTTTATATCTCATAAAACTTAAGAAAAAAGCTATAAAATAAAAACCATATCCTCTTGAGTAAAAAAACTTTAACCAGATGCACATCCTCACATGTCCCATGTAAGAACAAATAACATCTGGGATAATTTAGTACAAGACTGTACCTCTAATTTTGGGTTTTATTTGACCAATACTAAATATTAAGTGTAAACATCATCATCATTTTACAGTCATTTTCCATGCTTATGTGGGTTAGCCTGATGGCAGCTCATGCACAGTACATGACTCATGAAACTGCACACAACAAAGTGAAGACATAAGCATAGTCCATGTTACTTGACTATTCACTCTTCCCTTTTACTGATACTGTAGTCAACTTCCTGACACGATAATACTGTATTAGGTTAAATCCCTATGAAAATGGTCCATACTTACTGTGGTAAATATCTTGCAATGATCCGCCTCCACAAAATTCCATACATATCCAAAGTTTGTCCCGACGGAGGTAGCTCCCAAAATATGCCACTATGTTTGGGTGCCGACAGTCTTTCATCATCAAGATCTCCTGCTGTATAATTGTAAAGTCATCCCCTAAAAAAAAGAAGAAGAGAAAAAGATACTTTACTGACAAATTACTGCAGTATGAAATAGCATGTAAAAATTATACAGGTACAGTACCATAAAACAAACCATCTTCCATTATATTTAAATCCCCTACACAGAAAAAAAAAATTATGACAATGCAAGTTACAACACAGAACTTGTACTTGGTCACTCCTCCATTGTGTTCAGTCTTAGAACATTCCAGTGGCAGCAACAAGACTCACCCAATGCACTAGATATTCACCTTTCCTATGACTGAGGAAGGAATGACCAAATTCAGTAATATCTCCGTTAGCCGAAATTGAAATTTTCTCGAAAAATCGTTCCCAAAGCCGGAATTTTGGGGAAAATTCCAGTTTCAGGAACGATTTTCCGAGGGGCACATTTTCCAGAAAATTCCAAGAAAATTTTCCAGAAACCAGGAAAATTCCGGGAATGGGGGAGTTTTTTCCGGGTTAGAGATACAAAAATCAGGCGCATTTTCAGGTACATTATCCGGAAAATTCCGGGGATGAGGGATTTTTTCCGGCTTTGAGAGTCGTCTCATTACCTGGAAATCTCTCATTCCCAAAAGTGCTCTGGATCAATTGTTCCAGCTAACGGAGATATCACTTTGTTAGAAAAATTTAGCCCCAATGTTCATGATGGCTCCTTGAATTCTAACACAGGTATGTAAATTAAAATTGTACCATAGTGTACTGTACTGTATGTGACTATCATTTAAGGCAATCAATCAATAGGTCTTGTATATCTCGTGCACTTCATATTAATGAGTATACTGTACAGTAATCAGTTCTTGTCTCTGTATCTCCAAGTGATAAATGTAAGACTAACCCTCTGAATAACATGAACAAACATCTCCAAACCAGAGGAGTAGAGTACAGCAGAGTACCACATTACAATCACTAAAACAATAACCTTACCTGGTTCTAACTTGATAACTTTGATTGCAGCAAACTCATTGGTGATGAGACGTTTTGCCTGAAAATAATAATAAAGTAATGTTAGTAATAATTCTTGAAAAATATAAAAACAATTTATCACAGAAGAAATGCTTCATAATTTCATATGGTACATTTTCAAGATCTTCACACCTAGTGACCAGAGCTGTAAAGTAACTAAATAAATTTACTTGAGTACTGTACTGTATTCAAGTAACATTCTTGGGTATTTACTTTTCAAAAAGTACTCAAATTTTTTAGTAGTTTAACTTTTACTTAAGTATGGGTTTCTAATACTTTTACTCCAATACAATTGAAAAAAAAAAAGAAAATCGTTACTCGCTACATGCAAACTACAGTAGACCCTTGCTATTCACAAGTTTGCAATTCACAGTAAGCAGGTGGTGGCTATGGTGGCTTGCTTGCAAGCCTTTTCCTGCAGCACAATGAGTTATCCCACCCAGCACCTCGTGTTGTACTGTCAAAACTTTAGTTTTTCTGTGTGAAGTGGCCCCTAAAAGACAGCCTAGTGTCAGAGCTAGTGAAGTGAAAGGTAAAAGGCAGAAGTCAGTGATGACCCTGACAAAGAAAAATGGTGAATAACTTATCACATGACACTAAAATGATGTCTCTACCTGTCTTGTATCCGAAGAAATTAATTATTTACCGTAAATACTCATCCAAATAATCTGCCGAATCACCCATGTTTGTTTGTTCGTTTGCAACAGACCTGCTCGGTACAAGCTTACTCACACGTCCACAAAAAACATTAATTTACACTATGACGCTTCATCAAAGATGCTTTCACTGGTACCAGATATCAAAGTAAGTACCAGTACTTTTTGTGATGTTTATAGTGGACGTGAGAGTGCGCTTGGACTGAGCGAGTCGGTTGTACACAACAGACGACACCTGGCAACACGGCAGATTTATCAGAGGGGTATTTACGGTAACTAATTCAACTTTGGACATTACCTCCAAAATAATGGCTATCCAAGAATATTGAAAGGGAACATAACCTATAGCTAAAGTCCAATTAGCAAATCTTAACTCTTTTCATATAAACTGGTGGGAACGTTAAAACAAGTATTAACCCATCTGTTGAATAAAAAAAAAAAATAATTCCGGTCTACAAAAGGAACCACTCACCCAGTTGACTGTACCTGCTACTGCTATAATATAAACAACTCTAACTAACCACACGTAACTTACCCAACTTAACCTGGTAAATATTCACTTGTTGCCACGATACAAAATCAAAGTTGAAATAATGTTTTTCTGATGGTATTTGATGTGTTATGAAGGAATTTGACCTTCAATTCTAGCATAAATCAATAGTTCCTGAGATAAACCCCCTCCCTCCCTCCCATCTCAGAATCTAGAGATTTGCTATAAATATCAAGGTTAAAAGTGCTCAAAACACATAAAACACTGAAAAAACAGTTCTGAATTTAACCTGACCTAACTGGGGAGCTCCACAGTTGCCCGATGCTCTGGTGTGTACCGCCACGTACAAATATACCTAATAAAATGTTACATATCTCCCTTATATGTAATTTGCACCAGAAATGTCATTGAAGAAAAGTGTCTTAGAATTGTCAAAACTACTGATTGTAACTAGAAAATTTTCGATGTTTTTTGATACTTTGAACTATTTAGTATTTCATATCAGATGGAAATCACTAGTTTCTCTAATATATAACTACAGGGATGACAAACAAAGATTTTACCCCCAAAATAGTAAGTGATAGTATGCAAAACATTTTTCTCTTAGAATTTTTGATTTATTTTTTTTTTTTAGACAAGAAGAAAATTATCCAGTAGGGTAAAATGTCCTATAGTTTAATTCAGGAATACAGGTAATTTGAACAATACTCTTATCATAAAAATTAACGTCAATCTTCACGAAAAAAATGTAAATAATATGTTAAAACTAAAAATCACTGATACAGACATAAGAGAATGTATAGTTTAAACCTTCCCCATACACTAGAAGAAAGTATTAGTTACCACCAAACTGAGATACACAAATATTAGTTATAACACTCAGGTAATAACATAAGGTTAGATGATATAATAGGTAGGAATATTATAAATCTTACCTTATAAACATCGCCATAGGTGCCACTGCCAATCCGTTGTATCAGCTCGTACTCGTCCTGTGGGTTGCGGCGGCTTATGTCTGATGACAGGGCCGCTGCCGCCGCCCCGCCACCGCCCGCCATCATGCCACACCGCGCCCACCACCAGCACACAGCCACCTAAGCTTTACTTTAAGGCTTATTAAGCTTTCTGCTCTCAACCTTGTACAGTTCCCTTGTTCAATTGACTGTTCCGTTGTTCAGAGGGGAGCGGCATGGAGGAACGGAACTACGGAATGAATCTACAAACATTGACGTTCGAGATGGATTTAAATGGATCTATTTATTTATATATATTTTTTACATTTATTCTATTCAATTTGAGATACCTAATAAATATATCTTCTTTTATTAACCTTATCTTTTTTCTTTTTTTTTTTTGTTATAATATATAATATCATTTAGCATTACAAGGTATAACTAGAATAAATACTCATTCTTTATTATATATCTCTATTTCTTATCTTAGTATATATTATTTTGATACATTCTTATAATATAAATCTGGTATTAGTTATTTAATTATATTCAATCTTGTTTAAAGGTTAGTGCTGGTGTGACTTGACGAGACAGGAGTAGACATGGACACTATTAAGAAGGTTGTTATATTTGGTGCTTCAGGGAACACTGGCCTCTGCTGTACTGAAGCTGCCATCAACCTTGGTATGTACACATTATTAGGTTTCATATCTGTAAAAAATGGAGGTATTTCCCGCCATGGTTGTCTTGTTTGTTGCTCTTCCGGTAGATGGCATTACCTAAAGAAACAAGTGAATTAGTAAGAGTCCTTAGCTGATGGTTTTAACTATCCAGTGGTTAGTGCTCTTGTTCCTCATTGTTCAGGGAAGAATGGGTCAGTAGTAGTATGAGGTCACGGAGACCCATTATGAGGTAGTTGTCAGCCTCTACTTGGCATGTATTAGATATAGAATTACGGCAATTTTATATATGAAGACAGTTTATAGGAGCCGGCTTATAATCTTTCTGCACTGTACATTATAATTACATACAGTAAAGTCCGACAGTATTTAAATGTAGATTAATTTATAATTCCTTTTTTATTTCACCATATATCAGTCTACTACAGCAGTTATTCAGGCTATTGGTCCGTACTTTTATTACTGTTAGAAATTTTATTTAGCATTATTATGGAAGTGTGTCTCAGGCCAAGTAGGAGAGCCATGACAGTGATGAGAAATAAATGCATTACCACTAGAGGGGCAAAACACTCACAATACTACTTTATCTTTTACGTTTTTCTTTTATTCTCTTCACTACTGATCGGCTCGTTAGTGGCTTGGGCGATCAGTCATGTCCCTCGCACTATTGGCAAGTACTGGGTATGTACTTGCTCCTGAATGTACCTGAACCTGCTCCAGTGTTGGTCAAGTCTGGTCTTGAAAGAGCTCACACTCGGTGCCGTCACAACACTCTCTGGCAGATTGTTCCAAGAGTTCACAAATCTCACTCTGAAAAAGTTATCCCTGCTTTGAACATTTTCCATCAACTGACAGTCCCTAGCATATCTCGGGGACCAGACTGGGTCGGTCCGACTAATTACCCAAATGTAGCAAAATGTAGCCGCAATGAAGTCAAATAATGGTCCTACATGAATAAATCGGGTTACCAATCACTTCTCGACTAGTATTTGGTGTCACAAAGTAAAAAAAAATTTGAAAACGTAATTTAATTTGAGTTAATATATCGCGTGCGTGTACCGAGGGAGCGAGTAATTACCCAAATGTAGCCAAATAAAGCCGCAATGAAATCAAATAATGGTCCTACATGAATAAATCGGGCTGTGAATCACTTCTCGATTATTATTTGGTGTCAAAGTCACAAAAAAATCTGTAAACTTAACTTAATCTGAGTTGTGTTGGGTTAGGTTAGGTACATGCACTCAATCTATTAACTCAGATTAAATTAAGTTTACCAATTTTTGTGACTTCGTGACACCAAGTACCAGTGGAGAAGTGATTGGCAGTCCGATTTATTCATGTAGAACCATTATTTGACTTCATTGCGGCTACATTTGGGTACATTTGGGTAATTACTCGCTCCCTCGGTACATGCACGCGATCTATTAACTCAAATTAAATTACGTTTTCAATTTTTTTTTACTTTGTGACACCAAATACTAGTCGAGAAGTGATTGGTAACCCGATTTATTCATGTAGGACCATTATTTGACTTCATTGCGGCTACATTTGGGTAATTAGTCGGACCCGACGGGGTGACAGTACTCCAGATGGGGAAGCACTTCACTCTTGAAGATCGTTACGAGGGACGGACCGTCTAGATATCTGAACGACCTTCTTATGAGACAATAATTTAGTTGCCTGATTTACCTTCTCGCAATGGCCCGAGAATTTCAGTTCATTGTCAATATACACACCTCGGTCCTTTTTTCATTCAGTCTCAATTACCAGGTAATGTAGTTTCTTCGTCCCATTGGGATATATGATACGCCTCCTTACTATTGGTGCGCCCCAGGTGCATCCCCTTACACTTCTTCACACTGAATCTTAGCAGCCATTTCTTCAACCATTCTTGAAGCTTACAGAGTTCTTTCTGCAGCTCTTAACAATCTGTTTAATTTCCATAAATAACTTGGCATCATCCACAAACATTAGTATGGAGGCGTGTATAGCTTCTGGCATGTCATTTATGAAGCAAACTAACAACATCGGGCCCAATACACTACCCTGTGGTACCCCGCTTGTCACGGGTTCACATGACAATTTCGTGCCATTAATCACCACACACTGCTGCGATCATAGAGGAAATCTCCGAGCTACGACACTTCCCTAACTACCGTAACCTTCCAGGTTAATTTTTAGCCTTTCATGGGGTACACTATTGAAAGCCTTGGCAAAATCTAGGTATATATTGTCGATAATACCACCCTGTTCCAGAATTCTGGTCCAAACATCCAGTACCTTGAGTAATTGTGTTAAGCTGGAGCATCCCGGCATAAAACAATGTTGGCGGTCCTTTACAAGGTTGTTTCGAGTAGATGTTCTATCATGGCAATGCTCATAAAACTCCATAGTACTTTACACACTATGCTGGTCAGGGTCATTGGTCTATAATTAATCGTGGAGTGAAGATCTCCCTACGTGAATATAGGATTCACATAAGCCATTTTCCAATCACTGGGGACCTTTTGTTCATCCAGGCATCTACAGAACAGGATCTCCAGGGCTCGGCAAGCTCTTTGTACAATTCTCTAAGTACTCTGGGATGCACCATCTCAGGGCCGGGACTCTTATGAACCTTTAATTTTGACAATTTATTTTTCTTAACCTCTTTTGAGAACACAATGTAGGCCAGCGCTGTGTCGAACCAACCGTCCTCAAACGCAGGATGATTGTTCGCATCCTCTCTTATGAATCTGCGTATCTACCTTCTTTAACCTTCAGGTCTGATACTCTCACTCGCATTTTTAATTTTGACTTTGTGTAGCGTTAAAATGCTTTTGGATTTGACTTGACATCGCTTGAGCTCTGGAACTCTGACTTTGCTTGGTTCCTGGATCTAGCATATATCCTCATCCTCCTGTCTTGCTCATCATTTGTCCTAACCGACATCTTGAATTTCTGAGTTTTTTCTTAACATTTTCGACCGCTGCATGGTTCATGTGTAGCATTCTCCTTGTATTCCTGGGTTTGGTCTTGGTATATATTTCTTGATCAAATGGTTCACTTTGCTGGCTATTATATTCAGTGTAGTGTCTGTATTCTTATACCTTAGTAAGTCAGGTCAGGGGATACCCCTCATCCCTTCGTAATTACCCTTATAATATTTGAACCTTGGCCTGGTTTTGTCATGAACCAAGTACAGTAAGTCCTCACTTAACGTAGGGGTTACATTCCTAAAAACGCGACGTTATATGAATCAACGTTAAGCGGATCAACTTTTCCCGTAAGAAATAGATAAAATACAGGAGTTACGTTCCTGAGTCTCCCTTTGCCCCATAAAATACATTACTACATACACAGAAAGTCATTGCCATTTCTATAGAAAATAGTGAATATATATACAACTACTAAGTTTGTATAGGTACTCACCGATTGGCTGAGGTGGTAGAGCGAGTGTGTGGTGGGTAGTGAAGCAGAGGAGGTGGATGGCGGGAGCAAAGAAGGAGGTTGGGAGCGGAGGAGGAGGGTGGGAGCGGGGAAGGGTGGCAGAGGAGGATGGTGGGAGCGGGGAAGGGTGGCAGAGGAGGAGGGTGGTGAGTCACTGAGACTCTGGCCAAGCCAGGAGAATGTAGAGCGGCCAGACGAGAGCGGGTGATGCACCGGAAAATGTAGTCTGTGACGACGCAAAAGTACGTGTTATCAGATCACCGGGACGTTAAACAAATTTTTGGTCTCTAAAGTTTAGCGACGTAGTACCAAAACAATGTAAAGCATGGACTTACTGTAACAGTTAAATATGAAGGACAACATTATGTGGTGGCTGGTGCCAACCTGGGCCAGATGTTTCAGCTTGACCACCATACCCTCCTCATTAGTTATGATGAGGTCCTGTGGCTTGGATTTTTGCTCCCCTCTGTGATGAGTCGGATCTTTAACTTGTTGGAACAGAAAATTATCTCTCAGAGTTTCTACAAAAAAGAGTAGCGCGGTTATTTACGTCATTTGGCGTTAACTCATTTCTCCAGTTGATGTCTCCATAGTTAATAGTCCCCCCCTTGACGAGGAGGCGGCTAGGATTGAGCATCCCTGCATTGTCTATTAAGGCTCTTAAGCCCTGGTGGCAGGGCCTTTGCGTCAAGGTCCCTTTAAAGCCACTGTCCGCTGCCTTCATACATCGGCCTCATTGTCAGGTGACAATCACCGGACTCCCACACTCAATTTCTTCGAACGAAGAAATTTACTTCTCGCTGGGATGATTTCCTTTATAATCACATCTACTAATTTTAGTCTAAGTGAACTGACATGTGTGAATGATCATGCCTTTATGACAGACTAATACAGTATTATTTAAAAAAAATTACTTTGCTGCCCTGCTGGTCTTGACCTCGGTGGCACCCTCAATCATCCAGTGTTGCCGTCTAAGACATTTTGACTTGTTTTTGTTTTTTTGTTTTTTCTCCAGTTCTCCTCAATGAGTTGTTGTTATTTCTGTGTGCTATCACTATGTACACTGTATGTATCTCGCTATGATTCTATGATGCACTATGATGCACTGTTAAACAAATGTTAATCAAGAACTCCCCCAACAACACAATTGGTTGCATTTATAAAGTTCCTTGCAAGGAATGTAATATGTTTTACTTAGGCCAGACAGGTAAAGATCTTGTAACTAGAATTAAACAACACAAATACAGTGTTAGGACAGGCCAGGAATCCAATGCTCTGTTTGTTCATTTGAGGGATAACAAGCATTGCATTGACTGGGATAATGCCTCCTCAATATTACCATGTAATTCAATTGATAGTAGGAACATCATAGAATCTAGTCTTATTAAACATACCGAAGCATTCAACATGAATTTGAGTAACGGCATGTACAAGCTGGACAACTTTGTAATTAAGAAGATTTGTGATCAGGTGAGAGGGCGGGTCACTGTCCCATCTGACCCAACCACCAACCGTTGTGTGCCATTTAAAGATTAGTAGGGTCATTACCTGACCATTGTGGACCTGGTCTCACCCTCCTCTGTATATATTCATCTTGTTTTGCATTACTCTCTCTAGTCTGTACTCACCCCTGAAGATGTGAATTACACGAAAGCGCTTGGGAACTTCGTGTTTTCTTCTTTCCTGGTGGTTATCAGCATATATATATATATATATATATATATATATATATATATATATATATATATATATATATATATATATATATATATATATGTGTGTGTGTGTGCACAAAAAGATTTAAACAAAATTACCATTTGAGAATCGGTTTTTATGCTGTTTTCTCAAAAAATATTGGTCATGTCAGAAAACTGATTACTACATTGGAAAGCTCATAAAATTCTGCTTCTAGCAGTGTATACAGTGATTCTTTAATAATTGGTTAAGACAATTTTGGGCTGACAGGTTGTGAATGTATTGGTGTGTACAGTATGTTTTCTCATGTTTATTAGAAGTGACGAAAAGTAGCTATCTTGTACATTAATTTTATTTTTTTTCTTATGTTGTAGAGCAATCATTTATGAAGCCAAATATATCTAGTTTATGCCAATAAAAACAAGTTTTGGGGGAAATTGACAAAGCAAAAAAAAAATATTCACAATGCCCTGTCTCGTCAACCCTGGGGGCCTCAGAGATGTGATCTTGGAACTGGAAAACTTAAAACTTACCTCGTGTTTGAGAGGGTTAATGGGTTAAGTAGAATAAAATTTAGAAGAGACACTGAGTTGTCTTAAGATCAAAATGGATTTAGAAACGGAACTAGAAAAGTACTGTACAGTACTGCAATTGGTTCAAAGTTAGACAGGGAGTAAGACAAGGCTGTGTACTATCTACATCTTAGACTTAGAAAGTTTAATTCATCTTTTGCTGAAGAGTTGTGTTTGAGTTCCCAAAACTTCCTGGAGCTCTGTAGGGACATCATCTGCATGGATCCCTTGTTAGAGCCTTGGTAATTTGATTGGTATTTATGTCTGGGAAGTACCGCTGGAACTCTTCAATGAGGGAGTTAAGGTGCTCTTTTCATCTCTGCCTTGAGCACCTGGTTGAAACATCTTCTCTGATGACTTCAGAAAGTCAGTGGAATTGGGTCGCATTTCCGTCTTGAATCCGTATTCCCCAGAGCTGCAGTTTTGAAATGAATGCATTTATATTGTCTGCTTGGTGGATGATGTTGCTCTGACGACCCTGCACTTTCCAGTTGAGCTCATTTAGAGCTTCGAAGATGTCTGCCAAGTATGCCGATTGAGCCTGGAATTCTGGCATGTCCATCTTGGTAAGAAGCTTGTCTTTATTGTGATTAGCCGGGAAAGTCTTCACTTCTTCGCTACGCTTATAGAATCGAGTGAGCTTGTTGCACTTTGACAGCCAGTGGACTTGGGTGTGGAACAACAAGAGCTTGGTGTTCAGCATCCATGTTTTCACACAGTTCACGGAAAAGGCACGTGTTCAGGGCTGACCCTTCGATGAAGTTGACCGTTTTGATGATGTTCTCTAGGTGAGCAAGCAGGGCTGCTGGTAATGTCTTTGAAGCAAGAGCTTCTCCGTGAATTGTGCAGTGTATCCCAACCACTGGATTCTTACGTTTGACAAGTGCCAAGAATCCAGATTGACACCCCAACATTGCTGGGGCACCATCTGTACACACTCCGATTACATCCTTCCATAGTAGTCTTTCTTTATCAAAGAAAGTTGAAATTAGTTCCATCACATCCTCTCCTTTGGTTGTCGTGGTTAATGGACGACAAAACAGGAAGTCCTCTTTGATGTCTTGACCATCAACATATCAGGCAAAAACAAGCTGAGAAAGATTTGCCATTTCAGTGGTCTCATCTAATTGAATGGCAAGGTACTTTGATGACTTTATCTTGGCAATCATTTGATCTTTAATGTTGTGAGCCATATCATCTATCCGTGACTTGATAGTGTTATTAAACAGTGGGGTTTGCTTCAGTTTGTTTGCTGCATCATCATTGAGGAGAAGTTTTGCACTATCAAGGACACATGGCTTGATCAGAGTTTCTTCAATTGTATGGGCCTTATTATTCTTGACTATATGCAGAACAATTACATACAATGCATGTGGTAGCCTTTGAAGTCTGTTGGATGGATCCACTGCCATCCAGCCTCAGTCTCTTCAAACCATCAGATTTCTGTTTAAAAAATGTGCGATCCTTTTGAGCTAACCCTGGGTGAAGCTTTACAAGATCCTGCTTTAGCTGAAATGGTTTCATGGAATCATTTACTTTTACTTTTATCTTTAGTTAACTAGTTTTTTTTATAATTTACTGTGGATTTATTTTAGTATTTGAGATGAATAATAATTTTGTTGTTACTTTTTACTTTCAGTACTTGAATACTTTATGAATGAGATACTTTTATACTTCTACAGCTCCTCCCTGACTTGCGTCCACCCGGACATACAACCGCCACAGTCGTACCAAAATTTTGACAAATTACGGATTTTAGAGTCCCAACATCAGTGATTGCGCTGTGTACTGACAAAATTTTCGTTTGTAATTCACTTTAAAATGGCTGGCAAGCTTAAAAGTGAGAGTTTTGTGGTGCTGAGAAGAAAAAGAGACACCCATTTTAGATTTTCTATGTATTATTTAAGCATTTTTGACTTACGACCTGGATTTGGGTCCCTAACCCCATCGTAAGTTGGGGAGGAGCTGTACTTGAATAACATTTTGCCAATGAAACAATATTTTTACTTCGTAACAAAGTCTGGTACTTTTTACAACTTTGTCTCTAATACAGACTAAAAGAGTGAAAATTACAATACAGTACAGTACAACACTCTAATGTGGCTTAGAAATAAAGAAAATATAATATACAACTGTAAAATAAGAAAACTGAAGAGCATGGGTGTGCATGTATGGGAAGTGAACATATGTGTGGAGGCAGTGAGCACCGAGCTGTAACTTACTAACTGCGTTTGTGTCCAGACATACACGCACACACACATCTCTAAGTCAGCTGGTGACTGCCCAGGTGATCTCTGTTCGATTAATATGTTCAATAATTTTCTGTTCAGTTTTGTCATCCTTCCTTAGCTGCCACAGAAAATAATTATATTTAGAATTATTGTGCAAACAAAAATATTTTCTAAATACAGTATACATACTGTACAATAATAATAAAGTAAATAACAGTTATAAATAAATGTAACACTGAGGTGAGCTGACCATGTGACTGGTGAAGTGGCTAAGCACCAGCCCCCTTGAGCAGTGACAACAACAAGGATGGAAAGGAAAGTGGAATGATAGAACCACTGTAGCTAGCTATATTATGTAACAGTTAGTCAAACATAAAGTAACTGTGTTGAAGTTTCATTTACTTTTTTATTCTTATGGTTTGCCATAATTATGAGCCCTGTGACCAACTTATTGCCTCAGTAATACATAATTCAGTTTAAAGTAGGATTTCCCATTGTTAGTTCTAGCATAGGTCCTGATTTTGTCAAATTTACTGTTTCTTTGAATTTGCAGGTAAATGATCAGAGTACAGTAGTTGAAGCATGATGTCTTACAGCAGCATCAACATGCTGCGAGGGGCAAGGTCCAGTTTGGGTATATTACGAGGTGTGTGGTCCAGTACACCAGCTCGTGGATTTTGCTCAAACCGTTCTGATGTTAGTGTAGAAAAATTAACTGGAGACCATGAAGGGGTGACAGTATTTGGCTTTTGCCGCCCAGCTGCTAAAAATGCAATTAGCAGGAATCTGTTGAAAGAATTCATTCAAGCAATTGAAGATGTAAAACATGACCGTAGTGTACGAGTCGTTCTTTTAAGGTCATTGGTGCCTGGAGTGTTTTGTGCTGGAGCTGACCTAAAAGAACGGGCTAAGATGAAGCCAGAGGAAGTTGGGCCTTTTGTTTCTAAGGCTCGTTCTTGTATTTCCGAGCTTGAAAACTTGCCAATGCCAGTAATTGTTGCTATTGATGGTGTAGCACTAGGAGGAGGCTTAGAAATGTCTCTTGCCTGTGATCTTCGAGTGGCTGCTGATTCTGCTAAATTGGGACTTGTAGAAACAAAACTCGCCATCATTCCTGGGGCAGGTGGGACACAGAGGCTGCCTCGTATTGTTGGAAGTGCAAAAGCCAAAGAGTTAATCTTCACAGCAGCAGTACTCGATGGAAGACAAGCTGCAGAAATTGGCTTGGTGAACCATGTCACTTCTCAGAATGAGACTGGAGATGCTGCATACCTTAAAGCCTTGGAAATTGCCAAGGCCATCACCCTTAATGGCCCCATTGGTGTGAGGATGGCAAAGACTGCCATCTCTAAAGGCATGGAAGTGGATCTTGGGACAGGACTATCAATTGAAGAAGCCTGCTATGCTCAGGTTATCCCTACCAAAGATAGAATAGAGGGACTAACTGCTTTTAGAGAAAAAAGAAAACCAATTTACAAGGGAGAATAAAGGTGATGGTCATCAGCATGTTGTCACATTCATGGTGGAACATCACACGAACACATTCTTCCTGAAACATTGTGGATAACAATTACTGCATATCCTTTTTTCAAGTTCAAATAACCACTGTTCCCAGAAGTAAGCGAAGACAGTTCTTTTTGTGTATTGGACAGTGCAGGGTAGTATCTTTACAAATTCTGAAATTTGAAAGTCTTCACAATTAACTTCTCTAATAAAATCTTTGTAACCATATTAAGCTCAAATAGTCAATAGTTCATTAGATACTATACAGGATGTTCAGCTTTTATGAAGTACTAACTTTAATAAACTGTGTAGTCCTCCTCAGATCAAGATGTTTGTGGTGTATTCATAAATATTTTGTTTTATGCGAGTGCCTCAAGTTGCTATACTGTTTGTTGTTAATGTATTAAAAAAGTACTGAAGAATTTTAAGCAGTGCAGCTACTGTATGTTAAACAGCATTGAATCTAATTACTTTTTAATATCTAATTTACTTTTTAATATCTAATTTGTATCATATTTTAAGCAGTAGAACTTGAGTGTGACCCAGAATTCACAAGAAGAAAAGAGGAGATAGTGTGGATATTTCTTGGGGAATTGGGATACCATTTGGTTGACATGTTTGTTAACTTTTTATCTTCATATATGTATCCCAAGCTTCAAGACTTTTGTGTATACATTTGGATTTTAAACCAATGGGAGTGAAAGAGTGACCACAAATAAATGAAGTGTTTGTATTTTATGTTGTTTTGGCCACCTGGCAGTCTCCCAGCAGAGGGCCTGGTAGATTGAAGTAGTGGGACTTTAGGGACCATGTATTACACCGTATAGTACAACACCCTGTATGAACTAACTGTAGATAAACGTTGGGTATTAAAGTGAGACTTGATATATTATGATCATCATTTAATCCTCACATAATAGTAATACTGCATCACTGAAAGAACTTGAAAGGTCAGGTCAAGTATTCACAACTTTTATTTGTTAAATAAAACTTTTTATAAATAAGAGCTGTACACTAACTTATTTAATTATTCTCTAACACTCACAGTGTTATTTAATATACAAACAAATAAGTTTTCAATGTTTCATCTTCCTCATGTGGGAACATAGAGACTCGTCACTCACACCATCATGCAGACAGTCACTCACCCAGTTGCCTGACTATCCAATTTCTCATTTACACCTCTGGAAAAAAAAAATTATACAGTCAACCCTCGCTTTACGCGGTCCCACATTCCACGTTTACGCGGTACCCTGCCAAAACCGAAATGCTCACATTCCGCGGTGCGTGTCCCCCTTTACGCGGGTGAAGTATAATTTTTTAATTTAGCTCATAAAATTCATACAAAATATCCGCCCAGAATATAATTTACATTGCTGGAATTCTTACAATTTGATGATCATTCTGAATATAAACATCATAGATTTTGCATTAGACATACAAATTTTAGATCTAATGTAAGTATTTTGTTTTCTCTGAGTAAATATGTTATCTTTTGTGCAAAATATATGACATTTATATTCAAAATATTCCTGGTCTTACAAGGAATCCAGCAATGTCAATTATATTATCCTAACTTTAGTTTGAGGTATTATTTATAACTATACCTTAAAATCTAGTGGTTTTCCCCCAAAAATTTCTCAGAGAGGGAAGAGCCAGTGAGTGTAGTGTGAGAAGAGGGGGAGGGAGTCGAGTCCATTATATGAATGGACATTAACTTGGCGACTGTATTTCTCTATTTCTCTTCAGTATTAATTGTGTGCATGTACCATCATAAAATTAAGATGTTATTTTTACTAGAACACAGGTATTGTGTTGGAAAAAGTGGAGTTTGGGGGTCAGCCGGTCTCTATTTCATTTAATCCCATATGTTATGTTGTTAACTTTACGCGTTTCTCACTTTCCGCGGTACCCTGTGGGTTGAATTAACCGTGTAAAGTGAGGGTTCACTGTATATATATATATATATATATATACACAGTCATGCGTTGGTTAATGTCCAAACGAACAACGTCCGATCGCATATAAGTCCGTGCCCGCCCCCCCCCCAAAAAAAAATCCGTGACTCCTGCTGGACCACCACTCCACAACCCCCTGACGGAGACTCGATGGTCCTCCCCATACTGGTAGATATTATGTGTTAAAGGAGTATGCTTCCTTGATTAGGTTTTTTTTAAACATTTGCCCCCAGGTGTAATGTTAACGTACATCTATTGAGGATAAAATCTTTCACCCAAAAATTGACAATAACACATTTGCTGTAATCAGACATATCTAATTGGGGTTGCAATTTCAAATTCTGTGTCATTACTACGAAATAAAAAAGTATCTGGTGTACTGCACTCTAAGATTAAGAGAAAATGGACGACTCAGGAGCCCTGAAGTGAGAGAAAACAGACTCCTATGACGGGGCACTCAAATAAAGAGACATGGCTTCATGTTTTGTGGACTACCCACTGTACAGTATTGATGGTATATTTTTCATCACTTTGTAATAAACCTAGCCATGCCTATGTGTGTTTCTGATAATTACCATAACATTATATATTTATGTATTTAGCGGTTGTACAAACACAAGGCCTCACACATGCCACTCAGACTGACAGACCAATCATAAAGACAGTTGAAGCTTTAAACATCACTCATAATGGATCTTGAATATTCCAACTGTAATCAGACATATTTAAGTTGCCTCAACAATTGCAACCCCAGTTGCAATTTCACATTCTGTGTCATTACTAAGGAATAAATAAGTGTCTGGTGTACTGCACTCTAAGATTAAGAAAAAATGGACGACTCAGGCGTCCTGAAGTGAGAGAAAACGGACTTCTTTGGCGGGGCACTCAAATAAAGAGAGACATAGCTACATGTTTTGTGGACTACCCACTTTACATTATCCTTTTCATCACTTTGTAATAAACCTAGCCATGCCTATGTGTGTTTACGATATTTACCATAACATTATATATATATATATATACAGTCAACCCTCACTTTACGCGGTTAATGTAACCCACAGGGTACCGCGGAAAGTGAGAAACGCGTAAAGTGAATAACATAACATATGGGATTAATTGAAATAGAGACCGGGCCGACCCCCAAACTCCACTTTTTGACGACACACAACTATGTTGTAGTAAAAATATTATCTTAACTTTATGATGGTATGCACACACAATTAATAATTAAGAGAAATATCAATAATATTAGGTTTTTTAACACTTACATTAATAGAAAAAATGGCTGGGCACACGGGGATGGGCGGTTGGTTCCGAGGCAGAGGGCAGATTATTGGCCCTCACCTGTATCACTTGTATCAATTGTATCACTATCCACCACAGAGGCTTGCAGGGCCTCTTTGTCAAACCCCCCAAAGTTCATATAAGTCCATATCCTCACCATAATTATCACTATCACTGACTTGGCCGGCTGTGGTGGGTGGTGGGTGAAGAACTGGTAATGTTTTGATGACTGGGTGACCTTGTGCGCACCATGTTCGCGCCACTTACACAACATGGTGGATGGCGGGAGGTTTGGATCCAAAAATGGCGCGGCTCGCCAGCCGCTCTCCGCGTAGAGGGGTACACGCACCGCGGAATGTGAGCATCCTGGGTTCCGGCAGGGCACCGCGTAAACGTGGAAACGCGGAATGTGGGACCGCGTAAAGTGAGGGTTGACTGTATATATATATTTAGTGGGTCTAAATGGTTGTAAAATGGGAAACTTGGGGTTGGGTGCCTGGAACCCCCATTAAAATAAATCCGATAGGTTTATGTAATTTCGGACAACGTCCATTTCAGTTAACATCACGTTTCCAAGAACGTATCTAGGACGTTAACCGACGCATGACTGTATATATATATATATATATATATATATATATATATATATATATATATATATATATATATATATATATATACACAGTTATGGTACTCTTCAATTTTACATTTAGAATATTTTGATCTTTCATAAAGTAGCTTTTGGTTGCCATACTTTACTGTTCAGTACTTGCTTTTATTGTGATATGGAGCTCTGTACAGTACAGTACTTTAAGAAAACAGGGTTCAGTTATGCCAGGCAAAGGGTAGCTGAGCACTAGAAACCAAAGTTGAAACATTTTAACCATGCCTCATGAGCAGCTAATATTTTTGGTCATTAGTCTTGTCATTTTACAAAAAATTTCCACATGTGCACATAACCCCCTCCTCCCCTGATCTCACATCATCCATCACAGCTTGATATAAGTCAATCTTCTATGTCATTTGTTTGCTCAAAATCGGATACTGTACTGTACTTGATCCTGGTAACAATGTTCCCACAGTCCAGCATACATTATTATTCCCCCAAAAAGAAAATCCATCCTTTCATAACTAATATCAACTCATAGCTCTCACTTTGATCATCTCTGAATTCATGGAATGTCATGAAGAAACAGCAACTATACCACCTTCTCTATGATGCTAAGCTACATATTATTTTCACCAGGCTGTACATTGAGCATTACCTGGCATGCTTGGATTAAGGGGCCGGGCAATTTATTTTTTATGTTTATGTGCTTGGCGCTTACCCAGGTGACAGACTAATATATTGAGGTAAATACCCAGACAGAAATTTGTCAGGTGGTGCATGACCCCACCACACTGTACTTGTTTAACCAGGAAGGTTAACAGTGTACCAACATTAGTGACCTTTGTCAGGTGCATTAAGTTACCAATCTGCCTCTAGTCAGTAAGTCAACTTGATAACATCTCAAAGGAAACATCAAGCTGAGAGGCTGTAGACTTGAAATGACAGGTGTTATGACCTCACCTGACAAGTGTTACTGCCAATGACACCAGATTATTGGTCGGGGGGGGGTTAATTAGGGTAGGTGTTCACAGGTGCTGCTTCCCTATACACCCTGCAGATGTGAAGTGAGGTGACAACAGTTATGACATCACATGACAAGGGTTACTGCCACTGACATCACCTAGATGGACACAGGTGATCTGTGAGTTGATACACACAATATATCTGAATGTTTCAAAATGTTTATATAATTTACCATTAAAAAAATCTGGACAAGCAAATTACCTACAAAGTTTTGTTGGGGCAAATAAAAAAAGATATCCAGGCACGTAAATTTCACAAGTCATTTGCCCAGGACAAGTAAATGTTCTACATACTACCAGGTAATCTGCACAGCCTGATTTTCATTCGACTGCAGACTTACATAATCCTATCTCATAACCTTGACTGTGCTCTTGACACTCTTTTTATAAGTTACGACATCAAATTCTCCATTGTAAACTTTTATATTTTGGTCGCCCTAATTCTAAATGAATGATCATTAAGCCAAAGTCCCTTCAATTAGATAATATTCCAAGGGGTAGCTCCCAACATTAATCTTCACAGTAACAGAGAATTGCAACCTCATAGCATTTATTTCCCAAACACCTCGCTCTATATAATTCAAAGATCATCTAGGTTCAAAAGTAATATTGGTACATGTTTTATAACTTCTATGCTAACAGAATTTGGTTCTCCACATGTTTCAGAATACTATTCAGATGACTTGTTCAATTTTCATTAAAGTGGAGCAGGAGACCGTCTGTTGTCCATCTTCACACTAATCCAATCTTCACATTTAAGAATTTTAAAATAGATTTTGCCATTTAATATGATTGATAAGAGGGAAAAATTCTAATTTTTCCAAGGATGTTTGAAAAGTTTTGAAGATCTAGCTTTTTCTGTCTTATGGGTATGGATTTGCTTATACTGTACTACTGTATTGAATTTAAATGACAAATTATTGGCAGTAAATTGATTACCCACACACTAACTTGCCTTGGCAAGGCAGTTTTGCTAGAGGTCTTTTAGTGAAAATATTAAAGCGACTTGTTGTAATTAAATTTTCTAAAGAGGCTGTCAAGAAGTTTGTACATCCTTATTTTGTATCAATTTTTTACAATATGTTGCGCCTTCCTTGAAGAGAACGACACAAAACAACTACAGACAGCCCCCTATATACCCCCTCCCAGGTCATCTCACTGTTTACCCGGGAATACGTTCTCCTGGTTGGATGTTTACTCTCGCCGACTCTGCCCTCTTCGCTGCACTGACTGTCAGTGACCTGACAACCATGGCCATGCTCACTACATAACTGACATAATAAAAGAGCAAGAAACACAATTGAGGCAGATTATATCACAACAGAAAAAAGTGTCAAACCACCGGGAAACCTTATGTAGTGAGCCTAGCCAAGGTCCCCGTGGTTGACAAATCTGCAGTCGGCAAGACTAAAGGCTAACTGGAAATAGGGGGTAAATTTACATGGCTGTCAATAACATATGTCAAAGCCTAAAGTTGCCTGTTGCTTCACTAAACAATACTGTACCTGTATTGTACATTTAATATAAATTAAATTGTTGGACTCCGCTGATCCTGGACCCGACAGTCCAGCAGCTTCGATGGTTCGGGACGCATATAGTGAATACTTAATCTTATGGGGAAAATTGGGATATGTTCCACAACTACTAAAAATCAACAGTAATTTTATAAAATTTGTGGGGAAATCATTATAATTATCACAAGCTGTACTCAAATGTACTAAGTTAATAACTAAAAAATTTATATCTTGTTCAAACTATGAGACATTTATACTCAAATTAATTACTATCATTCAGGGATTCCAGCAATGTAAGTTATATTCTGCCAAGTCAAGTTGGTGACATTTTATAAGTGAAAAACCAACTCCTTAGAGTCCTCCTGACCCCTCAACTGATAACAACACACCTGTCCTGGCTGTCAACACCCCCCCTCTTCCCAGCCAGCAGGGGAGGCAGATGGCAGTGGGTGATAACAATGGGATGAAAGTGATTTTAAGCTTAAAGTTCTTCTCTTGTATAATGTCACAGACTTGACATAGCAGAATATAACTTGCATTACTATCCTTGCAAGATAGTGATTAATTTACATATAAACGTCTCATAGTTTGCACAAGAGATAAAATTTTTAGTCCTTTAGCTTAGTTCATTTTAGTACAAATTGAGTACAGTTACAGTATATGTTACTCAAAATTATGGCTTTTTCACAGGGTATAACCAACCCCAGTGGTCTGGATATTATGGCATTGAATGTTACAGAATATTTCAAATGCATTCTTTGTTTAGTTCTATACATATACCGGGGTACCGGTATGCGAATTCCCATATAGTGAATGGCATAAAGCATGAGTGTCTGTGTGTGAGTGTCTGTGTGTGTGTGTGTGTGTGTGTGTGTAGGTAGACTTAGCATGTCACTAAGTTAGACTGTCCCTGTAGCTGCATCCCTCTACCAGGCCAAGCTGTGTTATTGTTATTTTTCAACTTGTTCTATATTTTCAAGTAGATACATAATTTTATTCGCTTTTACTGTTACAGGCACACACAATTGTTCATACAGAATGTGTAAAATAAAAATAAAATAAATTATTATCATCACGTCAAACACATAGAGAATATAAACATTTCTTACGTCCACAGAAGTTAGTGTTAGGAGGAGAAGGGTGTAGCATGAGGGGGGGGGGGGGGGGTGTAGTGTTCAGCCTCTTCCTACCAGGCCAAACTGTGAGATGCATTAATATTCTTTTTCAACTTGTAGTTTCGAGTAAATATACTGTTTGGAATTTAATTTGAATTTTTTTACTGTTACATGCACACAGTCGTTCAAGTACAGTGACCCCTCGTTTAACGAACGCCTCGGTTAACGAACTGCCTTCCATAAGGATCTTCAATTCGGTTAACGAACAAAAATTCAGTTAACGAATTTCTTACGAACCGACCTCAACATGTTTTCGCTTGTACTGACTGGGCAACCAGCTTTAGCATCAGTCCACCAATACATTAATCGGTTCTAGGGCTTAAATTCCTTACTATTTTAGTAAATATCAAGAAGTTTATACTATTCAATAATTTTAAAAGTTTAATATTCAATTTTTTAGTCACTTTAACAATTATTGAAGATAATTGAAGGTAAAGTGACTAGTTTAATGCGCGGCATCCAGCCTCTTAACACAGCAAACAGGCGTTAGACTCTCTCTGTTTTCACTGGAGGTAACATCTTGCTTCAGACTCTCTTCAACTAAACACTTTTTTCTGTGTTTCCAAGCAAATTATTGGCATTTTGAAATATATTTTACATATTGACAATATATAATGCAGTGCAGTGTTGATTTAAAGAAAATAATCTTGAATTACACCAAGAGAGCTAAAATTTTATGGGTGAAATGGCGCCATGGGGTGACTTCTCTTCCACCCCAATGCCTTCTCTTCTTCCTTCTCCTCCACCCCCATTCTAAATCCCATCATCATCATCATCATCCAGGAGCCTTCTACAAACACACCTCAAAGTAAGTGAATTTTCTACCATTTTTGTTGAATTTAGGAAATTTTCGGTGAGCTGGAACCAATTACCCAAAAACCTATTGAAACAATGGTTTCGGTTAACGAACTTTTCGGTTAACGAACGACCTTCTGGAACAGATAGAGTTCATTAACCGAGGGGTTACTGTAAAGAGAATAAATATTTCTTACATCTGTGTGAGTTAGCCCACAATAATGGGAGGGGGAGCATTCTCTCATCTCCTGTGTCCTTAGTGAAACGATTGCCAAATGGTAATGCAATATTTTTCTCTTCTTTTATTTATTATCATTACTTTTATTCATTCCTCACATTTACAAAGGAATATATTAGACCGCGGAGGAATAAAGATGCCACACTAATCCGTGTATACTCAAAATTCAATGCCGTGGTTGGTGAAATGGTATACATACAGAGTATAAACCGTGAACACCTGGAATCCTCAGATGGGAAATCTGTGGTTGGCGAGGGTCTCTCTCTCTCTCTCTCTCTCTCATATTTTTTAAGGTTGTAACTATTTCTCAGTTCCATTTAGATGTTGACGTAGACTATGACTAAGAAGCTTAACGTAGTACTGTATAGTATATTACCTGCACCTGGCTGACAGTTCACTGATGACAAGTGAATAAAATCAGTACTGTACAGTATTATATTATGCCAGTAGCCAGGAATGTGTGTCAGTTTCATTGTAATTATGGGTGATTTTTTTTTTTTAGTTTTTTTTTTTAATTTAACTGCTTTTGAAACTTAATGCACATATTTTGTAAGATTTGTGAGTGAACAGTAGTGAAAATTATGTGTTGTGGTGGCACTGTGTGGACTATGGTCTTTCAAGGATTATTCAATTTTGTCAGTGGCCTGTAGTGAATGCTAGGGAAAGCAAATGACACGGTTAATGACATTATACTGTACAACTATCAGGTAATTTACTATGAGTCTAGTAGTCTACAAATCTGTGAAACTGAACAAAATAGATTAGATAATTAATAATTATTTTTTCTTCAACTTTAACCTTTATTTATGACACTGATAAGGCATTTGGATAAAGTTTTTGTTACACAATTAGCAACCCTTGGACATTATACAGTAATTTATTTCAAATTTATTCCCAAATAAATAAATTATTATTCATTGGTAAAATTGTATAGACTGTTAAGAGTGGATCAAACTTTCTTGTCAATACCTGTATTTAACTTTGTCTCGGTTACTGTATAGCTCTAATATGATACAGCACCTTCCCCTGAAATGATCATCACAATTATGAAGCAAGTGACACCACACAAAGATGATCAGGTTATTGCACATCATTCATATCATGTTAAATTATACTAACTATGGATACTGTATACTGTATTCACAGGTTGTGAGGTGACGGCATTTGTTCGAGATCCAGAGAAATTACCAGAGTCAATAGCTTCACAAGTGACAGTCAAAGTGGGAGATGTTTTGGATGCTTCAGCAGTGGACGAGGCTGTTAGTGGACAAGATGGAGTTGTTATTCTCCTTGGAACCCGAAATAACTTGAGTAAGTTTGACTAACATATAAGTTTCAGTTTGGTATTGGCGAAAGTTAGTGGGAGTAAAAGGTGGAGCAATACTACACATATAAGGAGAGAGCAAGGGAAGGATAAGGGAACTAGAGAGGGCAAATGAGACAGTGGAGAGGAGATAATGCCAGTGTGATCACCCTGTATGGCATGAGGCCTCAGCAGGTTTATTATTGGTACGGTACAGTATGTCTTTTACCTGAAGAGAATTGTTATCAGTTTTGTTTAGTATTTAGGCTCATTCATCCCTCAAAAAGATTCTTGTGATTAATTGACTACCCTGTATAACATTGTTTTTTCCAGATTCATAGCATCATGATTAACTTCCCAAAGCACATGTTTGGCCTTTCATTTCAGTGTGTACCCATTTGTTATTCACTGAAAACCCTAACCTTCACAGCACCATCCCATCTGACCCTTATTATTATTAACATAGATCTTCCTTTAAAGTTGTCACTCTCCTTGAAGATGTTTTTAACACAGATGATCTTTAACTGTTTGCTAGAGGTGGCCTTCTCTTTTTTTAAAGGTCTTTATGTAATATTACTTAGCATGTTGATAGCTAAGTATATAACATAGTGGTAGAATACTCATTGCTACATTTTTTTTTTTACGGGGATTAGCCCACCCGGACACAGGTCACTGACCCACATTGGGGCTTGTGTAAATGAAGCAGAAAGTCAGATCAGCAACCTAGGGCTTGGTCACAATTTTCGTGATGCCATATGGCAGCAGGGTCTACCATTAGACTACACATTATGCTTCCAATATCTTCCCAGGTGGTAGTACCTCCCTGTTTGGTAGCTGCCTACTACCTACATGGTGTAAGTGGTAGAATACACTTTGCTACATGGTGTAAGTAGTAGAATACACTTTGCTACATGGTGTAAGTGGTAGAATACACTTTGCTACATGGTGTAAGTAGTAGAATACACTTTGCTACATGGTGTAAGTAGTAGAATACACTTTGCTACATGGTGTAAGTGGTAGAATACACTTTGCTACATGGTGTAAGTGGTAGAATACACTTTGCTACATGGTGTAAGTAGTAGAATACACTTTGCTGCATGGTGTAAAAATTAACGGATAGAAAAGAATAACATACAGTAGTTAGTTCCTTCAGTCGTGTACAGAAATTTATCAATGACATTTTTTTCCTCTAGGTGCAACAACTCTGATGTCTGAGGGAACTAAAAATATCCTCGCTGCCATGGATGAGCACGGTGTGAAGCGAGTGTCAGGTTGTCTGTCTGGTAAGTTAGTTCCTTCCAGAGTGTGAAGTTTTGTGTAGGGTATAATCATACAACTGGACATTTGATTATTGGCATTATACACAGTAGGCTTGATGGAGTGTTCTATGTATGCTTAACTTTTCTTTTCAGGGATTCATATTACTGATTTCATGTGTAAGGTAAAGTTATTTAGAAATTCATCAAGATTTTTTATACTGTGTTTCATTTTGATTTATATAGCTTATATGTATAAATTTTTTCTCACTTAAGCATTCAACTTCTGGGAGAGAAGCAAGGTTCCTGAAAGGTTTCTTCCTATACTTGAAGATCATGAGCGCATGCTTACAGCCCTCAAAGCCAGTAATCAGGAATGGATTGCAGTTTTGCCACCACACATTACTGGTAAACCCTGTAATTCCTTGTAATAAGATTTTAATGGTATTCCTTTATCAACATCAGTATAGTATCTGTTATAAAAGTAGTGACTAACCACATAACTCTATATTGATTTGCATGCAGTATAGGGAGCTAGCACAAAAAAAAATAATGCTGTATTCTACGGTGTAGCAAGTCCCGTTGAACGATAATTCTTTGAATGAATCCCCACTAAAGAAAGCAAGTTTTTACTACCCATTTCCCGATTAACGAAAGACTCTTCCACTATTACGAAACATATATCAAGTACACTACAGTACAGTAAACCCTCGATAATTCGGAATTTGATAACTCGGAATTTCATATAACTAGGCATGGTTATTGTCTCGGAATGTATTAGTATAACTCGGGAAATGTCGAGCTATGTTAAATTATCTGGGAAAATCTCAGCATATCTGGCCACCTGCATCACCTACCATGCCTCTGTGTCACCTACCATGCCTCTGTGTCACCTATCATACCTCTGTCACCTACCATGCCACTGTGTCACCTACCATGCCTCTGTGTCACCTACCATGCCACTGTGTCACCTACCATGCCTCTGTGTCACCTACCATGCCTCTGTGTCACCTACCATGCCTCTGTCACCTACCATGCCTCTGTGTCACCTACCATGCCTCTGTGTCACCTATCATACCTCTGTGTCACCTACCATACCTCTGTGTCACCTACCATGCCTCTGTGTCACCTACTATGATGCTTCAATCTTTGCCAGCAGTGCTGGTAAGTGTTACTTTTTTACATTTAGTAATTACATGTACAAACATATATAGGTCGATAATTTTTTAGTGTATTTTTGAAGGAGGGGTGGGGGGAAGTGCCTCGATAACTCAGCAAGGCCAGAGCCCCATATGTGCCTAGTTATTGAGGGTTTACTGAACTACTTTGCTGTCACTTGGAATTGAGTATGGCAATTATCCAGTGATGATAAAATGATACAAGTTATTTAGGATGTCTCCTTCGTTGTTGAGCTCTGAGGTGACTGGAGAGGATCATACGGGACCGGTAGGGTCGTTCACAGATGTTGCACATGTGGAGGCTACATCTATAGCGGGAGGGGCGGCGGCAGCATCTTTCTGGCGTTGGTGCTTATCTGCCTCTGTTTGCAGTCGGGCTAAAACGAAAGTATTGACACCTTCTCGTGTGGTGCTCCTCCAAGTGTTACAGTGTGGAGAGATTTTGTCCCAGGTGAGGGGGTCGATTTGGCACTTTTCAGGTTTGTTTTAATACTATGCGCCGGTTAACGTCTTAGATACGTTCTTGGAAACATGACGTTAACCGAAATGGACGTTGTCCGATCATCACAGAAACTTTGTATTTATACTTACGTGTATGTGGAATACTATATAACGTACATATACACTTTTACTCTTAAATCACTACTTTAATGTGATACAGGTGATTAATTTTTATCTCGTGTAAAATACATGACGTTTTTTATTAAAATTATTCACTGTTTTACAAGGATTCCAGCAACGCCGGACAGATAGGGGAGAGAGAGGGAGGGAGCGAGCGAGCGAGGGGGCGTGGGGGGAGGGGAGGTAGTACGTTTGACAGTTGGCACAGGCCCAGGTCTAACGCTTGTATATTTATCAGTTCTTAAGTGACTAAGCTTCTCTCTTATAAAAAGCCAGTGAAATGACCTGGGTGAATATAATTAACATTGCTGGGATTCTTGTAACATACTGATTAATTTGAATATAAACATGCTATAATTTGCACTAGACAAAACGATTTTAGTACCGTAGTCAAATTAGTACATGAGCACTCCAGCTTTGCACTAAGAAATCTATGTAAATCTACCCAAAAATACAGTTGAAAAACTTTTTTTATAAAATGTACTACAGTACTGTAAAACAATTTTTATCTCTTGAGCAAAATATATGACGTTTATATTCAAATTATTGGCTGTCTTGCAAGGATTCCAGCAATGCAAATTATAATCTCCTAACTTTAGTCTGAAATATTATTTGAGATTAAAACTGTAAGCCTAAAAGCCTGGCTGGGGGGGGGGGGGGGACTGACGGCTCCGCCACCCAGCGAGGGGTTGGGGGGGTGAGGTGATAAGTTTGAGGCGAAGGTCTCTGTGTGTTTATTTAACATTCCTACTAAGCTTCTCTCATTTTAAAATGCCAGTGATATGACCTGGGTGAATAGAATTAACATAGCTGGGATTCTTATAACATACTGATTAATTTAAATATAAACATGGTATAATTTGCACTTGACAAAACAATTTTAGTACCGTAATCAAATTAGTACATGTGCACTCCAGCTTTGCACTAAGAAATCTATGTAAAGCTCCTCTACGTGTGTGTTGGTATGGGGATTAGTGGATGACATCATTATGACCTGACCTCATGTTTTTAAGGTCACCCTGTATATTTAAGCCTCTCTCTGTCCATGTAATCCAGTTGCCTCTGAAGATGTCTTGAATAAAGACGAAAGCTAAGGTACTCTGTTGTTTCCCTTTTCCCGTGTGTTTTATCAAGATTTATCTTATCCACGTTTTCATTGTGGATGTACATGAAATATATATATATATAGGCCCAACCCCCAAACTCCACTTTTTCCGACACAATACCTATGTTCTAGTAAAAATAACATCTTAATTTTATGATGGTACATGCACACAATTAATACTTAAGAGAAATAGAGAAATACAGTCGCCAAGTTAATGTCCATTCAAATAATGGACTCAACTCCCTACCCCTCTTCTCACACTACACTGCTGGCTCTTCCCTCTCTGAGAAATTTTTCAGGGAAAACCACTAAATTTTAATAAATAATACCTCAAACTAAAGTTAGGATAATACAATTGACATTGCTGGATTCCTTGTAAGACCAGGAATATTTTGAATATAAATGTCATATATTTTGCACAAAAGATAACATATTTACTCAGAGTAAACATTATATCTAAAATTTGTATGTCTAATGCAAAATCTATGATGTTTATATTCAAAATGATCACCAAATTGTAAGAATTCCAGCAATGTAAATTATATTCTGGCCGGGTAATTTGTATGAATTTTATGAGCTAAAACAAATATCTTCAGTTAATAAAAAAAAATAAATATTCTTCACACGGTAACAGATGGTTGGTCGGTCCCTCCCTCCCCCCCAACCCTCACCAACCGTCCCTACCAGATGTGTGGGAAAACCAGAATATTTACTTTTTTAGTAATAAATAATACCTCAAACTAAAGTTAGGATAATATAATTGACATTGCTGGATTCCTTGTAAGCCCAGGAATATTTTGAATACAAATGTCATATATTTTGCACAAAAAATAACATATTTACTCAGAGTAAACATTATATCTAAAATTTGTACGTCTAATGCAAAATCTATGATGTTTATATTCAAAATGATCATCATATTGTAAGAATTCCAGCAATGTAAATTATATTCTGGCCGGGTAATTTGTATGAATTTTATGAGCTAAAACAGGCAGTCAGGCAGGGTGGCGGATGGGGCGAATCTAAAAATAGCTCTCGAGCCGGACACTCACTGCGTATATGTGGGAAAAACCCACGTTAAGTGAAAGTTCGGTTCTGGCGAGGCACCGCGTATACGGTAAAATGCGCTAAGCGAAACTGCGTTAAGTGGGGTAATAATATATATATATATATATATATATATATATATATATATATATATATATATATATATATATATATATATATACGCACACAATTAACCCTCACTTTACGCCGTTAATGTAACCCGGAGGGTCCCGCGTAAAGTGAATAACATAACATATGGGATTAATTGAAATGGAGTCCGGGCCGACCCCCAAACTCCACTTTTTGACGACACACAACTATGTTGTAGTAAAAATTTTATCTTAACTATATGATGGTATGAAAAAACAAGTAATATAGAAGAGGTTAGGTTAGGAAAAATAAAGGTTAACATAGGAAAAATAAAGGTTAGGTTAGAAAAACTAAAACTTAGGTGGAACACTTACGATTGTAGAAGAGATGGGTCGGCATACGGGGATGGAGGCTGGTTCCGAGGCAGAGGGCAGATTACTGGCCCTCAGGTGAATCACCATTACTAGGTGAAGCACCGTCACTGTCACTTACAGTTGTCAGGGCTTCCCTGACAAATCCCTCAAAGTCATCTTCACTGTCACTATCACTGGCTTGGGCTGGCTGTGGTGGGTTGCGGGCGAAGAACTCGGTTATGCTTTTTTGACGGCTGGTGTTTATGTTGTCGTGATACACCGTGATGTACGGCTCCATAGCCTGCACCAGCCGGGTATGGAAGGCTTCATAGCGGTCATCGTCATTGTTGCGGGAAAGGAAGGACTTCATTTTCTTTGCACACTCCATGGCACCCTTAATATCACTATGAGTTAAACTGTGTTCTTCTGAGAATGACGCACCTTCTTCCTCCTCTTCACTGACGTGATCTTCTTCCAACATCTCGTCGGCAGTCACTTCAGGATCTCTGATCACCTCCAGGATGTTGTCGTTGGTGGTCTCGGAGAAGCCTGGAACTGTAACAGTCTGCGCAGCTTCTCTGGCAAGGTCCACTGCTACTGCAACATTCTGAACCTCACCAGTCACAGATTGACTCCTCCTCTCACCTGGTATTCCATGCAACACATGTCTCCATGCGTGACGAATTGTAGCAATAGACAGCTGATCCCATGACTCCACCAAGAAGTCCACAGCTTTCTTGATGTTAAATACTCTCCAGAATTGTTTGAACAGTATTTTTTGCTGTGCCAACTGTTGATCCTCATCTTCTTCGCTCTTGCTATCGGTGGAGGTGTCACTCAGGTTACGCAACTCTTCCCTGGTGTTGGTGTAGTCGTTCAGGAGTTTGAATTTTTTTGTTGAGAATGCAGCTTTTACATTACAGATTAACTCTTGGTCCATGGGCTGTAATATAGACGTAGTGTTGGGAGGAAGGAAGACCACTTTTACGTTGGGGTGACGATCTAACAGTAGGGGCGAGTGTCCTGGTGCGTTGTCCAGCAGCAACAAAATATTGAATGGCACATTCTGTCGCTCACAGAATTTCTTTACATCGGGAACAAAACAGTCATCAAACCAGGAGAGAGACAGTGTAGAGAACATCCACGCCTTTCATGCGGTCAGCCAGTGGACATTTAGCTTGGTCCTGTCCATGGTTTTGTAGGCGTGCGACTTGCGTGCTGTGTGGATCACCGATAACTTGAGCTTACAGGTACCGGAGGCATTGGTGGTAAACAGGACGGTGATGCGTTCCTTCTGCATCTTCCGGCCCCGAATCCTGCTGGCATTCTTTACAACGAAGGACTTGGAAGGTAGCTTTTTCCAGAAAAGACCAGATTCGTCCATGTTAAACACCTGGTCATCACTGTACTGTCCTTCCTCCATAATCTCACGTAAAAACGGAGGAAATTCCCAAGCCGCAGCACGGTCAGCACTCGCTTCTTCACCACCAATGTTTATATTGGTGATCTTGTTCCGGATCTTAAACCTCTGTAACCACCCAGAGGAAGCCTTAAAGGGTTTGGGCTCTGTAATTCCCATTTTTCGTGCCACTGCCATGTACAGTTCACGTGCGTAGTCCTTAACAGAGCGCGTGTTGACTGCCATATTCTGTCGCCCCTGACGCACCAAGTACCTCACAAGTAATTTTTCTGTCTTGAGAAGCACCTGGTTGTGAAAATACTTGATCATAGAAGCACCTGTAGACTTTGTGATCTTCATGTGTTCCTTTATCTTGGCTGCATCCTTCTTTATTGTTCGAATCGTAGATTCATTCACACCATGCTGGCGCGCCAAATCAACCTGCCTTGTTTCTTTCTCCAACTCTTGGATGATGGTATACTTCACCTCGTAGCTTAAGGAACGTCGTATCTTCTTTGGCTTAGTGCCGCTGGGTCCAGGTAAGGAAAGGTTTCTCTCTGGGGGTGGTGGTCCGGTGGAAGCCATTTTACGGAACAATGAATGCACGTTTACATGGTGTGGCCTTGAGGGATGAAACTGCCGCGGCTAGGTCAAGCGTCGTCTTTCCTCCCTCCCTCCCTCCCCCGGGTGGACACGTCATAATACTTTAAGCCAATTACAGCTAGCAGCAGAGGGGGATAGGGATGCATGGCCAATCACAGTCCGATACGTCATATGACGTCAGTGATAACGCAACAAAGACACACACTGTGCAACCTTACCGCACGCTTGCCCAAGCGGAGGGAGGAGGAGGGAGAGGCGAGGAGCACAGGCAGGCAGGTGGGGCGAATCTAAAAATACCGTCGTGCCGGACACTCTCCGCGTAATGGGGTTCACGTACCGCGTAATGTGAGCACGTTTGGTTTTGGCAAGGCACCGCGTAAACTTGGAAACGCGGAATGCGGGACCACGTAAAGTGAGGGTTAACTGTATGTATATATATATATATATATATAGTCTTGAGTTATGTGGTCAATTGAACCCGTGGAGGTCCGTGTAAAACAAGAAACGCGTAAACGAAATAACATAACATAGGGGATTAATTTTAATTGAGACTGGGCCGACCCCCAAACTCCAGTTTTACCGACACAATACGTACGTTGTAGTAAAAATAGTGTCTCAATTTTATGATGGTATGCACACACATATAATATAGAAGAGAAATATCAATAAGAGAATAATATACTGTACCAGGTAAAGAAAAACCAATGTTTAACACTTACGTTAGTAGAAGAGATGAGTCAGCATACAGGAATGGCAGAGGGCAGATTAGTTGCCCTCTGGTGAATCACTATCACTATTCACAAAGGTTTGCAGGGCCTCCCTGGCAAACCCCTCAAAGTCCATATCGTCACTGTCACTGACTTGGGCTGGCTGTGGTTGTGGTGGGTTGTGGGTGAAGAAGTCTGTAATACTACGTTGACGACTAGCATTGATGTTGTTGTGATACATCTGGACATACGGCTCCATAATCTTCGACAGAAGGTTTTTAGACACTTCATGCCGATGCTTGACTGTGTCTTTGTCAAGGATGAGCTTGATTTTCTCCCCCAACTTGATGACTTCCTTCACATAACCATGGCTTGGTCCAGGGCCAAGGTTTTTCTGGGTTGGTGGGGGTCCAGCGGAAGTCATCGTGAGGGGAATAGCGGGCACAAGAGAGAACTGTATATGCGGAGACTGAGAACAATGAGAGTGGCCCAGCTAGGTCAGCGACTTCTTCCCTCTGGTGGCAGGGCACATCATGTTACATTAGACCAATCACAGCTAGCGACGGAGAGAGGTAAGGATGCGTGACCCAATCACAGTCTGATATGTCATATGGCGTCAGCGATAACTTAAGAGCGACCTAATGCGCACTCCTCCCCGCGCCGCTTCCCGCGTATAGTCAAGAATGGACCGCGGGAATAAAAATGGCACGGCGCGTCTGGACCTCTTGCACCGCTTGCCGCGTAAATGATGAAATTAACTGCGTAATTTAAAAATTTCATTCTGGCAAGGTGCCGCGTAAATGACCAAACGCGTAAACATAAAAATAAAATCAGCGTAAATCGAGAATATATAAACAGTCGGCCCTTAACATAAGCGGGTTTGTAATACACGGATTTGCAAATACGAGGATTGCCCCGCCGAAGGAATATTCTGTACATTGAAGTAATTGAAGTACATTCAAATCGCGCGCGGCACTGAACACGGGACACTGCCCGCTCCCGCAACCTCACACACATAGCTCTCCCTCACTCAGTCAGTCTCACTGTAACCACGCTTGTGTTGACATCAGCATTGTAGTTGCAAAAATATTACATTTCCGTGAATGTATTATATCAAGCACAGTATGAATAAAATATCACTAATATAAGAGTATTTTAACCGAAAACTACTAAAAAAACCAGTAACATATCTTGAACATCGGAAGGCAAGGTAAAGTCTTTTGTTTTCATGTAGTTTATCCTAATTTACATTGAAATACATTACATTTCAGCAAAACTACTATTTATTTCTGAGAATATGGAAATGTAATATTTTGCTGAAATGACGTACGTATTACAGTGGAAAGTGATGAAAGCAATGACTCGCTTTCTTTCGTTCAAAAGATGTTACCGTAATCGCTTTTCGAATGGTTTTCAGTTAAAAAACTGTTGTATTACAATAATATTCTATCCTAATTCACTTGTGATGCAACAGTTTTTTTAACTGAAAACCATTTGATGTTATTTTTAGTAAAACGTACGTATTTTGTCGGGAAAAATTGGAGTTTGGGGGTTGGCCCGGTCTCTATTTCAATTAATCCCATATGTTATGTTGTTCACTTTACGTGTTTCTCACTTTACGCGGGCCGCCGTGGGTTCAATTAACCGTGTAAAGTGAGGGTTCACTGTACTGTATTTGCGGACTAATACTACAGCTGGTGGGCAGCCAAATGCAGGCGAAAACATGTTGGGAAAAATTCGTAAGGAATTCGTTAACCGAGGGTTTGCTCATTAACCGAAGTGAAGAATCTTGTGGAAGGTAATTCGTTACCGAAATTTCGTTAACCGAGGGATCACTGAATATAATTTTGCCTGAATACTTCTCATCAAATTCTGTCTTCATTATCTGACATTTTTATGCATACTCTACCACATTTCTTCCCCACTGTACATTGATACATTCCTCATCTTTAACAACTCCATAACTATTGAATCTTTTACATGGTCTTTCTCCTACATACATATATATTGTTCTCTACTGTTGTATTGTTGGATGTCATCATCACTGGCTTGTCATTTATTTTATATTTCATGTCTATTCCATACCTCAAAAACTACTTGTATTCTCATGATGTTACTGTGTTGTATTTCCATACAGATGAACCTGGCCAAGGAGACTATGTCAAGGAGCATGGAAGTGGACCTGGTCGTAAGATCTCCAAGTACGACCTGGGTCATTTTATGGTATCCTGTTTATCAGATGATGCTAACCTCCATCAGTTATGTGGCCTGTGTGATAAACCTGACTCTTAACTCAAGAAGAAGTGCCTGTTGCCACCCAGTCAGTGGTATATCAGGGTGATGCTGTCATTCACCTTCCCACCAGTGCTAGGACAATTGCTACAACTTTGCTGCTACTGCATATTATAGAGGGTTTTAGTACTATTGTACCTGTACAATATATGGTACTTGTTTCAGGTATTTTAGGAGATCTACAAATTTAGGTGTGTTTGATAGGCATGTATGGTCAGTATTAAGTTCATTATTTTGTTTTCAAATCAAATTCTTACATATGCCTAAATAGCTAACAATATATTTCCAAGTATTGAATCATGGAAATGACTAAAGTAAGCTAATAACATTTATTCTGTTCAAAATCCATGATATGTGACACAACATTCACTTCTCATTCAATAGATGTCCCTCTTGCGATAAAGAATCAAAAGTAGAGGGAAAATAAGGAATAGCAATTAAAATTAAAATATATACATTATTTGAGCTAATAGTTACAGTTCTTCCTGGGTTGTGACTCAACTAGTTCTGTATAGAAAACCTTCACAATATTAGGTAAAACAGTCCTTGGACCTAATTCCTGCATCACTAAGGAGGGACACTCCAGACAATGAAACTGTACAAAGCATGTTCCATGATTTGTGCCTCATCCCAGTACCCTTATTCTTTGTTAATGCATGTTATTATAGGTATAATTCTCCAATTCATTATTGTATTACCTACATAACAAAACAAAATTCAGAGTTTTTGCCTTAAATAATATTCTCAACACCATTATCATTGCCTGAAGAAACTCATCATTATATTGGTAATAATGATATCATAAAAACACATGGTATATGAATAAAATAACACATGGCAGGCCATAGTTGCCAATATGTGCATGTGACAGTCTTAGCCACTCTCCTTTGACAACTTGACACTGACTGACAAGACGTGGGTTGATGGCTTAATGTTGAGATAATTTACCTGCACCTGATATAGGTCATTAATCCTTTTACACTAATGACAAGCAGCCCATTGATGGGCCTCCCTGGTTAAACATGTACAGGAAGGTGGGGTATTGGCACCTGACAAATTCCCATCTAGGCTTTCCTTTCAAAATACTAGCTTGTTTGCTGGGCAAATGCCAGTCACATGTTTTGGAATAGTTTTCAACACAGCAAAATCCTGCATTACTGTACCCCACACAGTTGTGGTAAAGCCTTTTAACAGTAGATATGGATAAATAAGATTTATATGGTACATTGGTACAGGAACCTCTCAATTTATGCAATAATTCTGTTCATGAAAATGGTTGTGTAAATAAAAAACAAATAAATCAAACAATATAAATATTGGAGATTAGGGTTTTGTGTTATTAATAAGACAGTACTGTACCAAATATTATACCAGTACAGTCCAGTAGACCCTTGCCATTTGTGGGTTTGTGATTCGCGATTTCAACGATTTGCGGTAAACAGATGGTGGCGAGCTTGCAAGCCTTTTCCCCCAGCATAAGGGGTCGCCCCACGCAGCATCTCGTGTTGTACTCTCAAAACTTTCGTGTTTCTGTGTGAAATGGCCCCTAAAAGACTGCCTAGTGTCAGTGCTAGTGAAGTGAAATGTAAAAGGCAGACGTCAGTGATGACCCTGACAAAGAAAGTTTTATTGTTAGACAAGTTAAAAGAGGGCATGAGTGCTGCTGTGACTGGTTGGTCGTTTGGTATAGGTATACAGTCGTGCACTAAGGTAGTATAAATTGATATTTGCAGTTTTGCCAATTCGCGTCATTTCTTGGAACCTATCCCTCACGAATGGCAAGGGTCTACTGTATGCATGTATCAGTAAATATAAAATACTCTGGGCCTTTGCTAGTATCACAAGCATGCCAACGGGAACAATTTCATGAGTTTGGTATTCAATCCAAATGCTCAACATTCATTACATTCTCTCCATAATTGAACTTCTGGAATATGAGATCTTAGATGCACTGATCTTCGCACTTTCCTTGATCTTCTCTGCACTAAGCTATTCATTCGCCTCTCTCATAAATGTTTGAGCGCATCCATCTTCACCTCAATAATGATAGCCTTATACAGTACTTGTTAGCACCGCTGGTACCAGGAGAACTTAAAGGACACTGCTGGCATGATGCAAGGGGCAAACCATGTACAATATACAGTATACTGCAGCACAAAATACTGTAGACTGTATCCACACACTAAGGACTGCAAGGCTGGAAACTGCATACCCACGCCACGCATACGCGAGCTTCTTGTATTGCGCTGACAATGCGACACCACTGCACTACCATCCCATTGATGATGCTTGTCGAAGGTTGCTTTATTCCAAATATAAGTCCACGTAAATTAAAAAACGGTGTAAATGGGCCGCATGTTATTCTAAAAATGGCCTAAATCGAGGGGTACCTGTACAGTAATACACATATCCGGTTGAATTGTTCTCCAAGTGGCTCTGTGACTCATTTAGTTGATTATTCACTTCATAAATGAATGATCGTAGGTTCATTTCTAAACCTGAGTAGAGGACTCTGTTTACCCATTATATATATAAGCTAATATGTACTCAGCAATAAGTGAGAACATGACATTATCAGGTGCACTTGCCAATAATTTAAACTACCCTCCAATGCTATAGCATGTACAGTACAGAATAGAATAATAACTAATACAACATGAATAAAGCAGACAAGAGGAAGAAACTAATATCTTGAAGCAGTTTTTTTTTCCAGTGGCCTAATAAAAAATGCATTGTCATAATTTACAGTTCATTTATTTGATAGGTTTTATCTACTAATGATGGTATAAGTGTTACTCGGAGAACTGGACTATTTCACGCTTCTTTTTTTACCACACCTAAATGAAAATATTTAAATATTGTTTGCTTTATTATGTTATTATAATAAAATAAATATGACTACATGTGGCAGCACTACAATCAAGCTAAACATGGCCCATTCCAGCTGATAAAACAAGCAGACTTCCAAGCACCACTTTGTCATTGTTTGTGGCCCAAATTTTTTTAGTACTATTTGACTACTGGGCGACAAGGATCACACCAAAAATTAAAGTTGTTGCCAGAAGTTGTCTCTCCAAATGTAAAGTACAGCGGTCCCTCGGTTAACAAGCACAATTCGTTCCAGAAGGTTGCTCTTCAACCGAAAAATTCGTTACCCGAAACCATTGTTTCAATGGGTTTTTGGTTCCAGCTCACCGAAAATTACATACAAACTAAAAATAAATGCATTAAAGTACACTTACTTTGAGGTGTGCATATAGAAGGCTCCTGGTTGATGATGATGGGAATTAGAATGGGGGTGGAGGAAAAGGGAGAAGAGAAGGCATTGGGGTGGAAGAGAAGTCACCCCATGCTGCCATTTCACCCATAAAATTTTAGTTCTCTTGGTGTAATTCAAGATTATTTTCTTTAAATCAACACTGCACTGCATTATATATTGTCAATACCGGTATGTAAAATATATTTCAAAATTATCAATAATTTGACTGAAAACACAGAAAAAAGTGTTTATGTTGAAGAATCTCAAACAAGTTCCTTTCTCTGAACCTGTAAACAAACTGACGCCAAGCTTGGTGTGTTGAGTGGCTGTTTGGTGCGCATAAAACTAGTTTCCTGTACTTCAATTATGTTCAATAATTGTTAAAATTAATAAAAAAATTAATAAAACTTTTAAAATTATTGAATAGTACAACCCTCTTGATATTTACTAAAATGGTAAGGAATTTAAGCCCTAAAACCGATTACTGTATTGGTGGACTAATACTACAGCTGGTGGGCAGCCAAATGCAGGCGAAAACATGTTGGGAAAAATTTGTAAGGAATTCGTTAACCGGGGGTTTGCTCGTGAACCGAAGTGAAGAATCTTATGGAAGGTAATTCGTTAACCGAGAGATCACTGTACTGACTGATGTACGGCTAAGGTGGAAGTGTCTCCTTGTCCTTCAACAATTTCTTCGCATGTTTTTCTATATCATTATTATCAGCTGTTGTTTTCTTGTGCTTGGTTTAGGATCACACAGTTCCATGATGACTACAATCCTACAGACTGAAAATACTCGGGAATCTAAGCAACTTGAAGCAACAGCCACAATAAACAACCACATATTAACATAAATATAAAGGCCACTACTGAGTCTCCAATTTTGTTTTCTTCAGGTGTATACTACTTATTTTCATTAATATTTGTGATATAAACAATACAGATGCTTCACCTATAATGTTGCTGTAGATTATTTAGCTGAAATTAAATACTGTAGTGATGATTGTTATGGTCTGGAGTCATTTGTGAAGTTACTTTGAAGCCAGGTTCATCTGGAAATTTATTTGAATATAAAGAATACCAAATACCCCAAGTCAAAACGTATAAAACCAGACAGACGGACAAGGGGTGACCTATTGAAGTGTATAAACATCTCCGAGGCACTCAGTCGAAAGTATACACCTGTACTGTACTGTACCTTGAGCTGGCAGGTTGAAGAAGCCACAAGTCCAAAAAACTGTGAGGGCAAACTTTTTCGGAGTAAGAATTGTGAACTCCTGGAACAATCTACCAGAGAGTGTTGTGATGGCACCGAGTGTGAGCTCTTTCAAGACCAGACTTTACCAACACTGGAGCAGGTGTGACGAGCATGTGGGTCGTTTGGCTTTTGAGGAAAAATAATTTACAAGGTTGGAAGTCTTGACACAAGATGTTGGCCGGCTCGTCTTTAGAGGTCCTTCCCATAACACGATGATATTTAAATCGGTAGTTGCGTGTACAGCACATGTCACATTCTCATTTGCATAATTAAGATTTCCTCGAATTACAGTCTTTTAGTGAATTGTCCCTGGCTTTACTAAAGTTAATAGTATTACAGTACAGCACAGATATGTGCTTATATACAATATTCACTCTGTTCTGTGATGTAATCCAAACTATTAAAAAAAAATAGTACACTGATAAAAGCACCAAAATTGGCACATACTGTACTGTACTGTACAGACGAATACAAAGTAAAAAAACCCAAGATACAGTAAGTATAGTGAGAGGGGAAAACAGTTAACAACAGGAGAACAGAGGTCAAAACACAGACATACTGTACATGTGATCAGATGTTCATTGGCTGCTGAGTGGGAGCAGACAAGTTCTAGTTAATTGTTCTAAAGAATGTGCTGCCACTTACAAAGCACTAAAAGTAGCCATTGTAATTCTTCTAAAATGTAACTCCGCTATTGCTTTCACTATTTTTCTTTAAACGGAGTGGTGCTGCTGCCATCATTATATAAAACATTATTGACGACTACTGTACAAGTATTCTGCTGAATCATGGGAGTGAATAAACAAGGTTAAAGAAATCATGTATGAAGTGTCAATCTATTTTGCTGGGTGACTAAAGCTGTGGTCACCCAGAATAAATCCACCATAGCGTTGATTATTCAATGGACTCCTCAAGTTGTTTCTACAGCGACAACTTATTTGTTGTTGAAAGTGGGTTGAAATTTACTATGTGTATAGAGACTCTACTGTATTAATAACATTTACACCGTTCTTATTTTTCTTATTAATGTTAAAATTAAAAAAAAATATATATATAAAAGGTGTATTTCAATAACAAAACACGAGCAAAAATGTCATAGTGAATAAAAAAATAACAATAATAATACATCACGACTGAAATTTCATTTTACTCGAGAGTATTTGTGTCACTTTTGTAAACAAACATTGCTTGGACTCTACAATCGCTTCTTTTTTGTCTTGGTCTTCTTTAACAGGACCACATCTCACTAAAGCGGTTAATATTGCCATAGAAACATACAATGAAGCCATTCTGCTCTCCAACTGAGCTCAAACTTGCTGCATGAGCTGGGCGCCTGGCCAACGGTTCCTTTCGCCAGTGTGCGGGTCGTACCGTTGACTTATTGCCTGTGGAGGAATGTTATCGTGGATTTATTGCACAAAAAACTCTAGTGTGACCGTAGCTTTTGTGTACTGGGTGTCATGTGCTGCAGTGTTTAATTAAATAAAAAAGATGTAATAGCACAATTCCTGTATTAGTTCTTGTACTGAATATTGTATGTATAACCATTAGATGATAAACTGTAGGCTTACCATAGAGACATAGTCCAAAACACCAAATACAATGTTTATTGGTAATAAGCTTTGTTTTTTATATACATAGAATCTCAACATGTTAATATGAAATAAGGAATAGCAAATAAAGACTTTAAAATAAACCCGTTTTATTTTATATCACTCCAATAGCTTTAAATTCCACTTACAAATGTTTTAAAGATATTTGAAACATCCAGTAAGTATCTCTTTCTTTAGTGTATGAAACTTGATGCAATGGTTTACTGTACTGAACATATTTATTCAAATAGATAATTCTAATATCCGTCAACTGAAAATTTCGGGACCAAGAGGTTTCCCGTAAATGGATAATTACATAAAGTGAATACTGTCATAGACCTGTATCCAAGGAAAGTATGTAATAAATCTTAGAACTTCTGTCAATGTGGTTATATTATTAGTCTCTGTAAATACCTGTACACTAACTTACTTCATTACAGGTATACCTCAAAAACCAACGTCCCATTAATTGCCAATTCACATAACTGATGACTTCATATAAGGGAAAGACATTGCAAGTTTCGTTAATACCCTGTAGATCCCACGATCGGGGGAGGAGCCACAGAGCTGTTTTGAATTTGGCGGGCGATGGCATGGTGTAAATTCTTGCCACGATAGGGCTTTACACACTGCCTCCGACTCATTCCCGCCTATATGCACGTGTTTACATTTACCAAGTGTCTCTAACCTCATGTGTTATGGAATTATGCCTAAATGCCATAGTGATACAGTACAGTAGTCATTGTTTAACGTTGTTTCTTTATAACTTCGCTATTCTTTAGATACCCATGGTTCAGATAACGTCCCAACCGATTCAGTATAACGTCGTCACGGACTACTTTGTACGGTGCATCACCCCCTCTCATCTTGGCACGCTACGCTCTCACTCACAGAGCGTCACAGCATTCCCAGTCTTTGTCAGGCTTCCACAGCGTTTGTACGTGTTTAAGTGTTTTTGCTCTTAATACTGTACTCTAACCATTTGAAATGGTTTCCAACGCCCATCAAGGGCTACAGTTGCTAGTGTTGCGAAGAAGCAACATAAGACCATTAGCCTTGCTACGAAAATGGAAATGTTAAACCATTTTTAAAAAGGTGAACGTGCAGTGGACATTGCTGCTGCACTCCACTACCCACCACACACTCGCTCCACCACCTCCTCCCATCAGTGAGTACTGTATAATGCAAAATAATTTAGATTTTTATATATATATACACTATTTTCTATAAAAATGCCATTGAATTTCTGTGTATGTAATGTATTTTATGAGGCAAAGGGAGGCTTGGAAACGTAACTCTCGTATTTGATCTATTTCTTATGGGGAAAATTGATTCCGCTAACGTACCGGTTTTCAGGAACGGAACCACGACATTAAGCGAGGACTTACTGTAGTTCCTCTTGTGCTGGCTAACTTGATGTGATGTGATAAGGCATAATAAGAGTGGTGATGGACCAGCAAAGATTGGTCGAGACTAGAACTTGCCACCCTAGACTCTCTACCATCCTCAACAAAGGTAAATAAGTCTCAATTTATACTTTACATTCCTTATTTAAGACTTATTATGTTTGTTTTATATGTCTGCTTTATTTTCTTGCTTGACAGTGTGCAGTCAAGAGATACATCAAGTGTACCTAGATGGGAGTTTTTGGAGGGTGGCCGGTCCCTAACCCCCTGAATTTGTTAAATTTTTATGGGATTAATTGCTTCGATAACACAGTTCTTATATGTGTCAGTTATTGGGGTATGCCTGTATTACCTAACACAGTACTGTACAGTATTAATTATTACCAAGTCTACAAATAAGGTTTCATTATCATCATTCTCCTATAATTACAGTACAGCACCATATAATTTACCAGTACAGTACTGTACTCCTCAAACTCACATAAAGACAAGTACAGTAGAACGTTGATATAACAGGAGATACATTCCAAGAGAGGTCGCTTTAATCAGAATCCGCACTAAATCGAAGTGTTGTTCCAATGGAACAGTTTAGTTTGGTACTTGAGAGAAAAGCAAAATACTAAACAGACTGAGTCTACCCAGATGCACCTCAGCCCATCTCCTAGAATAAACAAAACACTGTTTTTTGTAGTATAATGTTTAACCAAACTCTCATAAATCAACACAGCTAAAGTTATGAGACGTGTAATGGTCTGTTTACTAGCCAACAGCTGATGGGAAGATGGGGGGGGGAGGTGAGGTGATATGTTTGACAGTTGATGCCGAGGTCTAGTACTTATTTATTTATCTGTCCTTAAGAGTGACTAAGTTTTTCTCTTATAAAATGTCACTGAACTGACATATTCTAATTAATTTTATTACAAAGGGCTAAAATTTTTATCTCTTCTGCAAAATATACGACATTTATGTTCAAATTATTTGCCGTCTTGCAAGGATTCTAGCAATGCAAATTATATTCTCCTAACTTTAGTCTGTGATATTATATAAGATAAAAACTTAAAGCCTATAACCACCCAACCCTGGCTGGGAAGATGTGGGAGGGGGAGAGGGGGGGAGGGAGGGAGGGGAGGTGACATGTTTGACAGTTAGATGCCAAAGGTCTAGTGAGGTATTTATTTGTTTATTTATGTCCTTTAGATTGAGTTTTTGTTTTTTGTTTATAAAATGTCACAGAAGTGACCGGGGTGAATATAATTTGCATTGCTGGAATTCTTATAAGATAGTGATTAGGGTAATTTGAATATAATCATGCTATAGTTTGCACTAGACAAAAATTTTAGTAATCATTTAGTACATTATTTTGAGTGCATGTACAGTACAGCTTTGCCCTTAGGACACTGTAGCGTGTCCAGAGAAGCATTAAGCGCAAATGTTAAAGTATGATGCACCAGATTGACTCACTAAAAATAGCAAGGATTCACTTTAAATTAAAACATTGTCCTTAATTGTGGGTGTCACTTTAGATCAATAATCTTAAATTGAATCGCTTTAAATCAACGTTCTTCTGCAGTCTTGTCACTCACACCGCCCAACACACAGTCACTGAGCTAGTTGCCTGCTTATCCAGTTTTCCTCATTTACTCTCATGAAATACTTTAGGTGAAAAATTAAATAAAAGAAAACTATTCTTTATTAAAAAATTTCATATTTAGAAGGTTCAAGTCTTTCTTAAAGCAGAATATTGGTTGTCAGATACTTTACTGTACTGTAGTAAGAATGGAACAAATGCTTACTTTCACCCATACATGCAATTTGACCCTAAATATCCAATATCAATCCCCTGGTAAAATTAATTCCAACTCACGATCAAACTTATTGGAGCCTGGAAAACCATGCCAAATTTAAGATTACTGTAATACAATAAAGTGAAAAATGGGCCATAGAAATGCACAGCCTATACTTTTTTCCATCCATTTCTCAGGGATGTGATTGGGTCTTGAAAAAAAAAAATAAATAAATAAATTGAGTGGGGGGGGGGGGGGGGGGGGGAGTCTGGGGAGAAACACCTACCCAGGAAATTTTAATCATATTTAACTTAATTTCTCATATTGTTACTCATTTCGTGAGCACCTAATAGTTAAAATACACTTTACCCAGGCATATAGTCTTAATAATTCCTTTACAATTAGTTGTTACTAAACTTGAATTTGGTTAATATTTGTAATTGTAGACCATTATTGAGAGAAGATAAACTAAAGGGTAAGCTTTTTTGCACTGTATTGTGTGAGAATTCAAAATTTAATACAGTACTTACCGAAGAGATTTATCTCTAATGCACCTGCACCTGTGGTTTCAATAGCATATACAATATACAGCTGCTCCCCGACTTACGACGGGGTTAGGGACCCAAATCCAGGTCGTAAGTCGAAAATGCAAAAAATAATATAGAAAATCTAAAATGAAATACAGTACAATACAGTAAAAGTAATCAATAACGAAGAATGAATAAAGTGTTACTGTGCACTTACCTTTAATGTACCCCGGTAGTTAGCTGAATGCACACGGGACCCCCATAATTTTCTAATTATGCATGGAGACCACATTAACTGGATGAAGCAGAGGAGGAGACAGGGAAGGGTGGGTCATCAACATCGCTTTCTTCAGACAGGTTAATATACAGGGTTAACTTGCTTGTTGAAGGTATTGGATCATATTTAGGGAGTGAAGAGGCAGCACTGGTGGGGTGTGAGGAGACAGCAATGGGGGATTTCTTAAAATATATGTCCAATTTAGACTGCACAGTTTGCTTTTTCTTTTCATTGTAAATATCCATGTAGCAAGCATGTGCATCTTGGATCATTCTGTCAACTTTTGCAAAACGCTCAACATTTTGATCCATTCCGTCAAACATTTGCATCCCCTTATTAAATGTAGCAAATGCCTCTGCCATTTGTTTCACTAAAAATTTTTGGGGGGATTGCAGGTTCTTCTACATTTTAACTCTCTTATTCCTCTGCAATTTTCTGTGCTTCCAGTTCAATAACATCCTCGTTACTGAGCTCTTCTGATACACTTTCAAGCAACTGTCCAACATCTGCATTTCAATTTCTAGCTAAAGCTGTTTACCTAACTCCACTATCTTGTTACTAATATCCGAAATAACTTCATTTCCATTAAATCCTTTGAAACTGTTCACATATCTTTTCAGTGTTTTCTTCCATATTCCATTCATGCAATGTTTTGTAACCTGATCCCATGCTACACTAATGTTCTTTATACATGACAAAACGTTATACTCCTTCCAAAACTCTCCGAGCGTTTTCTCACCTTCAGTAGCAGCAACAGCCTGAGCGAAGGTCGTGCGTAAATAATACGCTCTTAAGGCAGCAATAGCACCTTGATCCATGGGTTGGATGATAGAGGTAGTGTTAGGTGGAATGTACACTACCTTAACATCAGGGTGCATGTCGTCCAAGTGTGGTGGGTGTTCCCGAGCATTATCCAAAATCAGCAAAATCTTGAATGGAATCCGTTGTTGCAGACAATACTCCTTGGCTCGTGGAATGAAACAAGTCATGAACCAATCCTCAAACAGTACTAGGGTCATCTAGGCTCTCTTATTACTGCGATAAAACACTGGCAGTGTGTGCTTGCTGACATGTTTAAAAGCCCTGGGGTTCTCTGAATGATAGATCATGAAGGGCTTTAGCTTGAAACCAGCAACATTCCCCCCCAACAGAAGTGTAATTCTATCCTTGAATGCCTTGAATCCTGGCATTGTTTTCGCCTCTTTGTGGATGTATGTCCGCTCAGGCATGCGCTTCCACAATAATCCAGTCTCATCCACATTGAATATTTGCTCAGGCAAATAATTCCCTTCCACAATCACTTCATCTAACTCCTCCTTAGAAGCTTCGGCAGCACCAACATCGGCACTAGCTGCCTCTTCCCTCACCTTAACATTGTGTAGACTGTAGCGTTTTTTAAATCTATCAAACCACCCATGACTTTCTGTAAAGGTTTGATCACATTCATCTCCTGCCTGCTCCTTCAGGCGTTGGAACAGGCTTCTTGCTTTAGCCTGTATGGTTAGAAGGCTTAAGGGTACACGCTTCTGTATTTGGCCTTCTATCCATATCACCAATAATTTTTCCATATCATGAATAGGACCTTGTCTTTTCTTTGATATTATAGTTCCCTTTATAGGTGTTGTTCCTTTCACTACATCACGAATACGTTCCTTGTCCTTCAGAATAGTGGATATAGTCGAGTGTGAGAAACCTAGGTCGCGTGAGATTGTTGCTACTGTTTTTCCATTCTCATGCTGTGTTATTATCTTCATTTTCATCTCAAAAGTAATTGCCTGTCTCCTTTTCTTTGGAGCACCACCAGCACTCTCACTTTTACGCTTTTCAGTCATTATAAAGTAAATTAAATATGATAATAACGAAAGTTCACAGCGCGATCAGTATAGGATACGATAGCCAAACACCAACTAAATAATAATAATAATAATTAACGGTTTATTGAAAAACTTCTGCAGCCCGAAGGCTGAAAATATATACATTGGACATAAATGACTTATTACATACATTGGTGGTTTAACAAAAGCCTTCATTAGAGAAAGGTAAAGGAACATACAGTGAACATACAGATTAATGTAGGTGTTGAACAGCAAACTCGTAGTGTAGTAACTCCCTCCCAGATAGTGTTAGGAGGAACTCACGTGGTGTAGTAGTTCCCTCAGATGTTGTTATGAGGGACCTGGCGTGGTGTAGTAATTCCCTCGCTGATGGTGTTATGAGGGGCCTCACGTGGTGTAGTAATTCCCTCACAGATGGTGTTATGAGGGACCTCACATGGTGTAGTAATTACCTCACAGATGGTGTTATGAGGGGCCTGACGTGGTGTAGTAACTCCCTCACAGATGGTGTTATGAGGGGCATCACGTGGTGTAGTAATTCCCTCACAGATGGTGTTATGAGGGGCCTGACGTGGTGTAGTAATTCCCTCACAGATGGTGTGATGGGACTTGACGTGGTGTAGTAATTCCCTCACAGATGGTGTTATATAAGTGAGGTTTGGTCCCAGGCCTTCCTATCGTAGACGGATTGTTGTTGGGTCTTGCGGGGGCTGTTATCACTGGGTACCTGGGACCTCACTGTGTGAAGGTTAACTTGGGTACGACTGTTACTGTTGAGTTGTTCTCACTGACTTAAGCGCTCTACCGAGTGAGTGTACCCACGAGGTGACCCGAGACGCGCCACGCTCTCGCCCAGGACGGAAAAGTTTCGGTATAGAAAATGCCCGCGTCATTTGAAAATATTTTTGGTCACGACTGCCGTGGTCGTATGTCCTGACGGACGTAAGGTCAGAGCAGGTCGTAAGTACCGATGGACGTAAGTCCATGCAGTTGTAAGTCGGGGACTACCTGTATGTATATATATATATATTAAGTATTTTACAATGCAATACATTGTAAATACTGCCTCAATAACTTTGGGTTTATCATAGTAATATTTCCCTTGGGCCTTTATAATAGCATTCCTGTCTGCCAAAACACATGTACAGTACTATTGAACTCCAGTAAAACAATTTCCAAGAATATATATGCTTGTGTATCTATATATAGATATTGCCATTGCTGACAGACTTAAGAATTAACTACTACTTATAATTATTTCGTGCAAATGCTAAACAAAATTCTCGTATGTTTTCTGTACTACGACAAATAAATTAAGAGAGTTCTCGGACACGTAACAAAAATCCTTGTCAAAATATCAAAATAATGTGTAGCAGCAAATGCCCGTATGCCATAAAGTTGGTCTTGGTTAGAAAACAAACAATGAATGTGAATAAATTGGAATAAATTTTATTTAAAAAAGTACTTAATGCAGGAACACTACCTGTTAAAAACATAACTATCAACACTTCATAGTAGATGTGTTGAAATTTTAATCAACAAAAGGATTATCAAGATCAAGGATAAGTTGCCTTAAAATTATTAGCAAAATATTACAACTATTCCAGCACCTTTTAATATTTTTTGGATTTTACTTGGTCTCCTTATCCATATCCATCTTGGAATCTTCACCATCCTCTTTCTTGTCTTTCTTTCCATCTCCACCTAAAAAATGACAAACAAAAATTACCTACAACCCATAATTGCAACCAAATAGATAAACTCTCTCCCCAACATTAAGATAAAACAATTCATGCTCAGAATTTACTGATCTGAAACAGTAGACTAGACCAACACAATACAACCTTACATTCAGTGCTGTGCTTCACTAGTCTTTCTCCCATACCCCTTTTCACTGTTACAAGTCTTTTCCTACCAATGTTGTAAGGTGGCCATAATCAAGAGAAAAGGTACTAACTCCTTTCACTGATCTCCATTGAGTCATGACAACTCTTTGTGACATCTTCATATACCATATAACTTTGTAAAAAAACAAAAAAGTTGTGCTATGCCATTTTCATAAATGGTCTATGCATTTCACTGCTGAAATGATCAACTAAATAAATTTTAACCTTTAATAATTGTTTTCCATTCTCGAATTTTTATCCACTAAATTCATATTAGCATTTCAGTGGTTATGAACCATAAACAGCTCCTACCCGACTTATGACGGGGTTAGGGACCCAAATCCAGGTCGTAAGTCGAAAATACTTGAATGATACATAGAAAATCTAAAATGGGTGTCTCTTTCTTCTCAGCACCACAAAACTCTCATTTTTAAGCTTGCCAGCCATTTTAAAGTGAATTACAAACAAAACTTTTGTCAGTACACAGCGCAATCACTGACGTTGGGACTCGAAAATACCCTAACTTGACAAAATTTTGTTACGACCAAGGAGGTCGTATGTCTGGCTGTCGTAAGTCGAGTAGGTCATAAGTCAGGGAGGAGCTGTATATATTTTTTTAAAAGGTTCTACAGCTGATTTGTTAAAATTCAACATCCCCTCAAACATATACCACTCTTCTTGGCATTCCATTCATGAATCTCTAAGAACAAAGAGACTGATCTGACACATGATACAAAAAAGAATAATCAACAGTCCACTGGTTTATTAAATTATTCATGAATATCTATGTTATTGTCAACTACCATGCTGGAGGCAGGTGTCAGGGGCATGACCCCGAGCCCAATTAAAAATTCTAGGTCGTTTTAGGGCTTTTGGTAAGTGTACCGAATTGTGATCGAAACTTTTAAATCCTGGACTTCATTACAAGCTTCTGAGTGGATGTGCCAAAGCCATGGCATTAAAAGTCTGCCAATTTTCTAATAGAATTAGCTACGAAAAACATGAGGATGTCATTAACTAAAACCAACGTACATGTGATGGAACAAAGCTCTGACCTCTTACCTACCAGAGGAGACCATGCCAGAATTGTCGAGCCAAAATGCATTATGCAGAACAGTATGAAGGCTTCAGGAGAACCAGAATAATTACAGACAGACCCCGACTTATGACTGCTACGACTTACGACCGTCGGGACTTACGTCAGCCGCAGAATTTTTATTAAAAAAAAAAAAAAAAAAAAAAAAAAAAAAAAAAAAATTTTTTTTTGTAAATGACACACGCATTTTCTATACCGAAACGTTTCCAGTTAATGTAGTCTCCATGTATAATTAGAAAATTATGGGGGCCCCATGTGCATTCAGCTGACTACATTAAAGGTAAGTGCTGTCACACTGTAACCATTCCTTATTATTTATTACTTTCACTGTACTGTATCCATTCCTCATTATTCATTACTTTTACTGTACTGTATTTCATTGTAGATTATTTATTTAAAAAAAAAAAAAAAAAAAAAAAAATTTATCCAGGTCGGACTTACGACCATGTCCGACTTACGACCTGGATTTGGGTCCCTAACCCCGTCGTAAGTCGGGGTCTATCTGTATATCCACAAACTTTGAATTCTTTCCGCACGAAGGGAACCCCCCCCCCCTCCCAAATACAGGTACAGCATACTGTATGTATTATTATTATAATAATAATAATAATAATAATAATAATAATAATAATAATAATAATAATAATAATCAAAAATAAAAAATCACATGCAAATTTTCAGTCTACTACCAACTAATTATAGATCCTCCTGTAAAAGACAGACAAAGGACAGTACAGTGCACTCCAGCATAGCTTCATTACAATCACTGGTGGGAACATAATAAAATATCCCACTAAATGGACAGACAGAACAGTACAATTCAGTATGGCCCCAAACGTTTATTGGCGAGAAAATGTGAGGGTTGTCAGTGAAAAACTTTGCCAATGCAAAATCAACGAAAATAGAAACCTTGCTTCAATGGGAAACGAGGGGTTTGATTACAGGTACAATTGAATACTGTACAAAATAGTATTAGGGAAAATGTTAAATGTATAAGAACAATGGAGGTTAACCCCTTTTATGGCTGATACATCTGTCACTCTGAATAATAAAAGATTCACTGCAGATGGTACATAGAGTACATGGTTTATGCATTTAAAACTCTTGGGAAAGATTACAGCAAGCAAATATTGGTGATAGAAAGCCTAATTGGCAACTTTCATAATGTTACCGTTGATACGGGCAGAGAAACGTACAGCAACTGTAGGATGCTTCCTTGCCATGCCATCCCACCCCACTAGTTATAGTGATAGTCTTGGTGGATATGACAAACTGAGTCAATTAACAAGTGAAGATGAATGGCCATTTAGTGAAGATGAGACATGGTGACTCTTGAGGGAGCCAGTGAAGGTGCACATGATCCAGACACCACATACTGTATATACAGGTAGTCGTCGACTTACGACCTATGCGACTTACGTCTGTTCGACTTTACGACCGGCGGTACGACAGTTTTGGCCCCAGCCCCAGTGTAAATAATAAACCAATTGTACTGTAGTATGCAGTGATTTACTTAAACCTGACGACCGTAACAATAATGAACAAAGAAAATGTTGATAAAATATGACTTAAAGATGATTATATTATCATTACACATTACAGTATAATATACGTAAGGTAATTATAACATAGGCCGACTTACGACCAGATCAACTTACGACCGGTCGGCCGTAACCAATCTAGGTCGTAAGTCGACGACTACCTGTATATATAGCTGGCTTCCTCCACACATAAACCATCCACTGGGCAATGTGACAGTTACACTTTTGGAATATCATCTACACATTATCAGCTCACTTGGGAATGTAAGTGATCCATTTATTTATTATTCTATTATTTACTTAATTATTACTTGTATGTACATTTAAAAAATATCTAAGTTTGCACAGTAATTATAATAGAATATTTTTTTGGTGCACCCTAGGCATGGTAACTGAGTATGTTTGTTGGTTGAAATAATGAGAGCAATCTTTGGAACAATCCGAATAAGATGCAAAATCTGAACAGAAAACGAACTAATACCTGTAATTTAACACCAAAATCTGGATGTTTTCAAAAGTCAAAATAACCCTAGCTCGGTTAATTTGGATTTTTTGGCAATTCAAGTGACTGGGAGCACCTTTTTGTCAAATTAACGTGGGTAGAGTGTATGATGAAAAAAAAAGGTAAAGTTAATATCAGTAAATGATTTATTACTAGTTTGGGGGTTTCAGACACAGTAGGACAGGTCACTGAACATCATTCTTGTTAACATTCTCGTGGGTAGATGACATGCAGTAATGGTGGTGAGGACTGGTGAGAGGTGAGGTAGTAATGGTGGTGAGGACTGGTGTGGGGTGAGGTAGTAATGGTGGAGGGGTCTGGTGTGGGGTGAGGTAGTAATGGTGGTGGGGACTGGTGTGGGGTGAGGCAGTAATGGTGGAGGGGTCTGGTGTGGGGTGAGGTATCTGATAGTAAGCTGCACCTCCACTTTGGGGAAAAAAAATATGTGGTAGATGGGAAGTCAATGTGGTTTTACTCTCACTGTACTGCGATAGTAAATTATATTTCATGGATTATGATATTTTTCATGTATAAGTACAGTAAAGGTTTACCCCAAGATGCAAGGATTTCAACCCATTGAGAATTCATGACTACAGTATACAGGTAGTCCCCGACTTATGACCGACTCGACTTACGTCCACCCGCACTTACGACCATCTGTAATTCACTTTAAAATGGCTGGCAAGCTTAAAAGTGAGTGTTTTGTGGTGCTGAAAAGAAAAAGAGACCCAAATTTTCGATTTTCTATGTGTTATTTAAGCATTTCCGACTTTACGACCATTTCGACTTACGACCTGGATGTCGGTCCCTAACCCCGTCGTAAGTCGGGGAGTACCTGTATTGAATAACTCACAAATATAAGAAATTTGTAAATTTAGAAACTGCAAATATCACGGGTCTACTGTACACAATGTAGGTAAGCGCACACAGTGTATATATGAGGTCTGTCCTGAAAGTATCCAGCCATTGTGAATATTGTGAGAACTGGTCATGCGGCTTTGATGTAACTTGGCAGCCACTCAGAAAGGACCGTACTGCGCATGCATGAACAGCCACACTCCCGTGGGACAACTCGGTTGACCGACAGACGCCATTGAGTGAGCGTGAGTACTGTGTGACCGTCGCATTTACAATGACCAAACAATAACAAAGGAGTACTACATCAAAGTTCTTCGTCAGCTGAGGGATGCAGTAAGAAGAAAACGACCGCAGCTGTGGGCAAGTGGTGACTGGCAGCTTAATGACAACGTGCCTGCCCATTCTTCACGTCTCGTGCAGGGTTTTTTGGCAAAACATCGCATCACCCAGGTCTCTCAGCCCCCCTATAGCCAAGATTTGGCTCCCTGCGACTTCTGGCTTTTCTCAAAGCTAAAATCGCCGTTGAAAGGGGGGAGATTTCAGACCGTGGACGAGATAAAGGAGAATGCGACGAGGCAGCTCATGAAGATCCCGAAAGAGGACTTTGCAGACTGTTTTGAAAAGTGGAAGGGACGCTGGGAGAAGTGTGTAAGTCCCAAGGGGAGTACTTTGAAGGGGACTAAGGTGCCATTGGCCAAGGTAAGCAATATTTTTTTTAATAGTAAATGGCTGGATACTTTCCGGACAGACCTTGTATAAGGGAAAAAGACTATAGAAAGACAGTCCTCTTTGGTAGTCAGTAGAGACAAAGGATAACATATACGGTAATTATTATCAATAAAGAAAGAATAAAGTAACCGTCCTACAACAAAAACTATTTTAATGCCTACCGTCCAACTCACCCTCGGAGTCATTACCCTCGCTTGTGGAATTATCACGTTTCCTCTTATTAGTGAAGCGGCCACCCCGCTGGAATTTTGGTGGTGGAAATGGGTCTATTCCAAGCACCTTGTGTATCTGACGGGATGCAATCAACCGCAAGGCATGCTAAAATGAAAAAAAAATAATAATAATTAACAACAGGTAAGGATGGTATAAATTGTATAAAAAACAGTAATAATCACAAACATACCTACAATCATTACACCAAGAACAGCATCAACTTTTTCTTTGGGGAAATTAGTTAACAGATTTAAAATTCTGGGCAGCTAACTAGTCCACAGAATTACTGACAATCCCTTACAAGGTTGGCCAAGGGGTTTTATACAGGGTCAACTTGATGGTGATGGCTTCCACTTTCAAAACCAGTACAGTGAAACCTCAAATTACGCGGTCAATTGAACCCACGGAGGCCCACATAAAGCGAGAAACACGTAAAGTGAACAACGTAACATATGGGATTAATTGAAATAGAGACTGGTCCGACTCCCAAACTCCACATTTTCCGACACAATACCTATGTTCTAGTAAAGATAACATCTTAATTTTATGATGGTATGCACACACAATTAATATTTAAGAGAAATACAGTCACCAGGTTAATGTCCATTCAAATAATGGACTCGACTCCTGTTGAAGTTACAGTGTTCATTTTTGGTGGATATCAACGAAATATGATGGGAGAGGCTCAGACAATGACACAAACGATGTTGCTCTTTCCAGTATATTTTCGGGACCATCCGTAAAAACAAAACAAACATAACATGCGCATTCAAAGTGGCGCTTTATTCCGCAACTAACACAAAACATAATAGAACATATTCACGTAAATATGGGGTAACCTAGTTTATATCTAACACCCCCTCTTAAACTAGGGTACACCTCTTATAATACGAAACTTCTTTAGTTTCTCTTTAGATACTGGTTTAGTGAACATATCAACAATGTTATTTTCTGATAGAACATACTGCAGATTAATAATACCATCTTCTACTTCTGATCTAATAAAATGGTACTTAATATCGATATGTTTCGACCTTTGATGATGTACAGTAGGGGGCAGGGAAAAAACACTTTTATTTGAGTTGCAGGCTGCACTTTTCAGGCATCGTTTGTATGGCTGTAACAAACACCTGTGCAAAATTTCATGCCATTTCATGCATACTTACCCTGCCGCATCGCAAACGACTTTTTGTCAACTTTTAGTGTATACCAAAAATTAGGTGTCATTTAATGTTTTCCAGGATAATGATAAATTTTACATGGGTGACATCGATTTAATTCACATGTTATTTTACAGGTACACCGTATAGAAAATCATTACAAGTTCATATTGAAATTCTTTTTTGTGCGGAGCCTTGGCATCATTTTCCTAGACAATAATCTTTGCCTAATATATCCATCTCTCGATTCGTATCCCGTCACTTCAGTGCAAGCTTCAGTCATCACTTTTATGCCTCTCTCGACCGCCTGAGTGCTGTTTGGCCACTTGGGCACCACTAATGGTGTCTCAAGAATGTCATTAACCTGTAGATTTGACAGAGAAGCAATGTAAGGAGGCTCAGTCTTGAGTTCATTCCTCCAGTTAATCATGGAATGATAGTTTTTTGCTTGCCACTTTACTTTCGGAGTCACCACCTTTCTCATGTTGACTACAGGAGGCACATCCTCATTCCCATCTCCATCTTTACCCTCCTCATCAGTATAGTTTAACAAATTCTCGTCAACAGCAGCATCAGAATCTTCCTCCTCCTCTTCAGATCTGCCAGTGCATTCTTCCTTTTGCTGATTCTCCTCTCTAATTTTTCTTATCATTGAGACAGCTTTTTCTCTAACAGTCATGTCTTCATCTGCACACATACCAAGAAGAAGTTCATCTGTGTGGGCGAAGTATGCATTTCTCTGGACAGCCTTCTTCACTATCGTCTCCTCCTCACTATTCAGGTGTTTCATATATAGCAGGGACTGGAATACGTTCCTTGAGCCGTGTGTTACGTAAGGGTGTATCTTGATGTAAAACCACATTGGAGCACTGAACTTTATTATTGTAATGACAATTCTTTTCAACTCATGGCTGGGTCTTGATGTTGCTACATACAGCCTGAGGATTCTACTCCATAAGGTGTTCCACCTTGACACACAGGGAGGACCTGGCTCAATAGCAGCCAAGTCATCTTCAACAACACCTGTGATAACTCCTTTACAAATCCTATACAGGTATTTCTGATCCCAGAACAGATCTTTCTCCACTTCATCATTAAACACAGGGAAATCAGGGAAACTGACTGGCTGGAAGGCGACAACTGGAAGCTCAGACAAAGACTCCTTGATCTGCTTTCCAATGGGACCACACCAATGCTCAGGACCACTTGGTTTACCATCATAGTGATAAAAAACTGCGCGGAAAGGCAGCTCATTTCCGTGAAGCTGACATATGAAATAATGGAGCGGGTGACCAAGTAACATTTCAAGATGATGAATGACTCCATTTTCTGATCCTACATTTACATTGGTTCCATCATCACAACCAACACACACAATGGGCTGCTGGGTTAGATCTTTCTCCACCAGAAACTCGTGAATAGTTTTGGCAATCTGCTTTCCGTGTCCAGTCTTGGGAGTCACATGTGTGAGATATTCATTGCCAGGCTCAACCATGATGACATAATGATCTTTCACCATCATCCTCGAACTCGATTTCTCAGTCTTCTCATTCTTTATCATCACACGAGTGGCGGTCTTCTTACCATCAAAATAGAGTGACGTCAAATTATCTAAACTAGCCATCTCAATTTCTTGCCTCTTAAATCGGTATTTTTGTCTCGCATCCCGCAGCTTATGTGGTCCAATAACCTGACTCTTGTCATCCTTTGTGATAATGCCATAGTCAGTTAAGGTGGCAGTAGCAATGGCAGCTCCAGCATAATCACTAATCAAGTATCGGTGACAAGCGGCAGCCAGTGTAGGGAGTCTTGTCCGGTTCTGTGAACTGGTGTCTGTCAGAGCCCTTGGATCAGGGACAAAATCAGCATCAGTATTGACGAGAGGAATATCTCTTGAATCATCTGAATTATCCTCAACATAAGGAATATCTCCAGCTACCAGATATCTATGTTTTTGCTCAAGCTGTCTCCTAACTCTGTCCGCATCATGCTTCTCTCTTGCCGTCACTCTGTAACTATTTGAATAATTTCAAGTGCGCCAACTTACCCAGGTCTCCCCTACATTACAGTACAGTAACACAACATTGAGAAATGAAATGAGAAAAGGCTGATAATCAATATAGACATAGCACCATACTCATCTGCAACAAGACAACTTAAATGAAATAAGAGATATGAAAAAAAAGTTGATAAACACTGAACAGAACATTGCACCGCCACAGCGGCTGTTTGGCTAGTACTGTAGGTAAATTTAAAAATTTCAGTAGAAAATGCGGCAGACTAAACCTCGACATATCAGCTTCAAATTTGGCATGGAGTCTTAGATATGTATAAGGAACAATGCCTGAAGAGTGCAGCTTTGAGCAAAATTTCACTGCCTCCTAATGTACAGGGGTTTTAGACAATGCAATAACTCCCTCATTATCAGCATTCAATGTTACAGGTTCTCTATTAGAATTTTGCATATCAGTTAACAACTGTCTTAAGAAATTAGCCTCTTGCATAGCTGCTGTTAAAGCCATATATTCAGCTTCACATGAGGACAATGCTACAACATTCTGTTTCTTAGATTTCCAAGAAATCAATGGACCATCTTCATTTAATTGATAACTGTAACCTGTAATACTACGCCTGTCTTCCGATGCACCCCGATCTGAATCACAGTAACCAATCAATTTTAATGGACTGTTTTATTTCCTGAACTTTAAGTTATAATGAATTGTACCTTTAACATATTTCAAAACATGTTTAGCTAATTCAAAAAGTGCTTTTGAAGGCTTTGCCATATGTTGCGACAATTTTGAAACAATATAAGATAGAGCCGGTCTTGTACCAGTCATTACATAGATCAAACTGCCGACAATTTGTCTGTACAATCTAGTATCACACAGTTCTTTAGAGTAACTACTAATGATTTTACTTACCCTTAAATCACATGGTACTGACTTAGGGTTGCAGTCAGACATTTTAAATCTATTAAGTATTTTCTCTAAATATTTAGTTTGATTTATCATAATACAGTCATCTTCAAATTTGAACTCCATACCTAAGAACCAAGACAATTTTCCTAAATCTTTCATTTTAAATTTATTACACGGGGAAAGTTTTACATCACTAAGTATGTCACCATTACTGGCTGCAATAATTATATCGTCTACCCAGATAATAATAATTACCTTCACCTTGTTTACAATTCTAGTATACACACAATAATCTACAAGAGATTGATGAAAACCTTCACTGAAAAGAAAATTATGAAGCATGTTGTTCCAATTTTGGCCACTTTGTTTCAAACCATATAAAGATTTCTTTAATTTACAAACAAAATTTTCACCTTCTACAGTCAACCCTCGCTTTACGCGGTCCCACTTTACACGTTTCCACGTTTACGTGGTACCCTGCCGAACACGGAATGCTCACTTTCCGTGGTGCGTGTACCCTTTACGCGGAGAGCGGCTGGCAGTCCTCTCGCGCCGCGCCATTTTTGGATCCAAACCTCCCGCCATCCGCCATGTTGTGTAAGGGGCGCGAGTAGGTTGCGCAGTGTATGTCTTTGTTGCGTTATCGGTGACGTCATATGACATAGCGGACTGTCATTGGGCAAAGCATCCTTACCTCCCTCCCTGCTAGCTGTGATTGGTTTAATGTAGTACCATGACATGCCCCGCCGCGGGAGCGTTCAAGCCCCTTGACCTACCGCGTCAGTTACACCCCTCCCGGCTACACCGTGTATATCGGTATCCATTGTTCCATAAGAATGGCTTCCACCGGACCACCACAACCACCACCACAAAGAAACCTTGCATTACCTGGACCCAGCCGCCCTAAGCCAAGGAAGACACGACGTTCCTTAAGCTACGAAATAAAATATAAGATCATACAAGAGTTGGAGAAAGGAACAAGACAGGTTGATCTCGTGCGCCAGCATGGTGTTAACGAATCAACTATCAGGACAATTAAGAAGGATGCAGCCAAGATAAAGGAGCACATGAACATCACAAAGTCTACAGGTGCTTCTATGATCAAGTATTTCCACAACCAGGTGCTTCTCAAGACGGAAAAATTACTTGTGAGCTACTTGGTGCGTCAGGCGCGATGGAACATGGCGGTGGACACGCGCTCAGTTAAGGAGTACGCACGTGAACTGTATGCTGCAGTGTCACGAAAGATGGTAATTACAGAGCCCAAACCCTTTAATGCTTCCTCTGGGTGGTTACAGAGGTTTAAGAAGAGGAACAAGATCACCAATATCAACATTGGTGGTGAAGAAGCTAGTGTTGACCGTGTTGCGGCTAGGGAATTTCCTCTGTTTTTACGTGAGATTATGGAGGAAGGACAGTACACCGACGACCAGGTGTTTAACATGGACGAATCTGGTCTTTTTTGGAAAAAGCTACCTTCCAAGACCTTCGTTGTGAAGAATGCCAGCAAGATTCGGGGCTGGAAGTTGCAGTAGGAGCGCATCACCGTCCTGTTTACCACCAATGCCTCCGGTACCTGTAAGCTCAAGTTATCGGTGATCCACACAGCACACAAGCCGCACGCCTACAAGAGCATGGACATGACCAAGCTAAATGTCCACTGGCTGACCGCACGTAAGGCGTGGATGTTCTCTACACTGTCCCTCTCCTGGTTTGATGACTGTTTCGTTCCCGATGAGAAGAAATTCTGTGAGCAACAGAATGTGCCATTCAAGATTTTGTTGCTGCTTGACAACGCACCAGGACACTTGCCCCTACTGTTAGATCGTCACCCCAACGTAAATGTAGTCTTCCTTCCTCCCAACACTAAGTCTATAATACAGCCCATGGACCAAGAAATGATCTGTAATGTAAAAGCTGCATTCTCTGCTAAAAAATTCAACCTCCTGAATGACTACACCAACACCAAGGAAGAGTTGCGTAACCTGAGTGACACCTACACCGATAGCAAGAGCGAAGACGACGAGGATCAACAGTTGGCAGAGCAAGAAGTACTTTTGAAACAATTCTGGAAAACATTCAGCGTCAAGAAAGCTGTGGACTTCTTGGTGGAGGCATGGGATCAGCTGTCTGTAGCAACTGTTCGTCACGCATGGAGACATGTGTTGCAAGGCATTCCAGGTGTTAGGCAGAGTAAATCTGTGACTGGTGAGGTTCAGACTGTTGCAGTAGCAGTGGACCTTGCCAGAGAAGCTGCGCAGAGTGTTACAGCTGCAGGCTTCTCCAAGACAACCAACAACGACATCCTGGAGGTGATAAGGGATCCTGATGTGACTACCGACGAGATGGTAGATGATGATGACATCAGTGAAGAGGCAGGTGGTGCGTCATCCCAAGAAGAACGCCAGTTATCCCATAGTAATGTAAGGGGTGCCATCGAGTGTATTGAGAAAGTCATGCTCCTCATTTCCGACAACCCTGACGCAAACAGGTATGAAATCTTCACTACCCAGCTGTTGCAGACTATGGAGCCCTACATCAAGGTTTATCACGAAAACATAAACACCAAACGTCAGCAAAGCACAACAGAGTTCTTCGCCCGCAACCCACCACAGCCAGCCCAAGCCAGTGATAGTGACAGAGGCAGAGACAGTGATGATGACTTTGAGGTATTTGTCAGGGAGGCACTAGTAAGTGTGGATGACACCGATGAAGACTCACCTGAGGGCCAGTAGCCTGCCCTCTGCCTCGGAACCAGCCTCCATTCCCCTATGCCGACCCATCTCTTCTACTAACGCAAGTGTTAACCCCAACCTTGTTTTTTTCTAACCTAACCTTCAGTTTATTATTCTCTTATTGACTGTTCCCTTCTATATTATGTGTGGGTGAATACCATCATAAAGTTAAGATGTTATTTTTAGTAAAACGTACGTATTGTGTCGGGAAAAAGTGGAGTTTGGGGGTCGGCCAGGTCTCTATTTCAATTAATCCCATATGTTATGTTGTTCACTTTACGCGTTTCTCACTTTACGAGGGCCGCCGTGGGTTCAATTAACTGTGTAAAGTGAGGGTTCACTGTATGTAATATTTATGTGTGTGTGATGTAAACAGAGCGCTTGGCCTCTCTCTCTCTCTCTGTATTGATGGAATTCATGGTTTAGAGTGAGTGATACGAATGACATAACATTACTAGGCTGAAGGCGCCTGAAACACATCAAAACTATGTTAATTGATCACTGTATAATAAATTCATTCACTCATAATTTCAAATTCCCTTTTTATCCTGTGTTATATACAGAAATACTTGAGTCCCTGAGCGAGTACACAAAAAGAAAACGGAGGACTAAGATATCCTGAAGTGGATAGAGAACGGACATCTCTACTGGGGGACTCAAACGTTTCTCATGTTTTGTGGGCACTGTGGCATAATATGAATAATATGTAAAATACAATTTACATATATATACTGTATGCAAATTGTAAAAATTTAAATAAAAGATAAAATTAAATACGTAGCATTTAAAGTGTACTGAACAGTGTTGTGGCTTGGCGCGGGGTTATGCAATGTTTACAGTTCGCGTTCGACATCACATGTTCAATTGATTTATGTGTTTTGTTTGTGGTGATCGTAAAAGAAAGGCTATAACACTTGAAGAAAAGCTTGATGTTGTCAAGCGTTTTGAAAATAAGGAAAGAACATGTGATATTGTGCATGCAACGGGAATAAAGGAGTCTACTTTACGCACCATTAGAGACAATGCAGCAAAGATTAAAGCAAGCTGTATTGCTGGAAAAACCTTGAGTGCTAGCAAAAGTGTGAGATCACGGCCAAAGGAACTTGAGGAGATGGAATGGCTTCTAAGTGTCTGGATAGAAGATCAAACGTAAAAGTGATCTGGGACCAGCTTCCTCACCAATAAAGAGAAAGCCTTATCAATATATGAGGACCTAAAGAAAAAAGCTGAAAATCCTGATGATGTGATTGCCTTTAGTGCTAGTAGCGGATGGTTTTCTGGTTTTAAGAACCGCTATGCGTTTCATAATGTAAAGTTATGTGGTGAAGCAGCAAGTGCCGACGAAGAAAGTGCCCAGGCATTTCCTCCCACTGTAAAGAAATTGATTCAGGAAGAAGGCTACACCTTAGACCAAATTTTTAATTTGGATGAAACAGGTTTATACTGGAAGCACATGCCAACAAGAACTTACATTTCCAAGAATGAAGCACATGCTCCACGCTTTAAGGCTGTGAAGGACCGTGTGACAGTGTTGTTGGGTGCAAATGCTAGTGAAGACTTAAAGCTTAAGCCTGTGTTGGTGTATCACTCTGTCAACCCGCGAGCTTTAAAGGGTTTCATAAAGTCTACTCTAGGTATTCACTTTAAGTCAAGCAAAAAAGGTTGGATGACGGGACAAATTTTTTCTGACCTTCTTGTGGATGTTTTTGAAAATGTTTTTCAAAAATATTGCAAGAAGAAGAATATAGATTTTAAGATTCTCCTCATTTTAGATAATGCGCCAAGCCACCCTCCCACCAATGCTGAGCTTTCTGACAATATCAAAGTGCTCTTTCTACCTCCAAATACAACATCTCTCCTTCAACCAATGGACCAAGGAGTAATAGCAGCCTTCAAAGCCTATTATTTGAGGTGTACTTTTAAGAAACTTATTGCAGCTACTGAGGAAGGAAATGATGAGGCCAGTGTTCTTCAGTTTTGGAAAAATTTCAACATCAAGCATGCAATTGACATCATTGTGAAGGCCTCGGGTGAAGTAAGTAAGGACTGCTTGCTTGAGTGAAGTTTGGCGGAAGCTTTTCCCAGATTTAATTCATGATTTTACAGGCATTGATGCATCAGAGGAGCTCCCAAAAATTAAAGAAAATTGTGTTTCTCTTGCAAAGCAAGTTGGCTTTGCTGAAGTGGAAAGCGCTGATGTTGAGGAACTGCTCGAGTCCCACTGTGAAGACCTCTATACAGAAGATCTAAAACAACTTGTTGCTGCTGGGCAAATAGAAGATGCCGAAGATGAAGAATTCCAGGATGCAAAACCTCAAGAGCTTCCCACTTCTGTTTTGTCTTCTATCCTGAGGGAAGTTGATAAGCAGTTGCAGATCTTGGAAGACAATGAGTACAATGCAGAGAGGAGCAGGATTGCAGTTCGTGGTGTTAAATCTTTTTTGGCACCTTATGAACAGCTACTTTGTGAAAGAAGAAAGACGGCAAAGCAGCAAACATTAGGCGTCTTTTTTAAGTCAACCCCCAAGAAGCAGACTGAAGACACTGAACCACAGCCATCCACTTCTGGAATTAGATGCTTTTTCTTCCCTCCCATGCAACCAAAACTGCACCTGATGATGATGATACTGATGATGACAACTGTCAAATCCTGTCTGCATGACTCCTCAACGTCAACCTCAACCTTCTCCCCCATTAAGTTATATTCATATTTTTTCAAGGTGAAGTGTAACATTTACTGTATGATTTCATTATTAGATATGAATGTAACATTTATTTAGTCTGTGCTATCCTTTGTGTTAGGCTAACTACAAAATTTTTTTCGGTTTCGAGTAATCTGCACCTAACCCTATTTTCTCCATAAGCCCTGTTATTTCTATTATGCAAATTTCTATAACAGGATGTTTTACAAGAACACAACTATTGCATTATAGCAGAACTGACTGTATATATATATATATATATATATATATATATATATATATATATATATATATATATATATATATATATATATATATATATATATATATATATATATATATATATATACAGTACAGTAGTACCCCGCTTAACGCGGTCAATAAAACCCAGAGGGTACCGTGTTAAGTGAAAACCGCGCTAAGTGAACAACAGAACATATGGGATTAATTCCAATAGAAACTGGCCCGACCCCCAAACTCCACTTTTTGACGACACAATACCTAGGTTTTAGTAAAATTAACATCTTAATTTTATGATGGTACATGCACACAATTAATACTTAAGAGAAATAGAGAAATACAGTCGCCAAGTTAATGTCCATTCAAATAATGGACTCAACTCCCTCCCCCTCTTCTCACACAACACTGCTGGCTCTTCCCTCTCTGAGAAATTTTTGGGGGAAAACCACTAAATTTTAATAAATAATACCTCAAACTAAAGTTAGGATAATACAATTGACATTGCTGGATTCCTTGTAAGACCAGGAATATTTTGAATACAAATGTCATATATTTTGCACAAAAAATAACATATTTACTCAGAGTAAACTTTATATCTAAAATTTGTATGTCTAATGCAAAATCTATGATGTTTATATTCAAAATGATCACCAAATTGTAAGAATTCCAGCAATGTAAATTATATTCTGGCCGGGTAATTTGTATGAATTTTATGAGCTAAAACAAATATCTTCAGTTAATAAAAAAAAAAAATATTCTTCACGACACTATCTGTCAATCAAAGTACCCCAACTTGCCTCCCCCCTCTTCCAACCGCGCGGTCAGTCCCAACCCTCCCCCCCACCCCCCACCAATCTTCCCTTCAAGAGATGTTGGGTGAAAAAACTAAATTTTAACATTTAGTATTAAATAATACCTCATATTAAAGTTAGGATAATATAATTGACATTGCTGGATTCCTTGTAAGACCAGGAATATTTTGAATATAAATGTCATATATTTTACACAAAAGATAACATATTTACTCAAGAGTAAACATTACATCTAAAATTTGTATGTCTAATGCAAAATCTATGATGTTTATATTCAAAATGATCATCATATTGTAAGAATTCCAACAATGTAAATTATATTCTGGCTGGGTAATTTGTATGAATTTTATGAGCTAAAACAGGCAGTCAGGCAGGGTGGCGGGTGGGGCGAATCTAAAAATAGCTCTCCAGCCGGACACTCACCGCGTATACGTGGAAAAAAACCCGCGTTAAGTGAAAGTTCAGCTCTGGCGAGGCACCGCGTATACGGTAAAACGCGCTAAGTGAAACCGCGTTAAGCGGGGTAATACTGTATATATATTTGGTTAAACATTATTCTTATCACCTAAGAGGCAATGGTAGTCCCCAATTGGAGGTTCGCGGCGCCATAAGCTCGATGAACAGGCTTTGTGTGAAATAGCACATAGTCTAGAACTTCTTCTAGTGCTCTTGTGGCATGGTCGGGAAAGTTCCCTGGTCCGACGCAGTAGGTCGATGGTTCGAGTCCTGGCTGGTGAGGTCGTTGATTAGTGGGGATTAGTTGATGTCATCATTTTGACCTGACCTCATGTTTTTTAGGTCACCCTGTATATTTAAGCCTCTCTCTGTCCATGTAATCCAGTTGCCTCTGAAGATGTCTTGAATAAAGACGAAAGCTAAGGTACTCCGTTGTTTCCATTTTCCCGTGTGATTTTATCAAAATATATATATATATATATATATATATATATATATATATATATATATATATATATATATATATATATATATATATATACAGTTGGTCCTCATATTACGCGGTTAATGTAACCCGGAGGGTACCGCAGAAAGTGAGAAACGCGTAAAGTGAATAACATAACATATGGGATTAATTGAAATGGAGTCCGGGCCGATCCCCAAACTCCACTTTTTGACGACACACAACTATGATGTAGCAAAAATATTATCTTAACTTTATGATGGCATGCACACACAACTAATAATAAAGAGAAATATCAATAATATTAGGTTTTTTAACACTTACATTAGTAGAAAAGATGGCTGGGCACACGGGGATGGGCGGTTGGTTCCGAGGCAGAGGGCAGATTATTGGCCCTCACCTGTATTACTTGTATCAATTGTATCACTATCCACCACAGAGGCTTGCAGGGCCTCTTTGTCAAACCCCCCAAAGTTCATATAAGTCCATATCCTCACTATAATTATCACTATCACTGACTTGGGCCGGCTGTAGTGGGTGGCGGGTGAAGAACTGGTCATGTTTTGATGACTGGGCGACCTTGTGCGCACCATTTTCGCGCCTCTTACACAACATGGCGGATGGCGGGAGGTTTGGATCCAAAAATGGCGCGGCTTGTCAGCCGCTCTCCGCGTAATGGGTTCACGACCGCGGAATGTGAAAATGTTAGGTTCTGGCAAGGCACCGCGTTAACGGTGAAACGCGGATTGTGGGACCGCATAATAGGAGGACCAAGTGTGTGTGTGTATATATATATATATATATATATATATATATATATATATATATATATATATATATATATATATATATATATATATATATATATATATATATATATAGTCAACGACCTCACCAGCAAGGAATCGAACCCTCGACCTACTGGGTGGCCCTAGGGAACGCTTACCGGCTAGCCCACAAGGACACTAAAGCAGTTCTAGATTGTTATATTTCACACAAAGCCTGTTCATCGAGCTGATGGCGCCGTGAACCTCATTGGGAAACTGCCCGTGCCTCGTATGTGGTGTCAGTAGCATTTTACCGAATCCAGCTGGTATGAAACGCGAGGTACATATATATACTTCATTTTTAGTCCATTATATGTTCAAAGTCCGCGTGTTAAATGGACTAAAAATGAAGTATATATATGTACCTCGCGTTTCATACCAGCTGGATTCGGTAAAATGCTACTGACACCACATACGAGGCACGGGCAGTTTCCCAATGAGGTTCACGGCGCCATCAGCTCGATGAACAGGCTTTGTGTGAAATATAACAGAGTCTAGAACTGCTTTTAGTGTCCTTGTGGGCTAGCCGGTAAGCGTTCCCTAGGGCCACCCAGTAGGTCGAGGGTACGATTCCTTGCTGGTGAGGTCGTTGATTATATGTTCAAAGTCCGCGTGTTAAATGGACTAAAAATGAAGTATATATATATATATATATATATATATATATATATATATATATATATATATATATATATATAAAGTACAAATTACCAAAGTAATACCTGAGCACATGCAGTGATGTCTACCCGTTCTTGGGCAGAGAGGGGGGAGGCAGCATCAATCAGGTCCTTTTCACAAGGGTCTAGAAGACCAGGCGAACCTGGCAGTAGTAGCCCAGATGCTATTGCCTCAAATACCAGAAGAAGAGCATCCCCAGGACTTAAATGCTGCCCAGCCGAAGTAATTACTTTCTCACATATCAGTTCCAATGCCTGCCACAATAAACAGTCCATTAATATACACTAAGTTTACAATACTTAACTGGAGTGATGGTGAAACATAAAATGTACAAAGCAAATAGAAATGTAATGTGGCCAGTAAATGTTACACAAACAAAAGAGAAGACTCAGTAGCTGACAAAAATTAAAGTTGGGTTAAACACAGCTGATTCCTCTGGAGTTTTTTGAATGGAGGTTAAGGCTCGGATAATATCAACCCGGCTTAGTCTGTTTTACTGAAGGCTGCGAGTGAAAAGCACAGCATGAAAGAAGTTCCATTTTATTTGCTTGGTTTCAAAAAAAAATAAAATGGAATTGAGGTAAAGGCATGTCAGTTGAGTCTCTCATGAAGGTGACAATACTATACAGTGCAGTACAGCATTCAGCAGAAAACTGCACAAGTGGGGGAAAAATACATTGAACACTACTACAGTAACTAATCAGCTTAGGGAACAAACATCTGCTTGTAAAATAATCAGATAATGTGCAAGTCCTAACTGGCATTTGTCTTAATTAATATAGCAATATAATGTAAAGTAGGACAATTAACTTGTATGTAATCCTGTATTCTTCTGGATGACCGTTTGTTGGGAACAATGGACTTCCCCCTTCCTATAGTCTTTGAAATGACACACACACACACACACACACACACATTTGTCTATGAAAGATCTTTCATAGACAAATGCTTAAACATTACTAAGAAAACTTTTTATAGAACTGATCCCAAGCCCACCCATGACCATAAGAATAACTTAATATTACCATTTCACAAAAATTTCTCACACATTCCGGCACAGCTAAAATCTTGGAACGTCAATGTGGCATTTAAAAACTCATGCACTGTTAAACAAATGTTAATCAAGAACTCCCCCAACAACACAATTGGTTGCATTTATAAAGTTCCTTGCAAGGAATGTAATATGTTTTACTTAGGCCAGACAGGTAAAGATCTTGTAACTAGAATTAAACAACACAAATACAGTGTTAGGACAGGCCAGGAATCCAATGCTCTGTTTGTTCATTTGAGGGATAACAAGCAATGCATTGACTGGGATAATGCCTCCTCAATATTACCATGTAATTCAATTGATAGTAGGAACATCATAGAATCTAGTCTTATTAAACATACCGAAGCATTCAACATGAATTTGAGTAACGGCATGTACAAGCTGGACAACTTTGTAATTAAGAAGATTTGTGATCAGGTGAGAGGGCGGGTCACTGTCCCATCTGACCCAACCACCAACCGTTGTGTGCCATTTAAAGATTAGTAGGGTCATTACCTAATTACCTGACCATTGTGGACCTGGTCTCACCCTCCTCTGTATATATTCATCTTGTTTTGCATTACTCTATCAAGTCTGTACTCACCCCTGAAGATGTGAATTACACGAAAGCGCTTGGGAACTTCGTGTTTTCTTCTTTCCTGGTGGTTATCAGCATATGTATATATATATATATGTATATATATATATGTATATATACAATCAACGACCTCACCAGCAAGGAATCGAACCCTCGACCTACTGGGTGTGACTAGGGAGCGCTTACCGGCTAGGCCACAAGGACACTAAAAGCAGTTCTAGACTCTGTTATATTTCACACAAAGCCTGTTCATCGAGCTGATGGCGCCGTGAACCTCAATGGGAAACTGCCCGTGCCTCGTATGTGGTGTCAGTAGCATTTTACCGAATCCAGCTGGTATGAAACGCGAGGTACATATATATACTTCATTTTTAGTCCATTTAACACGCGGACTTTGAACATACAATCAACGACCTCACCAGCAAGGAATCGAACCCTCGACCTACTGGGTGTGACTAGGGAGCGCTTACCGGCTAGGCCACAAGGACACTAAAAGCAGTTCTAGACTCTGTTATATTTCACACAAAGCCTGTTCATCGAGCTGATGGCGCCGTGAACCTCAATGGGAAACTGCCCGTGCCTCGTATGTGGTGTCAGCAGCATTTTACCGAATCCAGCTGGTATGAAACGCGAGGTACATATATATACTTCATTTTTAGTCCATTTAACACGCGGACTTTGAACATACAATCAACGACCTCACCAGCAAGGAATCGAACCCTCGACCTACTGGGTGTGACTAGGGAGCGCTTACCGGCTAGGCCACAAGGACACTAAAAGCAGTAGGTCGAGGGTTCGATTCCTTGCTGGTGAGGTCGTTGATTGTATGTTCAAAGTCCGCGTGTTAAATGGACTAAAAATGAAGTATATATATGTACCTCGCGTTTCATACCAGCTGGATTCGGTAAAATGCTACTGACACCACATACGAGGCACGGGCAGTTTCCCATTGAGGTTCACGGCGCCATCAGCTCGATGAACAGGCTTTGTGTGATATATAACAGAGTCTAGAACTGCTTTTAGTGTCCTTGTGGCCTAGCCGGTAAGCGCTCCCTAGTCACACCCAGTAGGTCGAGGGTTCGATTCCTTGCTGGTGAGGTCGTTGATTGTATGTTCAAAGTCCGCGTGTTAAATGGACTAAAAATGAAGTATATATATGTACCTCGCGTTTCATACCAACTGGATTCGGTAAAATGCTACTGACACCACATACGAGGCACGGGCAGTTTCCCATTGAGGTTCACGGCGCCATCAGCTCGATGAACAGGCTTTGTGTGAAATATAACAGAGTCTAGAACTGCTTTTAGTGTCCTTGTGGCCTAGCCGGTAAGCGCTCCCTAGTCACACCCAGTAGGTCGAGGGTTCGATTCCTTGCTGGTGAGGTCGTTGATTGTATGTTCAAAGTCCGCGTGTTAAATGGACTAAAAATGAAGTATATATATGTACCTCGCGTTTCATACCAGCTGGATTCGGTAAAATGCTACTGACACCACATACGAGGCACGGGCAGTTTCCCATTGAGGTTCACGGCGCCATCAGCTCGATGAACAGGCTTTGTGTGAAATATAACAGAGTCTAGAACTGCTTTTAGTGTCCTTGTGGCCTAGCCGGTAAGCGCTCCCTAGTCACACCCAGTAGGTCGAGGGTTCGATTCCTTGCTGGTGAGGTCGTTGATTGTATGTTCAAAGTCCGCGTGTTAAATGGACTAAAAATGAAGTATATATATGTACCTCGCGTTTCATACCAGCTGGATTCGGTAAAATGCTACTGACACCACATACGAGGCACGGGCAGTTTCCCATTGAGGTTCACGGCGCCATCAGCTCGATGAACAGGCTTTGTGTGAAATATAACAGAGTCTAGAACTGCTTTTAGTGTCCTTGTGGCCTAGCCGGTAAGCGCTCCCTAGTCACACCCAGTAGGTCGAGGGTTCGATTCCTTGCTGGTGAGGTCGTTGATTGTACAGTATGTTCAAAGTCCACGTGTTAAATGGACTAAAAATGAAGTATATATATATATATATATAATGAAGTATATATATATATATATATATATATATATATATATATATATATATATATATATATATATATACACACACACACACACATACAGCTCCTCCCCGACTTACGACCTACTCGACTTATGTCCACCCGCACAAGTAAAAATTACCCAAGTAATACCTGAGCAGATGCAGTAATGTCTTCCCGTTCTTGGGCAGAGAGGGGGGTGGCAGCATCAATCGGGTCCTTTTCACAAGGGTCTAGAAGACCAGGCGAACCTGGCAGTAGCCCAGATGCTAGTGCCTCAAATACCCGATGAAGAGTATCTCCAGCCGAAGCAATTACTTTCTCACACATCAGTTCCATTGCCTGCTGCAATAAACAGTCCATTAATATACACTAAGTTTACAATACTTAACTAGTGATGGTGAAACATAAAATGTACAAAGCAAATACAGTATTACCCCGCTTTACACGGTTTCACTTTCCGCGATTTCTCATTTACGCGGTACCTTGCCAGAACTGGACTTTCACTTTCCGCGGTGCATCTATTCATATACGCGGTGAAGTATAATTTTTTATTTTTATATTTAGCTTATAAAATTCATACAAATTACCCGGCCAGAATATAATTTACATTGCTGGAATTCTTACGATATGATGATCATTTTGAATATAAACATCATGGATTTTGCATTAGACATACTAATTTTAGATCTACTGTAATAATTTGGTTTACACAAAGCAAATATTTTATCCTTTGTGCAGAATACATGAAGTTTACATTCAAAATATTCCCTGACCTGCAAGGAATCCAGAAATGTCAATTATATTATCCTAACTTTAGTCTGAGTTATTATTTATTACTAAAAATGTAAATATACTATTTTCTCCCAAAGCTTCTCTGGTAGGGAGGGAAGGTGGGGGGAGGGAGGGAGGGACCGACCCAGCTAGGACGGAGTATTTTGATTGACAGATAGTGTCCTTGAAGAATATTTCTTTGTTATTTACTGAAGATATATGTTTTAGCTCATAAAATTCATACAAATTACCTAGCCAGAATATAATTTACATTGCTGGAATTCTTATAATATGATGATCATTTTGAATATAAACATCATGGATTTTGCATTATATATACAAATTTTAGATCTAATGTAATAATTTGGTTTACACAAAGCAAATATTTTATCTTTTGTGCAAAATATATAAAGTTTGCATTCAAAATATTCCCTGGCCTGCAAGGAATCCAGAAATGTCAATTATATTATCCTAACTTTAGTCTGAGGTATTATTTATTACTATACCTTAAAATCTAGTGTATTCATCCAAACATTTCTCAGAGAGGGAGAAGCCAGAGAGCCATGGGGAGGTGGGGGGGGAGGGGGGGGGGGGAGTGGAGTCCATTATTTGAATGGACATTAACCTGGCGACTGTATTTCTCGTAAATATTAATTGTGTGAGCATACCATCATAAAATTAAGATGTTATTTTTACTACAGCATAGGTAGTGTGTCGGAAAAAGTGGAGTTTGGGGGTCGGGCCAGTCTCTATTGGAATTAATCCCATATGTTCTGTTGTTCACTTTACGCGGTTTTCGTTTGACGCGGTACCCTGTGGGTTCAATTGACTGCGTATATCAGGGTATCACTGTATAACAGAAAGTATACTGTATATTCAGTGATCACACTGACCATTTAAACATAATAAACAAATACACCACACAACAGTGATATGGAATAAACACCAAACAAGCAAACAATGCACTCACAAATAAAACCATACAAGGTACAGTCATACGGAAGTCAAATACCAAAGTATTAGTGGACGATTATATTTCCATCATCCGCCCAACTCTGAATACCGGGTGCAGTTATATGAGACTGACGGACATGAACACATTAAATAAATCTAGTTTATAACTCAAAAGGTTAAAAGAAAATATATATACGTATACCAAACTGTCAGCACAGATTAAAGAATATGAAAGTAAAAAATTACTCCAGAAGATGAGAACAGATGTTAAAACTGTAGTCCAAATGAGCAATATGCAAATACATTTAGTCCTCTGTATCTTCAGAATAACAAGACAATACAATCACAAACTTAAAAAAATGTCACAAATCGTATTACCAGAAAGGAAAAAAGATCCCAGTAAAACTTTCCAATCATAATAAAACAGCTATGGTAATGTTGTTAATGACTTAAAAACATTTTCAGGCAACTTTCGATTAAAACCTTCATCTAAATTATGAAAGTATTCTTCACAAAATTTACAAATCATAGTACAGTAGTATTTAGGCAAGACCCCTCTAAAGCAGTGACCCCCAACATATAAATTCAAACATTGTACAAAACTGAAAAACTACACTTGAATACTGTTATGACGTCTCTTAATTTACTTTAATATCCAGGCTCTAGGCGTACCCAAACAAAAAAAGTGAAGTAAATTAAAAGGGAATAAAAATAAATAAAGTAAACCTTTAAGAATTAAATTAAATTAAATATTAACACAATAAAGAGCCTCGTAGGCTGTCACAACAAATTGATTCACTATCGAAACCTTTAAGACACAAATGATACTAAAACATCGAAACATAAAAAGAACTGCTTTAAACATAAAGAATAAAAATAAAGCATTGGATTACGTTAATACTGGCTAAACATATAAATAACTAACACTGAAATTAACTATCGTGAAATAACACTGAATTACTTAAATGTAACTAAGCAAACACTGATGGTCACATAAGAGACATGAATAGGTACTCACATAGATATACCACATTGGTGGCGACAGGAACAACACAAAAATAAAGTATAAGTAACAGGTGACGGGTGTCACTCAAAAGAACGTGAACTGAATGACAAGAGGACTGGACTGAACTCTGTCTGTTAGTGGAGTGCTATACAGTAGTGCCCCGATTTACGTGGTCAATTGAACCCACAGGGTACCGCGGAAAGTGAAATTCACGTAAAGTGAACAACAGAACATATGGGATTAATTCCAATAGAGACTGGCCCGACCCCCAAACTTAACTTTTTGATGACACACAACTATGTTGTAGTAAAAATATTATCTTAACTTTATGATGGTATGCATATACAATTAATATAGAAGAGGTTAGGTTACGAAAAATAAAGGTTAAGTTAGGAAAAATAAAGGTTAGGTTAGGAAAACTAAAGGTTGGGTGTAACACTTACGTTAGTAGAAGACATGGGTCAGCATACGGGGATGGAGGCTGGATCCGAGGCAGAGGGCAGATTACTGGCCCTCAGGTGAATCACCATTACTAAGTGAATCACCATCACTATCAGTCATAGTTGTCAGGGCCTCCCTGACAAATCCCTCAAAGTCACTTTCACTGTCACTATCACTATCACTGGCTCTGGCTGGCTGTGGTGGGTTGCGGGCGAAGAACTCGGTAATGCTTTTTTGACGGCTAGTGTTAATGTTGTCTTGATACACCTTGATGTACAGCTCCATAGCCTGCACCAGCCGGGTATGGAAGACTTCATACAGCCATCGTCAGGGTCATTGGAAAGGAAGAGCTTTAATTTTTCTGCACACTCGATGGCACCCTTAATATTACTATGTATTAATTTGCGTTGTTAATTTGTGTTCTTCTGGGATTGACGCACCTTCTTCCTCTTCACTGACGTGATCTTCCAACATTTCGTCGGCAGTCATTTCAGGATCTCTGATCACCTCCAGGATGTCTTCGTTGGTGGTCTCGGAGAAGCCTTCAGCTATAATACTGTGCGCAGCTTCTCTTGCAAGGTCCAATGCCACTGTCACCGACTGAACCTCACCAGTCACGGGTTGACTCCGCCTCTCACCTGGTATACCATGCAACACAAGCCTCCATGCGTGACGAATCGTAGCTATAAACAGATGATCCCATGCCTCCACCAAGAAGTCTACAGCTTGTTTGACGTTAACTTTTTTCCAAAACTGTTTGACGAGAACTTCTTGAGTCACCACCTCTTGTTCCTTGTCCTCGTCCTCCTCACTTTTGCTCTCGCTATCGGTGTCACCCAGCTTACGCAACTCATCCTTGGTATTGGTAAAGTCGTTTAGTAGCTTAAATTTCTTTGCCGAGTATGCAGCTTTCACATTGCATATCAACTCCTGGTCCATGGGATGGATTAATGACGGAATGTTGGGAGGAAGGAAGACCACTTTTACGTTGGGGTGACGATCCATAAGGAGGGGCGAGTGTCCTGGTGCGTTGTCAAGGAGCAACAAAATCATGAATGGAACATTTTGTTGCTCGCAGAATTTCTTCACAACGGGAATGAAACAGTCATCAAACCAGGAGAGTGACAGAGCAGAGAACATAATAATAATAATAATAATAATAATAATAATAATAATAATAATAATAATAATAATAATAATAATTAACGGTTTATTGAAAAAATTCTGCAGCCCGAAGGCTGAAAATATACATTGGACATAAATGACTTATTACAAACATTGGTGGTGGACATAAATGACTTATTACATACATTGGTGGTTTAACAATAGCCTTCATTAGAGAAAGGTAAAGGAACATACAGTGAACATACAAATTAATGTAGGTGTTGAACAGCAAACTCGTAGTGTAGTAACTCCCTCCCAGTCACCCAGTGCGGTCAGCCAGTGAACATTAATTTTGCTCATGTCCATATTCTTGTAGGCGTGCGGCATGCAGGCTGTGTGAATCACCGATAACTTTGGTTTACAGGTACCGGAGGCATTGGTGGTAAAGAGGACGGTGATGCGCTGCTTCTGCAACTTCCGACGCCAAATCGTGCTTGCAGACTGGACAACAAAGGTCTTGGTAGGCAGCTTTTTCCAAAATAGGCCGGATTCGTCCATGTTGAACACCTGGTCGTCAGTGTACTGTCCTTCCTCCATAACCTCACGTAAGAACGGAGGAAAATCTCTAGCCGCCACACGGTCAGCACTCGCTTCTTCACCACCAATCTTGATGTTGGTGATATTGTTCCTCTTCTTAAACCTATGCAGCCAACCAGAGGAAGCATTGAAGGGTTTGGGCTCTGCAATTCCCATCTTACGTGACACTGCTGCATACAGTTCACGTGTGTACTCTTGAATGGATCGCGTGTCCACCGCCATGTTGCGTCGCGCCTGACGAATCAAGTAACTCACCAGCAAATTTTCCACCTTTACCAGCAAACTTGTTCTGGCAATACTTGATCATTGAAGCACCTGCAGACTTTGTGATTCTCATGTGCTCTTTGATCTTGGCTGCATCCTTCTTAGTAGTACGAATAGTAGATTCTTTGACTCCATGCTGACGCGCGAGATCAGCTTGACGTGTTCCTTTCTCCAAATTTTGAATTATCTGGTATTTCACTTCATAGCTTAGGGAACGTCGTATCTTCTTTGGCTTAGGGCGGCTGGGTCCAGGTAAGGAAGGGTTTCTCTCTGGTGGTGGTGGTCTGGCGGAAGCCATTTCACATTACAATGGATGCACGTATACACGGTGTGGCCTGGAGGGATGAAACTGCCACGGTTAGGTCAAGCATCGTCTTTCCTCCCTCCCTCCCGCGGGTGGACACGTCATATTACTTTATAACCAATATCAGCTAGCAGCGGAGGGAGGTAAGGATGCATGGCCAATCACAGTCCGATACGTCATATGACGTCACTGATAACGCAACAGAGACATGCACTGCGCAATCTTACCGCGCGGCTTGCCCAGGCAGGAGCAGGCGGGAGGGTCGAATCTAAAAATAGCGTTCAGCCAGACACTCTGCACGTATATGGGAAGATGCACCGCGAAAAGTGAAAGTTCGGTTCTGGCAATGCACAGCGTAAATGAGAAATCGCGGAAAGTGAAATCGCACAAAGCAGGGTAATACTGAATATAGGGTTGGCTCCGGCCAATGCGACACGCCGGTGAAACATGGGTCGTTTAACGATACAGATGGTCGTTACAGAAACAAAGAATGCTTGTTACAATACTAAATGAAGAACTAAGATGGGCTTGAACAAATAATAACAGTTAAAACCTTAACAGCATAGAGTAAGGTGACTAGATTATATAATAGTAAATATAACACATCATTACAGGAATAATATGGAACAAAATGGACGCATGTCATAAAAAAATAACAGAAGAAATACGACACGGTCGTAACACTACTTATCCCTGCAGAAAAAAATGCAATTGAAATGCCATGCAATTTACCTACCCGTTCTCAGGAATTTGTAACAGGCTTTAGTTTGAAGAAAAAACATTTATAAAACTTTCAATTATTAAAGTGGCCAACTGTACACATGAACCTGGCAATCCAATCAAGTGTGGACTAACCTTGGCATGCACTTGGAATTTTCATATACCGAGTACAGTATGTATCAGCTTAGAGAACTAAAATATCAGTAAAGTATTAAGAGTTCTCACCACGAAGCAAGTCACTCCAATTCCATCAATGTGGAATCATGTGCTTAGCGTACTCAATTAAACCCAAACACACCTCGTCAATGTAAAGTGAAGTGTAATTAGCAGTAAATTGGTGCTATAATGTGTTATGGCAAGGTTTCTACTGTATATATTTACAAAAGCTATGTCTCACATAACCAGTAACTCACCTGTTGGCGAAGCTTTTCTTCTTGAAGTTTACATTGACGCAACAATGGCTTCACTTCCACAACTAATTCTGGATTAACTTTTTTCTTGTACTTTAGTTGATGACGACGACCCTTCATGTGCATCTCTTTGGCGTTGGGATCATTGAAATGACACTCACACAACTTGCAATTGAAACTGATCACTTTGCCTACAAGAAAAGATGATATTCATGTAAATAATTAGGAGACTTTCAGATATCAGTAAATGGGGTTGAATCTTACTGCAACACAAATGTCCGAGGGGATTAATGGTAACATCTCTATTCTGATATATTTCACAAAATCATGAACACACAAAATTAAATTTTTCTTTGGGGAAGAAATTGGATGACTTGAGATTTAAAAAATTCCTCTTCGATGTAAAGAAATAATTCGAATAAGAACTATCTCACTTACATGTCACGCGTAACACCCTACCTTCTTCATTTTTAATTTCTTCAATATATTCTTGTCCTACAGGTTCAACGTCTTTTTCCTTGAGGTCTAACAAATCATCCTTAAGGTCATCCTTCTTGCCATCTGTAGCAGTTAGGGTACCTGTGGTAGCTGCTGTACCTCCACTAGTGGTAGTCTTAGCACCTACGGCAGCTCCTGCCGTGGTGGTTGATGTCTTCGTTGTACCTCCAACTCCAACAGGGTCAGTTGATGGAATTGGTTTGCCCAATTTTTGGTGAAGTTTTAAAACCTTTAAAGAGAAAAGGCTTGGTGAGTCCACTCACAAGTCAAAAGGAAATATTCCTTTATCTAACAAGTGCTTCTTAACCATTTTGGAGCTGCACCACCTATCAACATTGAATCCAACCCCCCCCCCCCTCCCATCACCAACACTGAATCCATGCCCACCCCCATCACCAACACTAAATCCATGCCCACCCCCATCACCAACACTAAATCCATGCCACCCTCCCCACACCAACACTGAATCCATGCCCCCCCCCCCCCCCATCAAAGGTGAAACCATCCCTCCACCTATCATCAACAGTGAAACCATCCCCCCCACCTATCATCAAAGGTGAAACCATCCCTCCACCTATCATCAACAGTGAAACCATCCCCCCACCTATCATCAACAGTGAAACCATCCCTCCACCTATCATCAACAGATAATCCCTGGTGCACTACAAATTTATGAAATGGTAAGACATACAGGATGAAGCCACTGAAGTAACCGATATCTGTCATTCAGAGGCAAAATGGTGATCCTCACATTATTGTAACACTGTCCCAGCTCAGTCAAGCAGAACTGTTACTCTGATATATGTTGAAGCACAAACACTGTGTTTGTACCTCATACTGTACACATACACATGCATGCACAACACAGATTCAGTATTCTGAGCCAGGAGTCAGAATTATGTTCAATCTTTGAGACAATTACCTCCCAAGTTCAGAACCAATGCTTTATCATGAGCTAAGAAAAATATTCAACCAGAAACTATGTTTTTCCTTGAGGAAAGGCCAAGAATATTTACATACTTTATATATTTTCTAAATCAATGGACACAAGATGCAAACTATAATATTTCACTATCACAGAAGAAGTCTCTCACAAAGAGTAGGATCACTTACAATATTGTCTACAAAAAATTTAAATGCAATTCATTTCTACAATGAGATAAGTACAGTATTACACTGTAGTCAGGGAACCTGTCTACAATCACTACTGTGCCTTTATACATAAATTTCTTATATTCAGTAATTATTCTCAAGGATCACACAACATTAAGAGTTAAGACAAGACCTTAACACTTGACACAAAAAAAACAATTCCTTAAATAATGGACATCTACCTCCTACAACCAATTTTGTTTCCCAAAACAGGATACGGGGTAATTGGTTTTTAAACAATCAATTTATGATTCTTATTATTATCTAATTTTTACCTTTTGATGTTCGGCACCACAAATGTGAGCAGCATATCCATCTGCACCGGTACAGTTGACATCACAGAATTCACAACGCAGCGAGGCTCCATGCTGGGACAATGTTGGTCCAGCCTTTGCAGCCGCCTCTTTTTTCTTGTGCTTCTGGCCTTCAAGATGTTCTCGGTAAGTTTGAGGTCCTGCACAACTTATCTTACAAACATCACAATAGGGAAGCTGCTGTGGGTTTGGGGGTGCCTTAGGCTTCTGAGCCTTGCCCTGCATAGTTCCAGGTTTCTTGAAAGTTTGCCAAGTATTGCCTGTAGTTTTCACAGCAGCTACAGTTGCAGCTGGCTGAGATGTTTGCTGCATATACACAGGCAATGCTGTGGCTGTTGGAAATAAAAGATTACAACTTTCATAACATTTTAACATAAGATGCATTACCATTAATTACAGCTTAAATAAAAATGACTGAGATAAAGTATATTGGAGCCAAGTATGTATAAGTAACCTTTGAATGATCCAGCATACTGCATATCAAGTCCTAAGATAACATCAGTGCAGTGCTGTTCAAACTTGTTCACCAGATGACATATTAACCTTTTTGATTTGTGTAATAAAAACAATAAGTCAGATATCTGAGTAACCAACAAATGCTTTGGGGGCCTAAAGGAAGGAGAAAACATATATAACCATTTTATTGAAGTGTTGAGTTTTAAATTCCATTTATATCCTTGCACTTTGACTATCATTCTGAATTTAACACTCGAGCTAAAGAACATCCGAGCCTACTGTAAGTTTTAGCCTAGACTTTAACCCCTCAGGGGCTTTATATGCCATATGAACTTTTTTTCAGACAATTTGGGTTTAAACATCAGTAGGAAAAAGCTAATTTTTCCTCAGTCTCTCATAAGCTCTCGGCAACTTGGTGCTGGCTCTCCGTACAAATGTACTATTTATGTTGGTTAAAAAAAAGAAGTGTTTTTAGCTTAATTGGAACCAATTTTAGAGACTCCAGTACCAAATTCACATCTCTAACACAATTACAACAGATGTTATGAATAAAAGTTCATACACTTTTTGACAGCAGTAAGTATTTTCACTTATGGCCAATTATAATGGATAAGAGAATTAATCAGAGTAGAGGTGTGTTTCTTATGGTATACATTATTACTGCTCTATAATATGTCTGTTGATGAAAAATAGAAGCATATTGTACATGATAATAATAAAGAATTGTATTTATTAACTATGTGGTGGTTGAGTCTTGAGGTGACTACGACACTCCCAATGCTTCCAAACACTATATATATAAGAAAATAAAGAGTCTGCAATAGGCCGGTTGGTCTGTGCATCACAGCTCCTGTCGAGAGATACTACCACTCTCTATCATCCATGAATCTATCTAGCCTCCTTTTAAAACTTTCCAGCATTAATATCCCTGCCGGCTGGTGAATACCTCACCCTCCACCCTTTCCTGGCTGTCTACATATCACCTCCATCTTCCCAGGGCTTAAGATAGTTTTAGGCTTAAAGTTTTTATCTTATAAAATGTCACGGAGTAAAGTTAGGAGAATATAATTTGCATTGCTGGAATTCTTGTAAGATAATTTGACTGTAGACATTACACACCTAAAATAAGTTGAGAGGAAAGTGAAAGTGCATGGTGAGTGGTAGGGATGGAGTGAGGCAGACGAGTGGCGGGCAGTGTGCGGCGCCAGTTCAACCAAACTAAATTATTCCATTGAAACAACACTTCGATTTAGTGCGAATTAAATTTAAAGCGGCCTCTCTTGGAACGTATCTTATGTTATAACGACATTCTAATGTATATATACAGTAGTACCCCGCTTAACACGGTCAATTGAACCCACAGGGTACCGTGTTAAGTGAAAACCGCGCAACGTGAACAACAGAACATATGGGATTAATTTCAATAGAGACTGGCCCGACCCCAAACTCTACTTTTTCCAACACAATACCTATGTTCTAGTAAAAATAACATCTTAATTTTATGATGGTACATGCACACAATTAATACTTAAGAGAAATAGAGAAATACAGTCGCCAAGTTAATGTCCATTCAAATAATGGACACGACTCCCTCCCCCTCTTCTCACACTACACTGCTGGCTCTTCCCTCTGAGAAATTTTTTGGGGAAAACCAGGTACAGGTATAGTAATAAATAATACCTCAAACTAAAGTTAGGATAATATAATTGACATTGCTGGATTCCTTGTAACACCAGGAATATTTTGAATATAAATGTCATATATTTTTCACAAAAGATAACATATTTACTCAGATTAAACATTACATCTAAAATTTGTATGTCTAATGCAAAATCTATGATGTTTATATTCAAAATGATCATCAAATTGTAAGAATTCCAGCAATGTAAATTATATTCTGGCCGGGTAATTTGTATGAATTTTATGAGCTAAAACAAATATCTTCAGTTAATAAAAAAAAAAAAAAATATTCTTCACACCGTGCCAGATGTTCGGTTGGTCCCTCCCTCCCCCCCACCAACCCTCCGTACCAGATGTGTGGGAAACCAGAATATTTACCTTTTTAGTAATAAATAATACCTCAAACTAAAGTTAGGATAATATAATTGACATCGCTGGATTCCTTGTAAGACCAGGAATATTTTGAATACAAATGTCATATATTTTGCACAAAAAATAACATATTTACTCAAAGTAAGCATTATATCTAAAATTTGTATGTCTAATGCAAAATTTATGATGTTTATATTGAAAATGATCATCACATTGAAAGAATTCCAGCAATGTAAATTATATTCTGGCTGGGTAATTTGTATGAATTTTAAGAGCAAAAAAAAAAAAATTATACTTCACCGCGTATATGAGTAGATGAACCGCTTTAAGTGAAAGTTGGTTCTGGCGAGGCACAGAGGCACCGTGTATATGCGAAATTGCGCTAAGCGAAACCGCGTTAAGCGGGGTATTACTGTATATATATATTCTTTCCCTGGTGAAGAATTATGGGCTAAACATGAAATTCAGGGCAAAAAATGCTGAAGCCAGAATTCATTCACCTCTCCCTTCCCCCCAAAATGGAGCCAGATCCACCAACTAAACAGTTGTATACAATTCTAACAGAAAGGTTTGCCACCTTCACGTAAAGGACCATTATCTAGAATAAATCAAACTTAGTGACAACGCGTGCGTCTTTTGACATAGATTGCGTCGCTAAGCGCTCTTGTCCTGGACCAACCCCCCCTGCTCAGCTGTACCTCACACTTGAGAGCACCCTCCCATACACAGAAGCCTAACCTAACCTCTTTAAATTTATTTTATAGACTCCGGTAGCATTAAATAGTCTGATAATTGAAACAATATATTTTACCACAAAATAAAGTCATGATATTACTGTAATTTTGTTAGGTGGCATCTAATTAAAATGTCCCTAAATTTATTAATTTTTTCCAGGTTTTCCTTCATGTTTTGACCAAATATTTACAAAGACAAATAAAACTGGTCAAGTCTTGCAGCTCTCAAACAGTACAGGCCATCTTCACAAATTATGTCTACTCTGTACCAGTAGCTGAGAATAATGATTAAATTCATAAACAATATTGATTATAATAAAGTGTTCCCTTGTATAGAAACAGCCTAGAGTACAGTACAGTATCTGGTAATCTATGGTAACTCAACAGGGCACATTAGAAACCATGACTGGCATGCAAGGTATTTTGTATTACCTGTATACTACTGAAAAACATAAAATTATACCATCATGGGAAGTTAATATTACTGCACAATAACAAATACTGTAATGTTGTAAAATGTAAATGTTATTCACCACAAACCTCAGGTTTTACTGAAAGCATTTACCAAACATGTTTATCTAGACAGGACCACCTTCACCAAACTGTCAAACATCCAGATAAGAATATGTCTTGGAGATGCTTTTCTTATTGAAGCATTGGTCTGTTGCAGTCAGTAGAAGGAATGATGAACACTATTCCATAATTAAGTTCTGATGAGGGATGCTGTTCCTTAAATGAACATGAGGTTTCCTGATGGCTCAGGAGTTTATGAATATGACCTTGCTTCCTGTTGTAGTGTATATCCAGAAAACTCTCAATACCCTGTATAGTACTTTACTGTACAGGCAGTCATCAACTTATGAGCGAGTTGTAGTCCTAGACCATTTGTATTAAAATTGTTCGGAGGTCGAATATTATTGTCGGTACCCTTTACCACTTTTTAATTCTGTATGTACTGTTTCATGGATATATAATAACTAAGAATTCAAATGTTGCATAGCATGATTACTGGTGTTGGCTTACTTGGAAGAGGGTTTGTTGGTTGATTGAGGTAATTACATCCCTGGCAACACACTAAAACAAAATAATGCAAGGTAAAAACACAATAAGTAACATAGTTGGAGTTAGATACAAACCAACAATTTTAAATAGTTCTTCCCTGGAAAGTGCCTGGACTATCCGAAATCCGGACTTCCCAGGGTTTACTGTACACGGTATGATTTTGCACGAATAAAATCTTCAATATGCAGGTACCAATTGTTTATTTTTAAGTTCTCATATTATACTTATGACATTTTGCATTCAGTAACTTTTGTAGAACTTAATATTCACTATTATATAGCATTAAACAATTTTCATGACATTGATTATGTATTGCTTTCTTTTGTTTACCTAATTTGGAATCATGACTACAGTTCATAATGTAACTGTAATCGATTCCATTACTTTTGAAAGGAATCGTAATCATGAATTTGCAAGGATCAGTAATTTCATTCTTGATTGCCCGAAATAACCCTTCAAAACTGTTTGAGGGGTCACCATCCTAATCCTCAGGAGTCTTAACTGCCTGTGGGAAGGTCCTACCTAGTTAGTAGGCCTTTAAAGCTGTTATAATACCCTGATCTATAAGCTCATTAAGCTACAAGAGAGACAACATGTATGTTGGGAAGATACAGTAAAGGTTTACCCCAAGAAGCAAGGATTTCAACCCATTGAGAATTCATGACTACAGTATACAGGTAGTCCCCGACTTACGACCGACTCTACTGACGTCCACCCGCACTTACGACCATCTGAAATTCACTTTAAAATGGCTGGCAAGCTTAAAAGTGAGTTTTTTGTGGTGCTGAAAAGAAAAAAAAATGATTTTCTATGTGTTATTTAAGCATTTCCGACTTACGACCATTTCGACTTACGACCTGGATGTCGGTTCCTAACCCCGTCGTAAGTCGGGAAGGAGCTGTACTGTATTGAATAACTCACGAATATAAGAAATTTGTAAATTTAGAAACTGCAAATATCGCGGGTGTACTGTACACAATGTAGGAAAGCGCGGCCTTGATGTAACTTGGCAGCCACTCAGAGAGGACCATACTGAGCATGCATGAACAGCCACACTCCCATGGGACAACTCAGTTGACCGGCAGACACCGTTGAGTGAGCGTGAGTACTGTGTGACCGTCGCATTTACAATGACCAAACAATAACAAAGGAGTACTACATCAAAGTTCTTCGCCGGCTGAGGGATGCAGTAAGAAGAAAACGACCGCAGCTGTGGGCAAGTGGTGACTGGCAGCTTCATCATGACAACGCACCTGCCCATTCTTCATGTCTCGTGCAGGGTTTTTTGGCAAAACATCGCATCACCCAGGTCTCTCAGCCCCCCTATAGCCAAGATTTGGCTCCCTGCGACTTCTGGCTTTTCTCAAAGCTAAAATCGCCGTTGAAAGGGGGGAGATTTCAGACCGTGGACGAGATAAAGGAGAATGTGACGAGGCAGCTCATGAAGATCCCGAAAGAGGACTTTGCAGACTGTTTTGAAAAGTGGAAGGGACGCTGGGAGAAGTGTGTGAGGTCCCAAGGGGAGTACTTTGAAGGGGACTAAGGCGCCATTGGCCAAGGTAAGCAATATTCTTTTTTAATAGTAAATGGCTGGATACTTTCCGGACAGACCTCGTGTAAGGGAAAAAGACTATAGAAAGACAGTCCTCTTTGGGAGCCAGTAGAGACAAAGGATAACATATACAGTAATTATTAAGCAATAAAGAAAGATTAAAGTAACCGTCCTACAACAAAAACTATTTTAATGCCTACCGTCCAACTCACCCTCGGAGTCATTACCCTCGCCTGTGGAATTATCACGTCTCCCCTTACTAGTGAAGCAGCCACCCATCTGGACTTTTGGTGGTGGAATTGGGTCCATTCCAAGCACCTTGTGTATCTGACAGAATGCTATTAACCGCAAGGCATGCTAAAATAAAAAATAATAATAATTAACAACAGGGAAGGATGGTATAAATTGTACAAAAAACAATAATAATCACAAACATACCTACAATCATTACACCAAGAACAGCATCAACTTTTTCTTTGGGGAAATTAGTTAACAGATTTAAAATGCTGGGCAGCTAACCAGTCCACAGAATTACTGACAATCCCTTACAAGGTTGGCCAAGGGGTTTTATACAGGGTCAAATTGATGGTGATGGCTTCTACTTTCAAAACCAGTACAAAGAAAAAAGCACCAAGAATCTACCTTCCTCTATTCCAACTAAATGGGGTTCAATACAAAATTTACAAAGAGCCTGATAGAACATTACTTATCAATTGTATACCTGAGTAAAATTTTACACGATGAAAAGAATGGTTTAAAATAATTCAGAGGAAAGCAGACATGCAATATAAATTAACACCTCTAACACATCAATGAAGAATAAAATTAAACCAGGAGATTTTTCCCCTAAGTGAACAATTCATTCTTAAAAAAATCGAAGCTGTGTTTGAACCACAAGATACTTCATATATTATTCCCTTCTATACTCTGTATATATACTGTTATAATGCCCATATGGTGGCTGATATCAAAGAGCCAACATCCACCTAAGTCTCCCTTCATTTAATGTCATTCAGCCATTCTTATTGCTGTAGCAGACATGTTATGCTTTAATATTTCCCTTTTACAACATGATAACAAATATATAGTTTACCCATCACAGCAGCATATCTATTCCTAGATATCACCTGATCACACACAGTAGGTCGAGGGCTCGAGTCCTGGCTGGTGAGGTCATTGATTATATGTTCAAAGTCCGCGTGTTATATGGACTAAAAATGAAGTATATATGGTACCTCGTGTTTCTTACCAGCTGGATTGGGTAAAATGCTACTGACATCCTCATAAATGGCACGGGCAGTTTCCAATGGGAGGTTCACGGCGCCATCAACTCGATGAACAGGCTTTGTGTGAAATATCACATAGTCTAGAACTGCTTTTAGTGTCCTTGTGGCATTGTCGGTAGCGTTCCCTGGTCCCACACAGTAGGTCAAGGAATCGAGTCCTGGCTGGTGAGGTCATTGATTATATGTACAAAGTCCGCGTGTTATATGGACTAAAAATGAAGTGTATATGTATATACAGTCATGCACCGGTTAACGTCCTAGATACGATCTTGGAAAAGTGACGTTAACCGAAATGGACGTTGTCCGATCATCACATAAACTTTTTATTTATACTTACGTGTATGTGAAATGCTATATACGTACATACAGGTAGTCGTCGACTTACGACCTATGCGACTTACGTCTGTTCGACTTTACGACCGGCGGTACGACAGTTTTGGCCCCAGCCCCAGTGTAAATAATAAACCAATTGTACTGTAGTATGCAGTGATTTACTTAAACCTGACGACCGTAACAATAATGAACAAAGAAAATGTTGATAAAATATGACTTAAAGATGATTATATTATCATTACACATTACAGTATAATATACGTAAGGTAATTATAACATAGGCCGACTTACGACCAGATCAACTTACGACCGGTCGGCCGTAACCAATCTAGGTCGTAAGTCGACGACTACCTGTATACACTTTTACTCTTAAATCACTACTGTAATGTGATACAGGTGATTGATTTTTATCTCTTGTGCAAAATACATGACGTTTATATTAAAATTATTCACTGGTTTACAAGGATTCCAGGAACGCAGAGCAGATGGGGGAGAGAGAGGGTGGGAGCGAGAGAGGGGGCGTGGGGGGAGGGGAGGTAGTATGTTTGACAGTTGGCACAGGCCCAGGTCTAACGCTTGTATATTTATCAGTTCTTAAGTGACTAAGCTTCTCTCTTATAAAAAGCCAGTGAAATGACCTGGGTGAATATAATTAACATAGCTTGGATTCTTGTAACATACTGATTAATTTGAATATAAACATGATATAATTTGCACTAGACAAAACAATTCTAGTACTGCAATCAAATTAGTACATGAGCAATCCAGCTTTGCACTTAAAAATCTATGTAAATCTACGCAAAAATACAGTTGAAAAACTTTTTTATAAAATGTACTACAGTACTGTACACTAATGTACAACAATTTTTATCTCCAGAGCAAAATATATGACATTTATATTCAAATTATTGGCTGTCTTGCAAGGATTCCAGGAATGGAAATTATAATCTCCTAACTTTAGTCTGAGATATTATATGAGATTAAAACTGTAAGCCTAAAAGCCTGGCTGGGGGGGTGGGGGGGGGGGGGGGGACTGACGGCTCCGCCACCCAGCGAGGGGTTGGGGGGGTGGGGGGGTTGAGGTGATAAGTTTGAGGCGATGGTCTTTGTGTGTTTATTTAACAGTCCTACTAATCTTCTCTCATTTTAAAATGCCAGTGATATGACCTAGGAAAATATAATTAAAATAGCTGGGATTCTTGTAAGATACTGATTTATTTGAATATAAACATGTTGTAATTCGCACTAGACAAAACAATTTTAGTACCGTAATCAAATTAGTACATGTGCAGTCCAGCTTTGCACTAATTTATTTTATGTTTATTTTAGTATGGTGTGTGAATGTAAATGGGTGAAAATAAACGAAGAAATTCATGTAAATCTACCCAAAAATACAGTTGAATAGCTTTTTATAAAATGTACTTCAGTATTGTACACTAATGTACTACATTTTTCATATCCTGAGCAAACTATATGACATTTATATTCAAATTAATCTCTGTCTTGCAAGGATTTCAGCAATGCAAATTATATTATCTAAACTTAAGTTTGAGATATTATATAAAATAAACATAAAGAAATCACCAATCTTTTATCTTGGAACACGAGGGTGGTGGAAAGACGGGGGGGGGGGGGTGACAGAATGTCTGGCGTTTGTTTGTTTATTTATTTGAGATAAGATTTGACAGTTGGCGCTGAAGGCCTGCCTGATGGTGTTTATTTATCATTACTTAAGAGTGACTAAGCTCTTCTCATAATTTTCCACCCAAATGACCTGGGTGAATATAACTTATATTGGAGGGATTCTTGTAAGATAGCAATTTATTTGAATACCTTTATGAACAAGCTATATTTGCAATAGACATAACTGCGTAAAGTGAACAACAGAACATAAGGGATTAATTCCAATAGAGACTGGCCTGACCCCCAACTCCGCTTTTTCCGACACAATACCTATGTTGTAGTAAAAATGACATCTTAATTTTATGATGGTATGCACACACAATTAATATTTAAGAGAAATACAGTCCCCAGGTTAATGTCCATTCAAATAATGGACTCAACTCACCCCCACTCTTCCCAGCTCACTAGCTCCTCCCTCTCTGAGAAATGATTGAGTGGAAACACTAGATTTTCACGTATAGTAATAAATAATACCTCAGACTAAAGTTACAACAATATAATTCACATTTCTGGATTCCTTGCAGGTCAGGGAATATTTTGAATGGAAACTTCATATATTTTGCACATAAGATAAAATATTTGCTTTGTGTAAACCAAATTATTACGTTACATCTAAAATTTGTATGTCTAATGCAAAATCCATGATGTTTATATTCAAAATGATCATCATATTTTAAGAATTCCAGCAATGTAAATTATATTCTGGCCGGGTAATTTGTATGAATTTTAAGAGCTAAATAAAAAATTATACTTCACAGCGTATATGAGTAGATGCACTGCGGAAAGTGGAAGTCTGGTTCTGGCGAGGTACTGCGTAAATGAGAAATCCCGGAAAGTGAAACCGTGTAAAGCGGAGTAATACTGTATATATACTGTAAATATGCTGATAACCACAAGGAAACAAGAAAACACGAAGTTCCCAAGCGCTTTCGTGTAATTCACATCTTCAGGGGTGTTTTTGGGTTTCCTTGTGGGTATCAGCATATACTTGGATCACGCACGCCTACAGTGATTTACTTGTGTGTGTATATATATATATATATACAGTTATACCCCTCTTTACGCGGTTTCACTTAACGCGACTTCTCATATACGCGGTGCCTCGCCAGAACCAAACTTTCACTTAACGCGGTTCATCTACCCATATACGCGCAGAGTGTCCGGCTCGAGACGCTATTTTTAGATTCACCCCATCCGCCACCCGCTGCTCCCGCCTGCCTCGCCTCTCCCTCCTCCTCCTTCCCTCCGCCTGGGCAAGCCGCGCGGTAAGGTTACAGAGTGTGTCTTTGTTGCGTTATCACTGACGTCATATGACGTATCAGACTGTGATTGGCCATGCATCCCTACCCCCTCTGCTCCTAGCTGTAATTGGCTTAAAGTATTATGACGTGTCCACCCGGGGAGGGAGAGAGGGAGGAAAGAGGACGCTGCCGCGATAGTTTCATCCCTCCAGGCTACCCCGTGTATATGTGCATCCATTGTTCTGTGAAATGGCTTCCGCCGGACCACCGGCACCAGAGAGAAACCCTTCCTTACCTGGACCCAGCCGCCCTAAGCCAAAGAAGATACGCCGTGCCCTACGCTACGAAGTGAAATACCAGATTATTCAAGATTTGGAGAAAGGAAGACGTCAAGCCGTTCTCGCGCGCCAGCATGGAGTCAACGAATCTACAATTCGCACTATTAAGAAGGATGCAGCCAAGATTAAAGAATACATGAAAATCACAAAGTCTGCAGGTGCTTCAATGATCAAGTATTGCCAGAATAAGGAGCTGGTAAAGGTGGAAAATTTGCTGGCGAGTTACTTGATTCGTCAGGCAAGACGGAACATGGCGGTCGACACGCGCTCAGTGCAGGAGTACGCACGTGAACTTTACGCAGCAGTGTCACGTAAAATGGGAATTGCAGAGCCCAAACCCTTCAATGCTTCCTCTGGTTGGCTGCATAGGTTTAAGAAGAGGAACAAGATCACCAACATCAACATGGGTGGTGAGGAAGTGAGTGCTGACCGTGTGGCGCCTAGAGATTTTCCTCCGTTCTTACGCGAGGTTATGGAGGAAGGACAGTACACCGACGACCAGGTGTTCAACATGGACGAATCCGGCCATTTTTGGAAGAAGCTGCCTACCAAGACCTTCGTTGTCCAGTCTGCCAGCAAGGAAAGGGGTCGGAAGTTGCAGAAGGAACCCATCACCGTCCTCTTTACCACCAATGCCTCCGGTACCTGTAAACCAAAGTTATCGGTGATTCACACAGCCCGGAAGCCGCACGCCTACAAGAATATGGACATGAACAAGCTTAATGTCCACTGGCTAACCGCATGTAAGGCGTGGATGTTCTCTACTCTGCCCCTCTCCTGGTTTGACGACTGTTTTGTTCCTGACGTGAAGAAATTCTGCGAGCAACAGAATGTTCCATTCAACATTTGGTTGCTCCTTGACAACACACCTGGACACTCGCCCCTACTTATGGATCGTCACCCCAACGTAAAAGTGGTCTTCCTTCCTCCCAACACTACGTCATTAATCCAGCCCATGGACCAGGAGTTGATCTGCAATGTGAAAGCTGCATACTCTGCAAAGAAGTTCAAGCTCCTGAACAACTCTACCAACACCAAGGATGAGTTGCGTAAGCTGGGTGACACCGACAGCGAGAGTAAAAGCGACGAGGACAAGGAACAAGAGGTGGCGACTCAAGAAGTTCTCGTCAAACAGTTTTGGAAGAAGTTTAACGTCAAACAAGCTATAGACTTCTTGGTGGAGGCATGGGATCAGCTGTCTATTGCTAAGATTCGTCACGCATGGAGGCATGTGTTGCATGGTATCCGAGGTGAGAGGCGGAGTCAACCTGTGACTCGTGAGGTTCAGACTGTTGCAGTAGCAGTGGACCTTGCCAGAGAAACTGCGCACAGCATTACAGCTGAAGGCTTCTCCGAGACCACCAACGAAGACATCCTGGAGGTGATCAGAGATCCTGAAGTGACTGCCGACGAGATGTTGGAAGAAGATCATGTCAGTGAAGAGAAGGAAGAAGGTGCGTCATTCTCCGAAGAACACAGGTTAAGTCATGGTGATATTAAGGGTGCCATGGAGTGTGTAGAGAAAATGAAGTCCTTCCTTTCCCGCGACAATGACGATGACCTCTATGAAGTCTTCCATACCCGGCTGGTGCAGGCTATGGAGCCGTACATCAAGGTGTATCAAGACAACATTAACACTAGCCTTCAGAAAAGCATTACCGAGTTCTTCGCCCGCAACCCACCACAGCCAGCCCAAGCCAGTGATAGTGACAGTGAAAGTGACTTTGAGGAAGTTGTCAGGGAAGCCCTGACAACTGTAAGTGACAGTGATGGTGATGCACCATGTAATGGTGATTCACCTGAGGGCCAGTAATCTGCCCTCTGCCTCGGAACCAGCCTCCATCCCCGTATGCCGTCCCATTTCTTCTTCTAACGTAAGTGTTACACCTAACTTTTAGTTTTCCTAACCTAACCTTTATTTTTCCTAACTTAACCTTTATTTTTCCTTACCTAATGTCTTCTATATTACTTGTTTGTTCATACCATCATAAAGTTAAGATAAAATATTTACCAAAACATAGTTGTGTATCGTCAAAAAGTGGAGTTTGGGGGTCGGGCCAGTCTCTATTGGAATTAAACCCATATGTTCTGTTGTTCCATTTACGTGGATTTCACTTAACGCGGTACCCTGTGGGTTCAATTGACAGCGTAAATCGGGGTACAACTGTATACCTTAAAACCTAGTGGTTTTCCTCCCAAAATTTCTCAGAGAGGGAAGAGCCAGGGAGTGTAGTGTGAGGAGAGGGGGAGGGAGTTGAGTCCATTATTTGAATGGACATTAACTTGGCGACTGTATTTCTCTTAATCTCTTAAGTATTAATTGTGTGCATGTACCATCATAAAATTAAGATGTTATTTTTACTAGAACATAGGTATTGTGTCGGAAAAAGTGGAGTTTGGGGGTCAGCCGGTCTCTATTTCATTTACTCCCATATGTTATGTTATTCACTTCATGCGTTTCTCACTTTCCGCAGTACCCTGTGGGTTGTAAATTATATTCTGGCCAGGTAATTTGTATGAATTTTATGAGCTAAAACAAATATCTTCAGTTAATAAAAAAGAAAAATAATCTTCACGACACTATCTGTCAATCAAAGTACCCCACCTTGCCCCCCCCCCCCTCTTCCAACCAAGCGGTCAGTCCCAACCCTCCTCCCCACCCCCCCTTCAAGAGAAAGGTTGGGTGAAAAAACTAGATTTTAACATTTAGTATTAAATAATACCTCAGATTAAAGTTAGGAAAATATAATTGACATTGCTGGATTCCTTGTAAAACCAGGAATATATTGAATATAAATGTCATATATTTTGCACAAAAGATAGCATATTTACTCAAGAGTAAACATTATATCTAAAATTTGTATGTCTAATGCAAAATATATGATGTTTATATTAAAATGGTCATCAAATTGTAAGAATTCCAGCAATGTAAATTATATTCTGGCCGGGTAATTTGTATGAATTTTATGAGCTAAAACAGGCAGTCAGGCAGGGCGGCGGGTGGGGCGAATCTAAAAATAGCTCTCGAGCCGGACACTCACGGCGTATACGGGGAAAAAACCCGCGTTAAGTGAAAGTTCAGCTCTGGCGAGGCACTGCGTATACGGTAAAACGCGCTAAGCGAAACCGCGTTAAGCGGGGTAATACTGTATACATATATATATTTCGTTAGCCCAATAAAGCACGCGGACTTCTACACATAATCAACAAGTCACCCCGACAGGATTCGAACCCACGGACCACGACTGTGACCGGGGAACGCTACCTCTAGACACACAAGTACAAATTACGAAAGTAATACCTGAGCAGATGCAGTAATGTCTTCCCTTTCTTGTGCAGAGACGGGGGAGGCAGAATCAATCAGGTCCTTTTCACAAGGGTCTAGAAGACCAGGCGAACCTGGCAGGAGCCCAGATGCTAGTGCCTCAAATACCAGATGAAAAGCATCCCCCGGACTTAAATGCTGCCCAGCCGAAGCAATTACTTTCACACACATCAGTTCCATTGCCTGCCACAATAAACAGTCCATTAATATACATAAGTTTACAATACTTAAATGGAGTGATGGCGAAACATAAAATGTACAAAGCAAATAGAAATGTAATGTGGCCAGTAAATGTTACACAAACAAAAGAGAAGACTCAGTAGCTGACAAAAATTAAAGTTGGGTTAAACACAGCTGATTCCTCTAGAGATTTTTTGAATGGAGGTTAAGGCTCGGATAATATCAACGTGGCTTAGTCTGTTTTACTGAAGGCTGCGAGTGAAAAGCACAGCATGAAAGAAGTTCCATTTTATTTGCTTGGTTTCAAGAAAAAATAAAATGGAATTGAGGTAAAGGCATGTCAGTTGAGTCTCTCATGAAGGTGACAATACTATACAGTGCAGTACAGCATTCAGCAGAAAACTGCACAAGTGGGGGAAAAATACATTGAACACTACTACAGTAACTAATCAGCTTAGGGAACAAACATCTGCTTGTAAAATAATCAGATAATGTGCAAGTCCTAACTGACATTTGTCTTAATTAATACTGTATAGCAATATAATGTAAAGTAGGACAATTAACTTGTATGTAATCCTGTATTCTTCTGGATGACCGTTTGTTGGGAACAATGGACTTCCCCCTTCCTATAGTCTTTGAAATGCTATAAGTAGAGCAAAACAAATACAGTACATAATACACATTTCTCATCTGTTATATCTGTCTATTATATGACCTGAACATTGCTGTTAACTTTTCCTAGGCACACAGTTCAGAAACTTAAACTATAGTAAGAATCCCTAATGAGATTAATATTCCTAAAATTGTCCCCCCCCACACACACAAAATTGCAGTACTTCACCAATACCAATATGTTTCAATTCTGATACACATCAGTTGAGGAGTTTATGAGTAAGCAGGGGGCAGGTCCAGGAATATATATATATATATATATATATATATATATATATATATATATCTATATATATATAAACTAAATTACATTCAATATTCTTAAATTATGTACAATAAAGGCATCAAATTGTATGAATGGAAGCGAAGGAAGGTTTAGAGGTATGGAGACTGCCAACATCATGTGGGAGACAATGAGTGGAACAGTCTGCCAAGTGGGACTGGCAGCACCTGGGCAGGATTGGTAGCCAAAATACAAACATTTTGTTCCTCGGTCTGCTGATGCTTTTTTCTCCACCGACATTAAGGTCAGGTAATAATAATTCAACAATCTGTACACCTCTGACCCACTAATTATACACCTTCCATGTCTCTAAAGCACCATGGACTGCTAGAAAATTAAATTAAATAAATATTAAATGTAAATTAAATGTGAAAAAGCCATAATTTTGAGCAACATTACTGTACACACTTGGACAAAAATGAACTAAACTAGACTAAAATTTTTATCTCTTGTGCAAACTATGTGATGTTTGTACTCTAATCACTATATTACAAGGATTCCAGTAATGTAATTTATATTCGGCTAAGTTCAGTCTGTGACATTCTAAATTATAAAAACTTTAAGCCTAAAACTACCTTCGCCTTGGCTGTGAGGAAGGGAGGGAGGTTAAGTGTCCTCACATAATTTGGTCTGGACTAAAGGAGGTGGCAGACCACCAGTTCCCAGAAAATCGGTGGTGTAACTGTCCAGTCCTATATTACTAGGCCGTGGCTCCACAACACTGCTGCACAACTTATTTAGTGTTTGTATCTTATCGCTAGTAGGGAAAATTCACCTTTTCACGCTTTGGGAACGATTTTCCGAGAAAATTTCAATTCCGGGAACGAGAGATTTCCGGCTGACCGGGCAACTTTCTCAAACCCAGAAACTCCTTATCCACGGAATTTTTCCAGTTACTGGGAAAAGTTTCCGAGCGTCTAAACCATATATTACACGGGTTTAAGTAAGCACTGGTACAGTATTTGTTTTCATCGAGTATGAACACGTGTTGTTTATGCTGTTTATACATGGGGTTGATTATAATTATTAATCAAATGATAATAATCCATGGCAATGATTATGTAATCATAATCAAATAATATTTTTTCTGAAAATTACATAATCATAATCTAATACAAATTAAATTATAGTAATAATCAAAATCAAATCAAACATTTAAAGAGAAATAATCAATTATCAAAATATGATTATTGTATCCTCATTGCAGCTTATATACTACATTCACTGATGAAAATCATTGTTATGTTGTGTTCAGAGATGGAGTACTGTAGTAGTATTTAGTACCCTGTGTCAATTTTAATGGTTCCTCATTGGTACTGAAGTTAATACAAGTTTCACTCAATATAAGTTGCTGCAGTATATGTGCTGTAATCACCCTTAAAATGGCTTCCATTAAATTGATAATTGATTTAACAATTTTAAATAAAATGTTCTTAATGCAGAAGTATATTACTTTTCTGTGTTATGAGCATGTTGTTACTGCATCCATCATTTTCCCTAAAGCTCATGTAGGTACAGTCAGGAAAAATGTTGCCCTTACATGCAGTTATTTAAATACAATAAAAGTCCAAAAATCCGGAATCCGGACCACCTGAGAATCCGGACTTTTCGAAAACTTTCAAACTTTTTAAATTTAGCGGGCTTTTGTGGGTTACGTGAATGAATGGCGTTCCTTTAAAAAAATTAATTTACAAAATTCTAATAATAAAAGTAATTGTAAATTATAGGTAACTAATTTTGTTAGTTTTGTAATTAGCTTGTCCTGAAATGTAAAATTTGAGGCACTATAAATCTTTTGTGTGTGTGCATGCGTGAATGCCACAGCTACACAGTGACAACAAGCGACCACGCGATCGCCACTTTAAAACAAGCAATCAAACTGTGACAACATATGTAATTTTGAGTCCTACTCTTTCCATTTACAGAGTACAAGCCCATAATAATGGCTCCTAAAGTAGATAAACGTCGTTGTGTGAAGAGAAAGAACAACACATTGAAATTGAGTGACAAACTTGAAATAATTAAGAAACTAGAACGTGGTGTGAGCAATACTGTTCTAATGGAAACATACGACATTGGAAAGTCTACAATTTATGATATAAAAAAGGCAAAGAATAAAATTCTAGAATTCACAGCTTCTTCTGAGCCTTACATTAAAATTGCTTTAAGAAAAAGTTTACATCGGCCCAAATTAGAAAATCTTGATAAAGTGTTGCACGAATGGTTTTTGTTAAAACGATCAGAAGGTATGGCAAAATCTTTTAAGGAGCAAATAAACATTGAATCAGAGTGCGCATTTAGTGATGGATGGCTTAGGAATTTCAAGACTCATCATGGTACTAGACAGTTTCTTTACATTTTTGTCAAGTGTTGACTTTATTTTTCTTTAAAACTGCTTTTTTTGATAAATGAAGCATGCTATATTTGCTTATGAATAAACTCTCAAAATGTACCTTTTCATCTCTTCTTTATTCCTCCTTAAATTTTTGGACTTTCTACTGCATGTAAATGAGACCAGAGGTTGACTTATGTATTTGATTTACATTACCTCAATAGCAAAATCAAATTATAAAAATAATGTAAACATTACATTAAATAAATTTGTACAAAATGAAAATCGATTCAATGTGGCAGAAATAACTTGATTGACTGTACTGGGCATTAACAGTTTTGGTAATTATAACGGTGATAAGAATATGAATTATTTATAGAATACATTGATGTTTTCTTTATAGCTAATTCAATGTTGATTGTAGTATGTATAATCATGAATCAGAAAGTAGACTATACTGTGCTATATTTAGTCCTTCAAACAAAATATAAAGAATATTACAGTCATAAACCATAGTTTATGTAAATATGACTCGGAGAAAGAGAGCGAGCGAGGTTTCCACCAACGTCGTCAAACCCACACCCAGGCCTTCTCTATCTAGGTGGCCTTGCACTAGCCCACTTCCCCAGAACATTTCTGAGTGCTAGGGAAGTTTTTCTTAAGATTAAACTACCAGACTCCATAAATGCAGTTCTAATTAAGTTAGAAACGCCATTTCTTTACTATAATAATCCAGAATAGTTTATCTAAAAGTTTGGTAAAATAAATATATTTAAAAATTAAAAATCTCTAGGATTTGATCATGAAAGAAGCTTTGTGTTACAGCAATGACTTATTTTTCACTCCCACTGAGCTGTGGGGGATTAGTGGGTCTCTTGTAACTGACCTGACCTGAGGCAATGTCAGGTGGAGGTAGGGTGGGGGATTAGTGGTCCCATATTACTCACCTTCTGATGAAATGTCAGGTCACTTTCTTGGGAGGGTGGATTAGTGGGTCTCATGACCTGAAGATGTCTTGAATAAACACAAAACCTCAAGTATTTTTAGTGAGTTTGTGATAAGTACAAGTATATATGACCAAAGTTGTGTCCCTTCAACATTACGTTACATAACATTTTAAAATATGGAGTGAGAAAGCAGAAAAGTGTGGTTGATTAGAGAGATGGAGTGGAAATGAGTGTTGCCAAGTGCTCCTCAACAGCCGAGATATAATTCGCGGCAGTCACACACAAACAGATTCTTGTCATACAATAAGAATGTCACTCCTTACCCTTGTTGTCTGAATTCCCTTGATGGGGGTGTGTGAGTGGTGCCGGAGTGTGTGCGTGTGTGTGTGTGTGTAATAATAATAATAATAATAATAATAATAATAATAATAATAATAATAATAACAATAATAATAATAATAATAATAATAATAATAATAATAATAATAATAATAATAATCGGTTTATTGAAAAATTTTGCAGCCCGAAGGCTGAAAATATACATTGGACATAAATGACTTATTACATACATTGGTGGTTTTACAAAAGCCTTCATTAGAGAAAGGTAAAGGAACATACAGTGAACATACAGATTAATGTAGGTGTTGAACAGCAAACTCGTAGTGTAGTAACTCCCTCCCAGTCACCCAGTGCGGTCAGCCAGTGAACATTAATCTTGCACAGTGTGGGTGGTGGTGGTGTGTGTAGCACAGTGTGGGTGGTGTTGGTGTGTGGAGCACAGTGTGGGTGGTGTTGGTGTGTGTAGCACAGTGTGGGTGGTGGTGGTGTGTGGAGCACAGTGTGGGTGGTGGTGTGTGTAGCACAGTGGTGGTGGTGTTGGTGTGTGTGTAGCAGTGGTGGTGGTGGTGGTGGTGTGTGGAGCACAGTGTGGGTGGTGGTGGTGTGTGTAGCAGTGGTGGTGGTGGTGGTGGTGTGTGGAGCACAGTGTGGGTGGTGTTGGTGTGTGTAGCAGTGGTGGTGGTGGTGGTGGTGTGTGGAGCACAGTGTGGGTGGTGGTGGTGTGTGTAGCACAGTGGTGGTGGTGTTGGTGTGTGTGTAGCAGTGGTGGTGGTGGCGGTGGTGGTGTGTGGAGCACAGTGTGGGTGGTGGTGGTGTGTGTAGCACAGTGTGGGTGGTGGTGGTGTGTGTAGCACAGTGTGGGTGGTGGTGGTGTGTGTAGCACAGTGTGGGTGGTGTTGGTGTGTGTAGCAGTGGTGGTGGTGGTGTGTGGAGCACAGTGTGGGTGGCGGTGGTGTGTGTAGCACAGTGTGGGTGGTGGTGGTTGTGGTGGTGTGTGGAGCACAGTGTGGGTGGTGGTGGTGTGTGTAGCACAGTGTGGGTGGTGTTGGTGTGTGTAGCACAGTGTGGGTGGTGTTGGTGTGTGTAGCACAGTGTGGGTGGTGTTGGTGTGTGTGTAGCACAGTGTGGGTGGTGTTGGTGTGTGTAGCACAGTGTGGGTGGTGTTGGTGTGTGTGTAGCACAGTGTGGGTGGTGTTGGTGTGTGTAGCAGTGGTGGTGGTGTTGGTGTGTGTAGCACAGTGTGGGTGGTGGTGGTGTGTGTAGCACAGTGTGGGTGGTGGTGGTGTGTGTGGCACAGTGTGGGTGGTGGTGGTGTGTGTAGCACAGTGTGGGTGGTGTTGGTGTGTGTAGCACAGTGTGGGTGGTGTTGGTGTGTGTAGCACAGTGTGGGTGGTGTTGGTGTGTGTAGCACAGTGTGGGTGGTGTTGGTGTGTGTAGCACAGTGTGGGTGGTGTTGGTGTGTGTAGCAGTGGTAGTGGTGTTGGTGTGTGTGTGTAGCACAGTGTGGGTGGTGTTGGTGTGTGTGTAGCACAGTGTGGGTGGTGTTGGTGTGTGTAGCAGTGGTGGTGGTGGTGTGTGGAGCACAGTGTGGGTGGTGGTGGTGTGTGTAGCACAGTGTGGTGGTGGTGGTGTGTGTAGCAGTGGTGGTGGTGGTGGTGGTGTGTGGAGCACAGTGTGGGTGGTGTTGGTGTGTGTAGCAGTGGTGGTGGTGGTGTTGGTGTGTGTAGCAGTGGTGGTGGTGGTGTTGGTGTGTGTGTAGCAGTGGTGGTGGTGTTGGTGTGTGTGTAGCACAGTGTGGGTGGTGTTGGTGTGTGTAGCAGTGGTGGTGGTGGTGTGTGGAGCACAGTGTGGGTGGTGGTGGTTTGTGTAGCACAGTGTGGGTGGTGGTGGTGTGTGTAGCACAGTGTGGGTGGTGTTGGTGTGTGTAGCAGTGGTGGTGGTGGTGGTGGTGTGTGGAGCACAGTGTGGGTGGTGGTGGTGTGTGTAGCACAGTGGTGGTGGTGTTGGTGTGTGTAGCACAGTGTGGGTGGTGTTGGTGTGTGTAGCACAGTGTGGGTGGTGGTGGTGGTGTGTGTAGCACAGTGGTGGTGGTGTTGGTGTGTGGAGCACAGTGTGGGTGGTGTTGGTGTGTAGCACAGTGGTGGTGGTGTGTGTAGCACAGTGGTGGTGGTGTGTGTAGCACAGTGGTGGTGGTGTGTGTAGCACAGTGGTGGTGGTGTGTGTGTGTAGCACAGTGGTGGTGGTGGTGGTGTGTGTAGCACAGTGGTGGTGGTGTTGGTGTGTGTGTAGCACAGTGGTGGTGGTGGTGGTGTGTGTGTAGCACAGTGTGGGTGGTGTTGGTGTGTGTAGCACAGTGTGGGTGGTGTTGGTGTGTGTAGCAGTGGTGGTGGTGGTGGTGTGTGTAGCACAGTGTGGGTGGTGGTGGTGTGTGTGTAGCACAGTGTGGGTGGTGGTGGTGTGTGTAGCACAGTGGTGGTGGTGGTGGTGTGTGTAGCACAGTGGTGGTGGTGGTGGTGTGTGTAGCACAGTGTGGGTGGTGTTGGTGTGTGTGTAGCACAGTGGTGGTGGTGTTGGTGTGTGGAGCACAGTGTGGGTGGTGGTGGTGTGTGTAGCACAGTGTGGGTGGTGGTGGTGTGTGTAGCACAGTGTGGGTGGTGGTGGTGTGTGTAGCACAGTGTGGGTGGTGTTGGTGTGTGTAGCACAGTGGTGGTGGTGTTGGTGTGTGTAGCACAGTGTGGGTAGTGTTGGTGTGTGTAGCACAGTGTGGGTGGTGTTGGTGTGTGTAGCACAGTGTGGGTGGTGTTGGTGTGTGTAGCACAGTGGTGGTGGTGTTGGTGTGTGTAGCACAGTGTGGGTGGTGGTGGTGTGTGTAGCACAGTGTGGGTGGTGTTGGTGTGTGTAGCACAGTGGTGGTGGTGGTGTTGGTGTGTGGAGCACAGTGGTGGTGGTGTTGGTGTGTGTAGCACAGTGTGGGTGGTGGTGTGTGTAGCACAGTGTGGGTGGTGGTGGTGTGTGTAGCACAGTGTGGGTGGTGGTGGTGTGTGTAGCACAGTGTGGGTGGTGGTGGTGGTGGTGTTGGTGTGTGGAGCACAGTGTGGGTGGTGGTGTGTGTAGCACAGTGTGGGTGGTGGTGGTGTGTGTAGCACAGTGTGGGTGGTGTTGGTGTGTAGCACAGTGTGGGTGGTGTTGGTGTGTGTAGCACAGTGTGGGTGGTGTTGGTGTGTGTAGCCCAGTGGTGGTGGTGTTGGTGTGTGTAGCACAGTGTGGGTGGTGTTGGTGTGTGTAGCACAGTGTCGGTGGTGTTGGTGTGTGTAGCACAGTGGTGGTGGTGTTGGTGTGTGTGGCACAGTGTGGGTGGTGTTGGTGTGTGTAGCACAGTGTCGGTGGTGGTGGTGTGTGTGGCACAGTGTGGGTGGTGTTGGTGTGGGTAGCACAGTGTGGGTGGTGGTGGTGTGTGTGGCACAGTGTGGGTGGTGTTGGTGTGTGTAGCACAGTGTGGGTGGTGGTGTGTGTGGCACAGTGTGGGTGATGTTGGTGTGTGTAGCACAGTGTGGGTGGTGGTGTGTGTGGCACAGTGTCGGTGGTGGTGGTGTGTGTGGCACAGTGTGGGTGGTGTTGGTGTGTGTAGCACAGTGTGGGTGGTGGTGGTGTGTGTGGCACAGTGGTGGTGGTGTTGGTGTGTGTGGCACAGTGGTGGTGGTGTTGGTGTGTGTAGCACAGTGTGGGTGGTGTTGGTGTGTGTAGCACAGTGTGGGTGGTGTTGGTGTGTGTAGCACAGTGTGGGTGGTGGTGGTGGTGTGTGTGGCACAGTGTGGGTGGTGTTGGTGTGTGTAGCACAGTGTGGGTGGTGTTGGTGTGTGGAGCACAGTGTGGGTGGTGGTGGTGTGTGTAGCACAGTGTGGGTGGTGTTGGTGTATGTAGCACAGTGTGGGTGGTGGTGGTGGTGGTGGTGGTGTGTGGAGCACAGTGTGGGTGGTGTTGGTGTGTGTGTAGCACAGTGTGGGTGGTGTTGGTGTGCGTAGCACAGTGGTGGTGGTGTTGGTGTGTGTGGCACAGTGTGGGTGGTGTTGGTGTGTGTAGCACAGTGTCGGTGGTGGTGGTGTGTGTGGCACAGTGTGGGTGGTGTTGGTGTGTGTAGCACAGTGTGGGTGGTGGTGGTGTGTGTGGCACAGTGTGGGTGGTGTTGGTGTGTGTAGCACAGTGTGGGTGGTGGTGGTGTGTGTGGCACAGTGTGGGTGGTGTTGGTGTGTGTAGCACAGTGTGGGTGGTGGTGTGTGTGGCACAGTGTGGGTGGTGTTGGTGTGTGTAGCACAGTGTGGGTGGTGGTATGTGTGGCACAGTGTCGGTGGTGGTGGTGTGTGTGGCACAGTGTGGGTGGTGTTGGTGTGTGTAGCACAGTGTGGGTGGTGGTGGTGTGTGTGTGGCACAGTGTGGGTGGTGTTGGTGTGTGTAGCACAGTGTGGGTGGTGGTGTGTGTGGCACAGTGTGGGTGGTGGTGTTGGTGTGTGTAGCACAGTGTGGGTGGTGTTGGTGTGTGTAGCACAGTGGTGGTGGTGTTGGTGTGTGTAGCACAGTGGTGGTGGTGTGTGTAGCACAGTGTGGGTGGTGGTGTGTGTAGCACAGTGGTGGTGGTGGTGTGTGTAGCACAGTGTGGGTGGTGTTGGTGTGTGTAGCACAGTGTGGGTGGTGGTGGTGTGTGTGGCACAGTGGTGGTGGTGTTGGTGTGTGAGGCACAGTGGTGGTGGTGTTGGTGTGTGTGGCACAGTGGTGGTGGTGTTGGTGTGTGTAGCACAGTGTGGGTGGTGTTGGTGTGTGTAGCACAGTGTGGGTGGTGGTGTGTGTAGCACAGTGGTGGTGGTGTGTGTAGCACAGTGTGGGTGGTGGTGTGTGTAGCACAGTGGTGGTGGTGTTGGTGTGTGTAGCACAGCATGGGTGGTGGTGTGTGTAGCACAGTGTGGGTGGTGGTGGTGTGTGTAGCACAGTGTGGGTGGTGGTGGTGTGTGTAGCACAGTGTGGGTGGTGGGGGTGTGTGTAGCACAGTGTGGGTGGTGTTGGTGTGTGTAGCACAGTGGTGGTGGTGTTGGTGTGTGTAGCACAGTGGTGGTGGTGTGTGTGCCAGTGGTGGTGTGTGTAGCACAGTGTGGTGGTGTTGGTGTGTGTAGCACAGTGTGGGTGGTGTTGGAGTGTGTAGCACATTGTGGGTGGTGGTGTGTGTAGCACAGTGGTGGTGGTGTGTGTAGCACAGTGTGGGTGGTGTTGGTGTGTGTAGCACAGTGTGGGTGGTGTTGGAGTGTGTAGCACAGTGGTGGTGGTGTTGGTGTGTGTAGCACAGTGTGGGTGGTGGTGTTGGTGTGTGTAGCACAGTGTGGGTGGTGGTAGTGTGTGTAGCACAGTGGTGGTGGTGTTGGTGTGTGTAGCACAGTGGTGGTGGTGTTGGTGTGTGTAGCACAGTGGTGGTGGTGTTGGTGTGTGTAGCACAGTGTGGGTGGTGTTGGTGTGTGTAGCACAGTGGTGGTGGTGTTGGTGTGTGTAGCACAGTGGTGGTGGTGGTGGTGTGTGTAGCACAGTGTGGGTGGTGTTGGTGTGTGTAGCACAGTGTGGGTGGTGTTGGTGTGTGTAGCACAGTGTGGGTGGTGGTGGTGTGTGTAGCACAGTGGTGGTGGTGGTGGTGTGTGTAGCACAGTGGTGGTGGTGATGGTGTGTGTAGCACAGTGTGGGTGGTGTTGGAGTGTGTAGCACAGTGGTGGTGGTGTTGGTGTGTGTAGCACAGTGTGGGTGGTGGTGTTGGTGTGTGTAGCACAGTGTGGGTGGTGGGAGTGTGTGTAGCACAGTGGTGGTGGTGTTGGTGTGTGTAGCACAGTGGTGGTGGTGTTGGTGTGTGTAGCACAGTGGTGGTGGTGTTGGTGTGTGTAGCACAGTGTGGGTGGTGTTGGTGTGTGTAGCACAGTGGTGGTGGTGTGTGTAGCACAGTGGTGGTGGTGTTGGTGTGTGTAGCACAGTGTGGGTGGTGTTGGTGTGTGTAGCACAGTGTGGGTGGTGTTGGAGTGTGTAGCACAGTGGTGGTGGTGTTGGTGTGTGTAGCACAGTGGTGGTGGTGGTGGTGTGTGTAGCACAGTGTGGGTGGTGTTGGTGTGTGTAGCACAGTGTGGGTGGTGGTGGTGTGTGTAGCACAGTGTGGGTGGTGTTGGTGTGTGTAGCACAGTGTGGGTGGTGGTAGTGTGTGTAGCACAGTGTGGGTGGTGTTGGTGTGTGTAGCACAGTGTGGGTGGTGTTGGTGTGTGTAGCACAGTGTGGGTGGTGTTGGTGTGTGTAGCACATTGTGGGTGGTGTTGGTGTGTGTAGCACAGTGGTGGTGGTGTGTGTAGCACATTGTGGGTGGTGGTGGTGTGTGTAGCACATTGTGGGTGGTGTGGGTGTGTGTAGCACATTGTGGGTGGTGTGTGTAGCACAGTGTGGGGGGTGGTGGTGTGTGTAGCACAGCGTGGGTGGTGGTGTGTGTAGCACAGTGTGGGTGGTGATGGTGTGTGTAGCACATTGTGGGTGGTGGGGGTGTGTGTACCACAAAATTGGAGAAATAGGAAGCAAAAATCGCGTTATAGCAAACAAGCGTTCGCGTTATAAAAATATCGTTCCTAATTCATAAATCGCATTAGAGCAAATTCGAGTTATCAAAACACGCGTTACAGCAGAAATCACTGTACCTTGATGTATTTCTTTACACTTGACAACAAAGTGACACGAGTCATGAAACGTTGTGTTGGTTATCCCAGACACTACTGATATAACCTCCAGAGTTTGCTTCCAACATTACACTACCATGAACTTCGGCCAACTTTTCGACAACCTAATCTACCTCAACTATATAAAGGAATTGTCTGACAGGTTGAGAACACCAGTCACATTTAATGAAATACATTTGAGAAGATCTGTCAAGATAGAGTAGAACGTCGATATAACACGAGATACGTTCCAAGAGAGGTCGCTTTAAACCGAGTCCGCACTAAATCAAACTGTTGTTTCAAAGGAATAATTTAGTTTGGTACTTGAGAGAATCACAAAATACTAAAAAGACTGAGAGTCTACCCAGATGCACCTCAGCCCATCTCCTAGAATAAACAAAACACTGTTTTTTGTAGTATAATGTTTAACCAAACTCTCATAAATCAACACAGCTAAAGTTATGAGACGTGTAATGGTCTGTTTACTAGCCATCAGCTGATGGGAAGATGGGGGGGGAGGGAGGGAGGTGAGGTGATATGTTTGACAGTTGATGCAGAGGTCTAGTGTTTATTTATTTATCTGTCCTTAAGAGTGACTAAGTTTTTTCTTATAAAACGGCACTAAACTGACCTGGGAGAGTACTGTATAATTAACATTGCTGGAATTCTTATAAGATAGTGATTAGTTTAAATATAAACATACTATAGTTCGCATTATTTGTAATTCGAAACCCATTCCCCAAATATGTAACTGTATATTTTCAGCCTTCAGGCTGCCAAGCTATTTCAATAAACCATTAATTATTATTATTATTATTATTAGACATACAAATTTTTGTTCTAACTAATTTTATTACAAAGGATTAAAAAATTTATCTCTTGTGCAAAATATATGACGTTTTTATTCAAATTATTCGCTGATTTGCAAGGATTCTAGCAATGCAAAATATATTCTCCTAACTTTAGACTGTGATATTATATAAGATAAAAACTGTAAGCCTATAACCACCAAACCCTGGCTGGGTAAATGTGGGAGAGAGGGGGGGGGGAGGGAGGGAAGTGACATGTTTGACAGTTAGACGCTGAAGGTTGAGTGAAGTATTTATTTGTTTATTTATGTCCTTTAAATTGAGTTATTGTTTTTTAGTTATAAAATGTCAGAAGTGACCGGGGAGAATATAACTTACATTGCTGGAATTCTTATAAGATAGTGATTAAATTGAATACAATCATGCTATAGTTTGCACTCGACAAAAATTTTAGTAATCATTTAGTACATTATTTTGGGTACATGTAAAGTACAGCTTTGCCCTTGGGACAATGTAGCGTGCCCAGAGAAACATTAGGCGGGAATTATAAAATATGATGCACCAGAGTGACTCGAGCGAAATAAGAAAGATTCGCTTTAAATTAAAACATTGTCCTTAGTTGTGGGTGTCGCTTTAAATCAATAATCTTAAATTGAATCACTTTAAATCGATGTTCTACTGTATAAATATATTATGCAGAATAAGACTTGAAAGGCAACTGAAGATTTTACCAAATAGATTATTTTTTGTCTTTATTGCTATAACTCAATGGAAAATTATACCTTTAGTAGGCTAAGTGAGATCGTTACAAATAACTGTACCTAACAGCAACTGGGTAAATTCATTCTCATACTGTATTTGATTACAGACCATAATTTGATTCGCTTATTAAACATTTGTGTTCACAATTCGGATTCCCCTCAAATGTTTAACAATTTGTCTTCACACTAATAAATATATCATCAAATTGTTTGCTGGAAAGTGTTCACAGTAAACACAAAATTCTGAATTCAAACACCTTCTCAAATTATTTGTCTCCTGTAAATAACAACTTTCAAGTTACAATAAGTTCAGGTCATATCTACCGATTCAAGTACTGTTAATTATCTCTAAACCTCCGTATATTACCAAATACTTGTGCTGTACTTACCCAACTATTCAATGGTCCCCAGGTCGGTACCCGTTGGCATAAGTCACGGAGAATTCTCATCACCATCACACAGCTCTGAAGACCGTTGGCTCTAGCCTGAGGGGCATCATGTTTGTAAATAACGACATCGAACCTACTAGTGCTGGTTGGTCCAAGATGGGCATTAATTATTCACTTGATGCACATTTACAAACAACCAAATATCTCATAGAGGAACCGGAAGGCACAAAGAAAACGAAGCTCCTATGACAGGGAAAACAATTTAAGTTTAAGCAATTAAGTTACCATTTTTCTTTCCATTTCACAAATCTTGAATCCTAAATATGTGCAATTAAATTATAAATAAAAACAGGATATATTGCCCATCTTGTACTAACAAGTGCATAGAGATGAAATAGAACAGACATTGTATACTCCTTTCACTCCATGCACCCACTACAGCCAGCACAATATAGACTTAAAAGTTATGTTGAACCAGGTTCTTGTATGAACTCTGCTTGGAAACTCCACAAAACAAAGGCTCCACTGCTGTTATACTGATAGCAAACTACTAAGGCACAAGACACACCATTACTGGAACCATGTACTACTATCATGCACCAAAGTCGTGTCCACCACCCAGCCACAGTGAGGCTTCAAATAACCTTGAGCCTGAAGTTTCGAAACAGCTGGGAAAATGCTATGGTCGGCCAACAGATGTCGCCCACTGTAGTGTGTTTGTGCGTGTGGGGGGGTGGGGGTTAGTCTAGTAACAGGCTGTGTGTAAGTGGAGCATAACATCGTGAATTCCGCAATCACTGATAACAATAAGAATGTCATGAAATAGTTAATATTATTAAGCATGGCGAGAGATGTGTAACGGGTAAATAAAAGCACTACAACGACCATATCTCTGCCGTTCACGGCTACGACGGTGCGACTGATGGGCACACCAGTAATTAACCTGGTAGTCACAGAGAATACACAAGTTGTTACCAGGGTTGGCGCCACCCACACCAGGGGAAGGAGGTGATGCTGAACACTGAAACATGCCGAGGTCTCATTCCTACCATCATCGTCACCAACAGCTAAGTCACATTAATTTGTCAGCATAGCCCATGTCGTCCTTATACTATTGCAGGGTGTCCCATGAGTGACAGCAGATATTTGTAGAGGTGAAAGAATATGTGATATTGAGTTGAAAATCTTCGATACACATAAGCATTTTTCGGTTTACTTTAGGCGTGAGGTGTGTTGTAAAAATTACGCAGGGCAAAAATTTTGCCATGTTATATTTTATTTTTCTTACCAATTGCAGCCATACTGTGTGCTGTTGTAATCCTTATTGGTGGATTACATAAGGCCTATTAATAGCGTGAAAACCAGATGAAGATACTGTAATGTTCCTTAACTTGCATTAAACAACATCATACGTTCACGAGTTCCAACTCCGCGCCTAGCCTGCCTGCCCCCCCGTCTACCCACCCAACTATTAATCCTCATAACTTGAGCATCGTGGGTTACCGCACCTAAACACTGATTGACTACTTATTCTCTCCCCACACTCCCCCTCCACCATCCCCCTACTCCACTCATCCCTCCCCCAAGACTAACGTCAATCGAACCTTCCATCCCATCACATTACCTTCCCCTGCATTCCCCAACCCCCCTCCCCCTATTCTACCCATGACGACAAATTGGACTACTGTAATGAACACTCACAGAACCGACGACATGGCTCCTCCCCCTTGTATTTAGAGTTAAAACCTTTATAACAAAGGTCAATCCCACGTAACTTGAGCCGGATTAAGATACGTGGAAAAAAGAATAAGCACACCCATGGCCACCCCGCTACCCCAACCTAAAATCATAGCCACCACGCCTCTCTCTCCATCCGTTTCCCTGTATCTATAATTAAAAGTGTAACCCTACTCAGAAAAAATAATGAATGGGCCCTCCAAACAAATTAAAGATGAGGTGCACCCCGCCCAAATAGGGATGGGCCCTCCATTTCCTTTCGCCTAAAGTAATGTAACCTATTACAGTTATATGTAATCTGGGACGAACATGCCATAGCTGAAAATTGTCAAAGAAATATGTAAAGCAGTGGAAAACCATATATTTTGATTATTGGCGAGGCTAACTACCTATAAACCATTAATATTTGACGATTGGAAAAAGTCCTGGGAAAACGAACCAACAAGTCATAAGCTAAAAATTATCAAATCATCAGTTTATCCTTGGTCACCATCAAAACAATCCTCTCGACATCACGAAACAATTCTGAATCGTCTTAGAATTGGGCATACGCGATTGACGTATGGCCAACTCATGTCTTCCCCTAATGGAGCCCCACCTATATGCTCCAACTGCCGAACACAAATAACAATCCAACATATTCTCATTGAATGTCCTATTTATAATCGGTATCAAACAATGTGCTTCACTAACCCTACAATGTAAGATATTTTAGCAGAGACCCCAAAATTTGCCCTAAGTTCAGTTTTGACCTTTTTGAAATACAGTCGGCCCTTAACAGACGCGGGTTTAGCATACGCGGATTGCACCGCCGGAGGAATATTCTGTACATTGAAGTAATTGAAGTACAGTTGTACCCCACTTTACGCGGTTTCACTTAACGCAATTTCTCATTTATGCGGTGCCTCGCCAGAACCGAACTTTCACTTAACACGGTTCATCTACCCATATACGCGCAGTGTCCGGCTCGAGACGCTATTTTTAGATTCGCCCCACCGGCCACCCGCTGCTCCCTCCTCCTCCCTCCCTCCGGGCTCCCTCCGCCTGGGCAAGCCACGCGGTAAGGTTGCGCAGTGTGTGTCTTTGTTGCATTATCACTGACGTCATATGACGTATCAGACTGATTGGTCATGCATCCCTACCCCCTTCTGCTGCTAGCTGTAATTGGCTTAAAGTTTTATGACGTGTCCACCCGGGGAGGGAGAGAGGGAGGAAAGACGATGCTTGACCTAGCCGCGGTAGTTTCATCCCTCCAGGCTACCCCGTGTATACGTGTATTCATTGTTCTGTGAAATGGCTTCCGCCGGACCACCGCCACCAGAGAGAAACCTTTCCTTACCTGGACCCAGCCCCCCTAAGAAGATACGCCATGCCCTATGCTACGAAGTTAAATACCAGATCATTCAAGATTTGGAGAAAGGAACATGTAAGCCGTTCTCGCGCGCCAGCATGGGGTCAACGAATCTACGATTCATACTATTAAGAAGGAGGCAGCCAAGATTAAAGAACACATGAAAATCATAAAGTCTGCAGGTGCTTCAATGATCAAGTATTGCCAGAAAAAGGTGCTAGTAAAGGTGGAAAATTTACTGGTGAGTTACTTGGTTCGTCAGGCAAGACGGAACATGGCGGTTGACACGCGCTCAGTGCAGGAGTACGCACGTGAACTTTACACAGCAGTGTCACGTAAGATGGATATTACAGAGCCCAAACCCTTCAATGCTTCCTCTGGTTGGCTGCATAGGTTTAAGAAGAGGAACAAGATCACCAATATCAACATTGGTGGTGAGGAAGCGAGTGCTGACCGTGTGGCGGCTAGAGATTTTCCTCCATTCTTACGTGAGGTTATGGAGGAAGGACAGTACACCGACGACCAGGTGTTCAACATGGACGAATCCGACCTTTTTTGGAAGAAGCTGCCTACCAAGACCTTCGTTGTCCAGTCTGCCAGCAAGGTAAGGGGTCGGAAGTTGCAGAAGGAACGCATCACCGTCCTCTTTACCACCAATGCCTCCGGTACCTGTAAACCAAAGTTATCGGTGATTCACACAGCCCGCAAGACGCACGCATACAAGAATATGGACATGACCAAGCTTAATGTCCACTGGCTAACCGCACATAAGGCGTGGATGTTCTCTTCTCTGTCCCTCTCCTGGTTTGACGACTGTTTTGTTCCCGACGTGAAGAAATTCTGCGAGCAACAGAATGTTCCATTCAACATTTTGTTGCTCCTTGAAAACACACCTGGACACTCGCCCCTACTTATCGTCACCCCAATGTAAAAGTGGTCTTCCTTCCTCCCAACACTACGTCATTAATCCAGCCCATGGACTAGGAGTTGATCTGCAAAGTTAAAGCTGCATACTCTACGAAGAAGTTCAAGCTCCTGAACGACTCTACCAACACCAAGGATGAGTTGCGTAAGCTGGGTGACACCGACAGCGAGAGTAAAAGCGACGAGGACAAGGAACAAGAGGTGGCGACTCAAGAAGTTCTCATCAAACAGTTTTGGAAGAAGTTTAACGTCAAACAAGCTGTAGACTTCTTGGTGGAGGCATGGGATCAGCTGTCTGTAGCTACGATTCGTCACGCATGGAGGCATGTGTTGCATGGTATCCCAGGTGAGAGGCGGAGTCAACCTGTGACTGGTGAGGTTCAGACTGTTGCAGTAGCAGTGGACCTTGGCAGAGAAGCTGCGCACAGCATTACAGCTGAAGGCTTCTCCGAGACCACACATCCTGGAGGTGATCAGAGATCCTGAAGATGTTGGAAGAAGATCACGTCAGTGAAGAGGAAGAAGGTGCGTCATTCTCCGAAGAACACAGGTTAAGTCATAGTGATATTAAGGGTGCCATGGAGTGTGCAGAAAAAATGAAGTCCTTCCTTTCCCGCAACAATGACGATGACCGCTATGAAGTCTTCCATACCCGGCTGGTGCAGGCTATGGAGCCGTACATCAAGGGGTATCAAGACAACATTAACACTAGCCGTCAGAAAAGCATTACCGAGTTCTTCGCCCGCAACCCACCACAGCCAGCCAGAGCCAGTGATAGTGACAGTGAAAGTGACTTTGAGGGATTTGTCAGGGAAGCCCTGACAACTGTAAGCGACAGTGATGGTGATGCACCTAGTAATGGTGATTCACCTGAGGGCCAGTAATCTGCCCTCTGCCTCGGAACCAGCCTCCATCCCCGTATGCCGACCCATCTCTTCTACTAAAGTAAGTGTTACACCTAACTTTTAGTTTTCCTAACCTAACCTTTATTTTTCCTTACCTAACCTCTTCTATATTACTTGTTTGTTCATACCATCATAAAGTTAAGATAAAATTTTTACTACAACATAGTTGTGTTTCGTCAAAAAGTGGAGTTTGGAGGTCGGGCCAGTCTCTATTGGAATTAATCCCATATGTTCTGTCGTTCCATTTACGCAGATTTCACTTAACGCGGTACCCTGTGAGTTCAATTGACCGCGTAAATCGGGGTATAACTGTACATTCAAATCGCACGCGGCACCTCACACTGCCCGCTCCCGCAACCTCACACACACACATAGCGCGTTGTCACCCCACCCCGCCACTCCGCGTTCCGTCACTCAGTCAGTCTCGCTGTAACCACGCTTGTGTTAACATCAGAACTGTAGTGCTACCCTTGCTAACCACATTTACCATGGCCCCTAAAAGAGCATCAAAGACACCAGCTAGAGCCACCCCTAAGCGCAGCAAGAAAGTGATGACTCTGCAGGAGGAGGAGAAGATGTTGAATAAGTTAAGGGAGGGAATGTCGTTCACTGATGTGGGGCGACTGTACAACGTGAATGAAAGCACGGTACATACCATCAAGAAAAGGGAAAAGGATATCTGTGATGCTGTAAGTGCCAGTGCTCCACGCAGTGCTCAGCATGTCAGCCAAGTGAGGGAGAAGGGAAGAGGAAGCGCAGGGAGATGAGGAAGAGGAAGAGCAACAAGAAAAAATATTGGAGAAGTTGAGGGAGATGACCAGGCATATTGAGGCACTGAAAAACATGGCCTATAGTATGGACCCCTCCATGGTGCATGCCCTGAAATTCATGCGAGGGATGGATGACATTTTTGCTCCATACAACAACATCATGGAAGAAATGAAAAGAAAGAGACGACAACTCCCCATCACCATGTTCTTTGATCACCGAAGGAGAGATTTAACACCATCAATCACTGGAGGCAGTGAGGAAGCAGCTGAATCCACCGTCACCCCCACTTCACCACCCGTTATGGAATTGAGTGACGATGAGCCCGATGACCCCCGTTCTGTCGCCGAGGAGAGGTACAGTACAGTAAAGTGAAATTTTTATCTCTTTTTTTTTTAATAGCTTTTCTTGCCATGTTTATTGTTTGTAAAAATGCACAGCACAGTCCAGTTCAGTACTGTACATAGGAAGTGGAGGTGCAGTTATTCACAAAACATTTGTGTTTGTTGTCGGCAGTTGTGACAGTGAGGAGGTGGAGGAGGCGGAGGGATAGAGCGGGTACGAGTGGTGACGCTGGAGGAAGGAGCAGGGACGAGGACGAGTGGAGATGCCAGCCAGTACATTTCGGGTGTATTAATTGTTTTTATAGCTTTTTTTGCAATTTTATATTAAATATTGTACATTACGTTTCAACAAAACTACTATTTATATCTGAGAATATGGAAATGTAATATTTTGGCTGAAATGACGTACATATTACAGTGGAAAGTGGGATAAAATTGTAACAAAAGCAATGGCTTTCGCTTTCTTTCGTTCAAAAGATGTTACCATAATCACTTTTCGAATGGTTTTCAGTTGTGGGATTATGAGGCTATTGATAGGATAGAATATTATTGTAATACAGTACAGTACAACATTTTTTTAACTGAAAACCATTCGAAAAGCGATTACGGTAAAATCTTTTGAACAACGAAAGAAAGCGAAGGTCATTGTTTTCGTCATGATTTTATCCCACTTTCCACTGTAATATGTACGTCATTTCAGCCAAAATATTACATTTCCATATTTATTTCTGACAATATATTCATTCTGTTAACGCTCATAGGAGCGTTATTGGTTTGTTGCTGGAGAAATAAACCCTCATCGTTGACCCGTACCATATAATTCGGTCAAAACCTGTTAAAGAACATTTCTCATATAACAAATGCTGTTATCTCAGGACACATCATATGAATAATACAATCAATATACAGTACATAGCCTGTTAACATCTTAAATATAACTTGCATGTTATAACTATTGATACAGGAGACAATTGGTATAATATGATCAAATTACAGTACACAAATATACTTATTAAAGTTATTTAGAGTTTCTTACCAGATTCTAATACTTCACGATCACTCACGTTTTAGGGTCTAGTGGTCTGAACCAACGTGTTGTCTGGCCTGTAGAAATCAGTAGACTCCCCTCGAGGGCAATCTCAGCCCGGAGGCGAGGGCCATATGTTTTCGTATTGAAACACCTCAGCAGATTGGTCAGCAAATTCGTTGTCAACACTATATCCCTTATCTCATCCCTTCTCTCTCTCTCTCCTAGTTTATCTTATTATGGTTATCCCTCTCTTTCTCTCTCTTCTAGCTTATCTTACTGTGGCGGTAACACATTCAGTCACAGTTAAGGTAAAATATACTTGTGATGTAATATTTTAATGAAAATACGGTATCGTAGTTTTCTTTTGTTTCAAATTTAAATAACAAAGATTGATGTTTCAAATGTAATGAACAAAAATTTATGTACAGTATCTATAAATAAACTTTAAAAAATGAATACATTATGTTTTACATCGTCCTGTGCTACCATACCATGGATTTTGCTACTTTGGGCTTGCTATGATGACGCAAGAGATCTGCCCTGGCGACTGTACCGACACTCACAGCGGGTGGTGCGTTGGTGCGCCGTTTCCATTGTTTACTGGTAGTTACTGGTAAATATTTTTCAACCTAACGAAACTATTACCCATTTAGAGGTCGACCCCCAATTTTTTGCCAAATAATTTGGTCTTAAAAACTCGAACTACACACAGGTATATATGGTAAATAAGGACATGGGAGGGCCAGGGGTGTCTTGGGGGGGGGAGCAAAAGTAAACAGATTTTTATCATTCACAGGTATCTCTGTTACCTAACCCCCGCGTATGTTAAGGGCCGACTTTACTGTAATCTCCTCCAAACAATATAACACTAAATTATAGAAACACAAATATATGTTCACTAATCCCTCTGGCCAGCCCTAGGAGAGACTCAAATGGGTGTCAGCGGTCTGCTTAAACTAAATCTAGATGATGATGATGATTATCGGCGAATGTTCACTCTACAGTCGCAGGGGTGGTGGTGGAGGTTTGGGTGGAGGTTTGGGTGGGGGGGGGGGGGGTGAGGATCCACTTGCAGTTCACTATGAATACATGAAATAGGAAGGGTTTTTTGGGCAGTTGATCCAAAAAGATTTACCAAAACGTTATGTTAGAGTAATAATACTTAACCTAGGTGTTACTAATACCATTAATTTACTCTAGTATATAAAAGCCTGCATCAGTTACCACAACATAATATTACTCTGCCATTTCAGATATGCCTGCAGGACGAGCAAATTCGTCGGCAGTGATTGCTGAGTGAGGCCAAATCATCGGGATGTGGAGAGCCGGGGCAACTGTGCTGAACAATGCTCTCGAAGTGGGAAGGAGACCAAGACGATTAGAAGGTGGATCCGCCGGTGGGAGGAAGAGGGCTCAGTGGAGACGAAACCTCGAAGCGGGAGGCCATGAGTAACGTCGGCAAGGATGGACGCCATGATCGTGGCAGCTAAAACGGCATATCCAATGCGAACATCAGTGGAGCATACAAGAAATCTGGGCCTCAACTGCCATCACAAGACGACGAGACGCAGACTTCATGAAGCCGGGATCGACTGCCATACTGCAGCTCAAAAAGGGTGGCTAACACCTACTCGCAAAGAGTGTCGACTCGGCTTTGCATTGGAACACCTTCCACATAGAGAAGAATACTGGAGAACCATTATATTTACCGATGAAACGATGTTCAGGTCAGTGGGAGCTGAAGCAAGACAGTGCTGGCGGCCCCCCAACACACGCTACCATGAGAAACACATTCAACATCGTGCAGTGAGTGGTAGGGTGCCAGTGTCATTCTGAGGGTGGATGTGGGCACATGGGCAAGATGAACTGGTCAAGATCAGTGGCTGTTTCACTGGTGAGCAGTATGTAGACATCCTGCAGCAAGTGCTAATTCCTACAGTCCGGGCTATGGCAGTTCCAGCCCCCCCACACTATCAGGCTGGTTCATGACAACAGTCCCATTCATACCAGCAACATAGTGAAGGTCTACCTCCAGGATCACCTTGAAATTGAGGTCATCCACTGGCCAACACTAGGATGTGATATTAATCAGATTGAACATATTTGGGCCAAGATGCAATGTGATTGGGATATTGGGGAGCAGCAAACCTGTGCACCAATAGAGGCCAAAACTTATGACGTGTGGGAGAGTATACGTCGACGCCCAGGGGTGTGCCTGAAACAGGTCGACTCCATCCCTAATCGCCTTGATGAAGTCCTGAATGCAATGGGTGGCTGCACCAAATACTAAGATGTGTGTATTGGTGTATTGTTTGTAAATACAATTAATATATATTAACTCACCTACAGTGTTATCTTAAATCCATGTCCTTAATGATGTCTTAAACTATATCGCATGAAAATTCATAACAAAGTAACTTAAGAGCCACAAATTATGTATTGTGTGGTATACAATGATCTGTATGACACGTCGTGGAATGTGTTGTCTTATAACACAATATAATTATATAGTTACAATTGTTACCATCATTGAAATGCTCATGATGTTCAGCACACAATTATAACGGTAACTGAGCACACTCCAAAATAAATCAAGCTTGCATATTGTGGTGGGGTGTTTAAACACTGGAACTTGGAAGAATTGGAACAGTCACCTAGATTAAGTCTGAATACTATTTTACAATACTGATAACTTTTTCACTCCACTCTTTTTAACATAAGTATATAATTAAAATAATGCATATTATCACAAATATTTATTAAGCAAAGGAAGGGTGGAATATAAATAAATATTACCATAATCTCTTTGTCGGAATAACAACAAAATTGTGCCGTGGTCGCTGAATAAAACAAGCTAGCCAAGGCCCTTCACTCTGATCCTTGCAAATTTCACTTTTATACTTAATATATTCCATTCTTTAAAGTATCATTGTGACCTGAGCTGCAATAAGCACCCAAGACACTGCACCTGTTCCATGAATTCGTAACCATAAAGAAACAGCTGTAAGACAAAACGTAGTTAAAAAGGCAGCTTGAAATTATGGTGGTATAAATAATAAATAAACCTGCCTCTCATCCAGCCCCCACCTCCTCTATTCCCCCCCCCCCCCCCACACACACACAATACAGTGGGTGACATCTGTTGACCCACCATAGCATTTCCCCCAGCTGTTTCGAATCAGACTCAAAGATATTCGAAGCCTCACTGTGGATGGGTAGTGGACACGCCTTTGGTGCACGATAGTACAGCTCCTCTCCATAACGAAGCAAAGTCCTCCTGTACTTTCCAGCCTCATGCTTTTTCTTGTAGGCTAAGCCCACAATGAGACACCTCCATGAATGGGTAAAAGGGTATTGCTGTGAGGTAGCTGTAAAGGGGTGGGGTGGGGCAGGGATAAGGGGGCATCTTTGGGGAAAAGGGATTCTACTATCTTGCCTCATATACCGATGAGGTGAAAGGTAGTAGGTCAAAACATCACTACCTCACGGCACACCAACCACAATCAGGGAGTAGTTAAGGGGGGCAATAGATTCTTCTTTTCCTAGCTAAAGATTGATAATGAAATTTAAAGAAAAAAAAGTAAATAAAATTCACCATGATATGAATGAAATACAGGCTCTTTCCATCACTGTCCAAACCCTACAAACTGGCAGCTGTGAAAGATTGAGTACACTCTGAAAATCAGCATGAAAATGACCAACTCAGCAAGTTGAAAATGAGAAAGATCAAAACTAAGAAAGGCACAATTATTGCCAAAAGCATGAGGATCTTCTGGTACAGAACCTTGCTAAGTCTCCATCCATGCTGATTTCCAGAATGTGCATTATAAAAACAAACAGGTGGCAGCTAATCAAGGTTGCACAGTAAAGGCAAAAACCTGACATGACCTAAAACTAGCCTATCAGTTTCTAACCCAACCCACCCACACATCTCCATAAGGCTGAAAAGTTTGAGGGAGGCTAGGCTAGCCTGCTCCTTCACATTTATTCAAAGTAATGGAAGGAACAGCCTACCCTAGTTTAACCCTCAGATGAAAGGGTTGCAAACCTGGAACCACTTGGCATGGTTGATGGCGGCAAGAGCGTCCAGACATTTCTGCTTGTCGAGCACATCAGGAGGATCCTTGGCGGCGGTCACCTGGGAGTCTAAAATACAACAACACAGCGTCCGTCACACACCCGCGCCACACCCACCCACCCGCCATCGTCCTCTCACCACCCACCACCTCTGCCTGCACATGTAAACTTCACAACAGCCTAGCACCATGACGGTGTAGGCATAGGGTAAACAGGAAGCCAGGCAGTCTATAACCAAGTGCTTTTCTTTAAATAATTTAATATTTCAAAGCTATGTGTAAGATTCCTTGGCAAATATTGAGCAAAGAAATTTGAGTACAATATATGGTAGCTACTGACAAGTATTAATTAAAAATAAAGAATAAGACAGCTAAGACTGCTCTAGGTCTGTGTTCCCAGGGATGGTGGAGATTGGGTCAGGTGTGGCAAATGGGCAACTCTTCCCCTCTGCAGTACAAGAGAGCCACAATGTTCATGCCTGGTGTCAAGGCACAGACTTAACTGAAAAAAGTATAGTACAGTTTAGATTGAGGTCAAAAGCTGACTACAAGAACGTAATTCTCTTGTCCAGTGTCTCTTTATATGGCCCTTTTTTCATTCCATTTACAGATGACCATCAAGACAGAGAGGGGAAAGTTATCACTTAGTGAACCAGGGGCCAGCAATGCTTAATTTACATAAAAAAAAAATTAAGTTGGTCACAAAACAGGGCCTACTAAACAATGTGTCCATAATATTGCTTTCACTGTGTCCCCTGGTCTCCATGTTAAGCAGTATAAGAGGCTAGTCTTGGTAGCATTTTCATCACAATTACTTGAGATCACAAATAGTCAATAATTTTGCTCAGTTCAACATGAAAAAAAGTATAGTGCTCTGTGATGAAAACCTTGACTTCCCCAAGTTAGAAAAGTCTTTCAATGGATACTGAGATATTCTGTTAAGATGAATGGGAGTAAGGGAAACAAAAGTGATAAAAAATTGATAGGGAGAGATTCATACTGAAAAATCAGTTTAAATGAAAGAAAAAGACTAGGAAAAAAATTGAAGACAAAATAATTTACTCAATCCATATAAAAGACTTCCTTCTTAACCTGTCTCTGTAGACAATCAGGCTATGATTTTTGCCTGTTTGTGTTACCTCCATCATGAAGAAGCTGTTCCCTCATAATGGGAGAAGTTAGGGTCACATTCACCGAAATCCGCTGCTCTCCAATATTCTGTACAACTAATGCTGCTTCTTCCACGACTCTCTGTATCTCATACTTGTCTTCCGGTGCCACCACCTAAAACAATTAAAAGAAATATTACTGCTGTCAACCCCTACAATAGGTAGACTATACTGTATTATAACTCAAAAGTTGCCTTGAACCAGTAGTGGTAAAAATTGTAACTGGAGGCTGGGAACAATAAATATATATCCTAATATCCATTTAACAACACCTACATCCCAGTTACTGACAATCACATTGCATGTAAGGTGTTAAATGCTTATAATGTGTCCAATGAAGTAGGAGGAATATGCTATTAAGAAATAGTAGTACCAATAGTAGCGCATAAAAGATATAAAGTTGAAAAATATCTATATACCATATAAAAATTAATTTAGAAACAATCATTCATGTTGCAAAATAAAGAGAACTGTTTTGATTCACTTTCCAACATTTTCATAGCCCTGAAAGTAAATGTGCAAGATGCAAATGATTAAATATCATACTATGATGAAACATTCAACTAATTGCACTTCACTAATGGCATACCTAGCAGCTGAATGAAAAAAAAAAATATACAGTACAGTACACATTTCAGAAAGATAAGTGTATACAGAATGCCCTTAAAATTCGGTGTGTGTGTGTGTGTGTGTGTGTGTCTGTGTGTCTTAGATTCTCAAAATGGCTGTGAATAACATTTGTTGCCACGCGGGGGGGAGGGGGGTTCTAGGGGATTACTTTTGTGCAAAGAAATGTATATTCCCTTTGTGTTTGCCCTTAGGACACACACAAAACACATACAAATAAATAATAAAGGGGGAAATCCTCTCATAAATAATCAGAAACAAGACAACCAACTGTCAACTCCATTCTTTGTTATTAAAGTTAACTTTAATAACAAAGCTGTACATGCCTGGGTGTAATAAGTATTCATACTAGGTGCTTTTATGTGTCAACACTCACCTGCCTTGATTCACTGCACATGCATATCTTCCCCTGTGAGTATTTATCAATCTGCTGGCAGCCACATGATTTTTTTTTAATGGATGTACAGTCGGGGTTCAAAAGTTTTCTACCGCCCAAAATGAAGCAGCATTGACCCGACATGAGATACAACAGTCAGGGTAAGTCAGTTCAGAGACTGTTTCACCACAGGGAGGGAACTTTTGTCCCCAACACAGAGGTGGATATCTTGGAATACATCTTCACATGTATAGTATCATTACTGTATCTAATAGAAAGCAGAATATATCATCCACATGTGGGTACAACATAAGCATCTCTCTGTGGGTGCAGTGTACATATTAGGTGAACAAATCTGTGAGTGTGAACAGCCAACTACCCTCAAATGTATATCAAAGTGCAAGGGCACAAGCAAATGTGAAGATAAATAAGTATGCACATCCATGAACTTGTTTATAAAGCTAACTAACCATATGCATATATCTGGAGACAAGGTTCTAATCACAGCAAATGTGTTGGGTGGTGGCACGTTAAACATGTGAATAACCTTATGTAAACAGGTGTGTTTCACACACTACCAACCAGTGTGAAGTTGTACTATGTCACTCCTAAAATGGTTTGTGAGATTTGAGAGGCATCAACTGCACAAGAACTCTAACTCACCGCTAGCTGTTTTGGGAGATTATCTGCAACTCTGTCTAATAGAATCCGTGTAGGTTTATCTCCACAGAGCACCACCAACTGCACACTAGTGTCTCCTCGCAACAGGAGTCCTTTTGCTAAAATACCCACTCGCATCACATCCTTCAGCATTCGAGGTGGACCATCCTCCTTCTTTTCACTAAAAACAGAAGAAAAAAATATTTATTTAAAGTATATACTTTATACTTTATAATTTGGATACCGTTTTGACATGTTTGTTTACAAAACACAAGTGCGACAGCAATTCACAGTCCACACACACATGCAGCCCTCCCTACTGTAGCTATGATCATTCACAACCAGTTTATAATGAACACTTTCAGTCCTCCTTCCCAACCACAATCGTTTTTATTAAATTTCTCTCTTTTTTTTTTTAATAATAACAAGAATTCCAAAGATAGCAACGTTCACCTGTATTTTCTTACTGTACCAATTGGAGCAGAAACTACCCATGACAACACTTGGAAAAAATTGCTCAATTTCTGGCTCCCAAATTCTTGCTTCAAATTAATTGCTCATAAATGTGCTCGTGTTATGACGGCTTAAGTCTCCAACCCCCTATCCCCCCCCCCCTCTCCATACACAGTCTACACACTTTATTGTGTTACCAGATTCAAAATCAATGTTGGAGGATATTCTCAAGAACTTGTTTAATTTAAGGTGGTGTGTAAGACCTGGCAAATACACTAAAACACTTTCTTTTCACTTGTGGTCATTCATGTATTTTTATTGCTATCCTGGTATGCTTTGATATGACACTCTCCCTCCACAACAATGTCCTATATCTAATTTAGCCCTGTAACGTTTTAGATATGCAGTGCTTCCCTAGTAACTATTATATCCTGATGCTTCCTGGATGCCCAGTCCACTCAACTCTTATACTGTACATCCTTTACCCCCATCCTTAATCTCCTCCTTGGCCTCCTCTTTTTCTCCAAACATCCAACTTGAATTATATATACATTCTCACATCTTTTACTCTCCATTACCGTAACACATCCAAACATATTGTGCGTGTTATACAAAGAGAATTAACCCGTCTTATAATTCTACGAAGCTAAATAACTTACTGTAGATTAACCTTTATAGACTTATAATAAAAACTAATATCTTACCCATCTTTTTTATCATCATCTCCTTTAGGATCTTCTTCTTTTACTTCTTTTTTAGCCTTTGGCATAACCTGCTGTTCCTTGGGGGCATCTACCTCTGCCAAGTAGTCAGACACCATTTTCAGAGCCTTTTCTGTGTTGGACACAATCTTCTGGATAGCCCCGAGCTCCTCCTCTTTGGGACATATTTCTGCATGCTTTGCTAGAACATGGCGATCATCACTAGAATCTGGTCTGCGCATAGGCTGTGGGAGGAGAAATGTTTATATGTATAAGAATTTTACAAAGGAGAGTTACTGGGAATTGGAAGCTACTGCATGCCTCTGTGACATACCACCCCCCCCCCCCCCCCCCCCCAGACATACACACGACTCCAGGTCTTAATTAATAAAAACTTCAATTATAAAGTTGGGAAAAGGGGGGCAGGCTTATTCTCACATGCAAAACCAATGATTTTATACAGTAGCACTTTGCTTTAACTCAAAACTTGCTAATGATCCTAATCTGATAAATTTGGTAACACAATCACACACAAAATGAGGGATTTGCAACATTCACACACACAATACCCTATCAATCAATTTTTTATATAATATATCTAGTCAATAAATATATTATACCAACACAAACATCCTATGGTTGTTTGCAAAAAAATTAATTACAGAATCAACAACCAGAAGAGTATATAGACCTTGAATAAATGCACCCAGACAGCCTTTACTCCCAAATTTTTCTTGCCATATGCCTTCCAAGGGGAATCTTGCTAAAATATTTCATGAAATACTTACCAAATAATCTATTATGGTTTGGATTCTATAAAACTGAATCAAAAGTATTCCTAATATTGAAGACTATCCAATTAAAGAGTACTTCAATTACTCTCACTTTGTTTATACAAAAACTTTCCCATTACTGAAGGATATTTACACTCAAACACGGTGGTTCTGGTTTCCGGAATACATCCCAGTTAGCAAACATACATACAGTATGAGGTCTGGGAATAAGAAGGAATAAACAAAAGGCAAGAATGCACAAATGCAAGATGAGATAAAATAAAAAGGTATCATCACTTACTAACTGGATATACAACATAAATTGAGAGAACGTAAATCACAAACACTGTGATGCACAAAACAAAAGAAACACAAGGAAAAATATAAAAACTACTGCAGTCCCTCTCCCCCAACATAATTTCTGGTCCCATGATGCTTCCACCAAATGACCAAAGCCAACCAACTACCCTGACATGGCCTCCCTTCAGACATGTGCAAACCAATACAGTACTTAATTTAGTGTGAATGTCTTATCTAACCTATGGAAGAGCTTGGGTAAATAATAACCTTCATGATAAAATAATGAAGCTGAGAAAGGAGATTGAAGTAGCAAACAGCTAATAACAGATTTTCAAACAGAAAAAGTCTCTACTAAGTCAATATAATATAATAAAATACACCATTATCAATTCAATCTGCATGTTGGAACCTGGCTGTCAGAAAATTTACTGAACTTAAACATTAAGATTCATTTTCTTCAAATCACCAAATTATCTTAATTATTCTTGTGATCACTTTGAAATTTAAAGGGGGTCTTTTAGGTTTCCTCACAAAATGGAAAACTTTGGGGATACCACTCACCAAAATAAAAATTTGTGGTCATGGATAAAAATTTCAATTTACCACAGTAAAGAGACTTTAGTAAGCTTGCATAATTCTCCGAGTGGTTCAGTTTATGTGATAGTTAAAATCCTTATTCCAGGGTCTCCACACAGGCATGACCCCTCATTCTCTTTCTTTCACCTTTGAAAAATGCAATCCAGTCAATATCTTTTTAGCTGATACAGAATAGGACACATTAAAGCAAAAGCACGTGCCTCCACTACACAAGTGCCAAAATAAATTTGGCAGAAAATCTAATCAGGTAATCCAAGAATGTTCTTAAAGAAAAAAACAGTAATTCTGGGTAGTATTTGGATAATTCTGCCTACACATTTGGGCGAGATATACAGCACTGTTTATGTACAGATCAAATAAATTTAAGCCCTATATAGAGCAAGACAATAATAAATAAAATAAAAAAAAATACTTTACAGGCTGACCTTGAAATTTTGGGCTAATTGGTATCCCACTGAGGCCAAATTTTCAAAAGGCATGGATTTGTGAGATAAGCATTAAAAAGAAAAATTTGCAAATCATATGTTGAAAAGCTAAATCTTTATTGTTTCAAAGTTAAACCACAATGCCATATTTATTGGACAGTTTTTTAATACATTATACTCTATATAAATGGTATTCAGAGTTAAATGATTGACTGAGTACTAGGTTGGTTGTAATGTGAAACAAATTCAAATTGCATGTAAAAAACTTACCAAAATTACTGATAGAGAATCAAATTTATACAAAGAATATCATAAAATACAATAGTACCTATTTTATGTACAAAAAATAGCTCCCTCTGCAGTCAAACCATCACCTGGGCAACACAAACCAATTAAGTGAGGCAGTCAACCAACTGACTCACAGATATGTGGCTGCTGTGTGTATACTGTGATGTCACATTGGGGGTGGGAGAGCACAGCAACAGTTACAACCCACTGCCTCCACACACACACACCCATCCATGCTCTTCACTTTTCTTGTTTTATAATTTTATATTATATTTTCTTTATATTCAAGCCACATCATTTATATAGAATGGAATAAGTGTTGAAGAACTCCGCTTCTCCACAGATGCGTGCATTTTCAGAAGAACTTAAATTTAAAGATATTTTTTGTTTTCTAAAAAAAAAAAAAAAAAAAAACATTGAAAAGTAAAAAACAGAAATTGGAAAACGTTAATGAAAATGTGCAGATTTGTGGAAAAATGGACTTCCAAGACACAAATCTGCAAGGTGAGCACGTATATTCTTAATTTCAAAACAGTACTGTATACTTTCTGTTATACTCAGAGTAAAAGTTTGAAAAAGATTTTTATTTTAATTTTATCTAAGTACTGTATATTTTAGTGAGCATGAAGTTGTACATCTCTAAGTTAAGTGTAAGTATTGCTTGTAAATAGCCTGGTTTGCACCAGCTGCGTGAGGAGATGTGGCGGCGACGTGAGGAGGAGCGACTACTGGAAGAGGAGGAGCGGTGGTACAGTAGTGTATATTCAGTGATCACACTGACAGTTTAAAAATGATAAACAAATATACCACACAAGAGCTATATGTAATAAACACCAAACATGCAAACAATGCACTCACAAATAAAACCATACAAGGTACAGTCATACGGAAGTCAAATACCAAAGTATTAGTGGATGATTATATTTCCATCATCCGCCCAACTCTGAATACCGGGTACAGTTATATGAGACTGACGGACATGCACACATTAAATAAATCTAGTTTATAACTCAAAAGGTTAAAAAAAAAATTATACCAAACTGTTAGCACAGATTAAAGAATGTGAAAGCCAAAAATTACTCCAGACGATGAGAACAGATGTTAAAACTGTAGTCCAAATGATCAATATGCAAATACATTTAGTCCTCTGTATCTTCAAAATGACAATACAATACAATCACAAACTAAAAAAATGTCACATATTGTATTACCAGAAAGGAAAAAAGATTCCAATAAAACTTTCCAATTATAATAAAACAGCTATGGTAATGTTAATACAGGTTGTACCTCTCTAGTCCGACAACCTCGGGACCTGACCGGTGCCGGGCCATGGAAATTGCCGGACAATGGAAGTTCACCCTTTTCCTGGATAGATAGTGACTTGTGCTTATGCCTGGAAGCACTAGCACCACTTTCTCTGCATCATGGTCTCTTTGAAGACATATTGAAGGGTTAAATTTCGTATAGTAGCTTCTCAAATTTCGCGAGTTTTTAATTCTTAACGTATTTTATTGGAACACACACAAAAATAAATAAATAAAAATTTTGACGGCGGAAACTTGAATTTCGACGGGTTTGAACGGCCCGCCAAGGTGCAGACGACGTGCATAGTCGTGTAAACAGCGTCATTTCTCTTATGTACAAAAGATTCATTATTGTTTATTACTGAATGTCTTTTTTTATTGAATTAATGTTTATGTGTGCAAAATGAGCAATACAATTCATTAATAATACGTAGAATATTAAAACACACGAGGAAATGACACAGCATTGTATTCGTTGATTACAAAACCAGTGACTGACTGGTTCTACATATAAAACTGAAGAAAATAAGACCTTGGTTGTAGCTGTAGTAAAATTAATATGGTTGTTTTAAGTAATGTTATTAATGTTAATAAATGGAACAATAGAAGCAGCTAACTATAATGGTAAAGAAAAAAGAGTGATCGCTTATGTAAGTGCCCACACGTGAAAACATATCATTACTTTACATAAGAATATGAAAGCAACACTTATTTACTGTTCATATATATTTTAATTAATGTTTCTGAATTTTTTTTTATTGAATTAATGTACATGTGTGCAGAATTAACAATACAATTTATTAATAATACGTGGAATATTAGAGGAGACGAGACGGCTGCCGGCATTGTTTATGTTAAAGCTTACGAAACCAGTGACTGATTGGTTCTACATATAAAGCTGAAGAAAATAAGACCCTGAGTTTAGCTGTAGTAAAATTAATGTAAAAAATGAATATGGTTGCTTGAAGTACCTGTAATGTTATTTAATGTTAATAAATGGAACAATATAAGTAGCTAACCATTAATGGTAAAAAAAAAAAGTGAGACTGCTCGTATGTAAGTGCGCACATGTGAAAATATATCGTCATTACTCTACATAAGAATATGAAAGCAACACTTATTTACTGCTCATATATATTGAAGGGTTAAATGTTGTATTCTGTATAGACAAGCAGAGAGAGAGAGAGAGAGAGAGAGAGAGAGAGAGAGAGAGAGAGAGAGAGAGAGCAGCTGAACTGCCGGATGTAAACAAACCTTAATTTCCCGCGTTTTTTTTTTTTTTATTAAGGGGATTAGCCCACCCGGGAATAGGTCACTGACCCACATTAGGGCCTGAGGGGCAAAAATTTAATACTCCTGTAATAATAATAATAATTCAGATATAAAAAAAAAAAAAAGAAAAAAAAAAAGCTGCCTATCTACTTATTGGACAAACTAAAATCGTTCCGGACCACAGGAGTTTCCGGACCACAGAATGCCGGACTAGAGAGGTACAACCTGAAATGACTTAAAAAACACTTTCAGGCAACTTTTGAGAAAAACCATCATCTATATTATGAAACTATTCTAAATAAAATTTACAAATCATAGTACAGTAGTATTTAGGCAAGACCCCTCTAAAGCAGTGACCCCCAACATATAAATTCAAACATTGTGTACAAAACTGAAAAACTACACTTAACTACTTTTCCCTGCAGAAAAAAATGCAATTGAAATGCCATGCAATTTACCTACCCGTTCTCAGGAATTTGTAAGAGGCTTTAGTTTGAAGAAAAAACATTTATAAAACTTTCAATTATTAAAAGAGCCAACTTTACACATGAACCTGGCAATCCAATCAACTGTGGACTAACCTTGGCATGCACTTAAAGTTTTCATATACCGAGTACAGTATGTATCAGCTTAGAGAACTAAAATATCAGTAAAGTATTAAGAGTTCTGACCACAAGGCAAGTCACTCCAATTCCATCAATGTGGAATCATGTGCTTAGCGTACTCAAGTAAACCCAAACACACCTCGTCAATGTAAAGTGAAGTGTAATTAGCAGTAAATTGGTGTTACAATGTGTTATGGCAAGGTTTCTACTGTATATATTTACAAAAGATGTCTCACATAACCAGTATCTCACCTGTTGGCGCCGAAGCTTTTCTTCTTGAAGTTCACGTTGAAGCGCCGATGGTTTGAATTCCACAACTAATTCTGGATTAACTTTTTTCTTGTACTTTAGTTGATGACGACGATCCTTCATGTGAATCTCTTTGGCGTTGGGATCATTGAAACGACACTCACACAACTTGCAATTGAAACTGATCACTTTGCCTACAAAAAAAGATGATATTCATGTAAAAAATTAGGAGACTTTCAGATATCAGTAAATGGGGTTGAATCTTACTGCAACACAAATGTCCGAGGGGATTAATGGTAACAACTCTATTCTGATATATTTCACAAAATCATGAACACACAAAATTAAATTTTTCTTTGGGGAAGAAATTGAATGACGTGAGATTTAAAAAATTCCTCTTCGATGTAAAGAAATAATTCAAATAAGAACTATCTCACTTATATGTCACGCATAACATCCTACCTTCTTCATTTTTAATTTCTTCAATATATTCTTCTCCTACAGGTTCAACGTCTCTTTCCTTGAGGTCTAACAAATCATCCTTAAGGTCATCCTTCTTGCCATCTGTAGCAGTTAGGGTACTTGTGGTAGCTGCTGTACCTCCACTAGTGGTAGTCTTAGCACCTACGGCAGCTCCTGCCGTGGTAGTTGATGTCTTCGTTGTACCTCCAACTCCAACAGGGTCAGTTGATGGAATTGGTTTGCCCAATTTTTCGTGAAGTTTTACAGCCTTTAAAGAGAAAAGGCTTGGCGAGTCCACTGACAAGTCAAAAGTAAATATTCCTTTATCTAACAAGTGTTTCTTAACCATTTTGGAGCTGCACCACCTATCAACATTGAATCCACCCCCCCCCTCCCATCACCAACACTGAATCCATGCCCACCCCCATCACCAACACTAAATCCATGCCCACCCCAGCACACCAACACTGAATCCATGCCCCCCCCCCCCCCATCAACGGTGAAACCATCCCTCCACCTATCATCAACAGATAATCCCTGGTGCACTACAAATTTATGAAATGGTAAGACATACAGGATGAAGCCACTGAAGTAACTGATATCTGTCATTCAGAGGCAAAATGGTGATCCTCATATTATTGTAACACTGTCCCAGCTCAGTCAAGCAGAACTGTTACTCTGATATATGTTGAAGCACAAGCACTGTGTTTGTACCTCATACTGTACACATACACATGCATGCGCAACACAGATTCAGTATTCTGAGCCAGGAGTCAGAATTATGTTCAATCCTTGAGACAATTACCTCCCAAGTTCAGAACCAATGCTTTATCATGAGCTAAGAAAAATATTCAACCAGAAACTATGTTTTTCCTTGAGGAAAGGCCAAGAATATTTACATACTTTATATATTTTCTAAATCAATGGACACAAGATGCAAACTATAATATTTCACTACCACAGACGAAGTCTCTCACAAAGAGTAAGATCACTTACAATACTGTCTACAAAAAATTAAAATGCAATTCATTTCTACAATGAGGTAAGTACAGTATTATACTGTAGTCAGGGAACCTATCTACAATCACTACTGTGCCTTCATACATAAATTTCTTATATTCAGTAATTATTCTTAAGGATCACACTACATTAAGAGTTAAGACAAGACCTTAACACTTGACACAAAAATAACAATTCCTTAAATAATGGACTTCTACCTCCTACAACCAATTTTGTTTCCCAAAACTGGATACGGGGTATTTGGTTTTTAAACAAACAATTTATAATTCTTATTATTATCTAATTTTTACCTTTTGATGTTTGGCACCACGAATGTGAGCAACGTGATCAGCTACACAGGTACCGAAGACATTACAGAGTTCACAACGCAGCAAGCCTCCATGCTGGGCCAATAATGGTGCAGCCTTTGCAGCTGCCTCTTTATTCTTGTGCTTCTTCTTTCCAAGATGTTTTTGGTAATTTTGAAGTACTTCAAAACTTCTCTTACAAACATCACAAAAGTAAAGCTGCTGTGGTTTTGGGGGTGCCTTAGGCTTCTGAGCCTTGCCCTGCATATTTCCAGGTTTCTTGAAAGTTTGCCAAGTATTGCCTGTAGTTTTCACAGCAGCTACAGTTGCAGCTGGCCGAGATGTTTGCTGCATATACACAGGCAATGCTGTGGCTGTTGGAAATAAAAGATTACAACTTTCATAACATTTTAACATATGATGCATTACCATTAATTACAGCTTAAATAAAAATGACTAAGATAAAGTATATTGGAGCCAAGTATGTATAAGTAACCTTCGAATGATCCAGCATACTGCATATCAAGTCCTAAGATAACATCAGTGCAGTGCTGTTCAAACTTGTTCACCAGATGACATATTAACCTTTTTGATTTGTGTAATAAAAACAATAAGTCAGATATCTGAGTAACCAACAAATGCTTTCGGGGCCTAAAGGAAGGAGAAAACATATATAACCATTTTATTGAAGTGTTGAGTTTTAAATTCCATTTATATCCTTGCACTTTGACTATCATTCTGAATTTAACACTCAAGCTAAAGAACACCCGAGCCTACTGTAAGTTTTAGCCTAGACTTTAACCCCTCAGGGGCTTTATATGCCATATGAACTTTTTTTCAGACAATTTGGGTTTTAACATCAGTAGAAAAAAGCTAATTTTTCCTCAGTCTCTCATAAGCTCTCGGCAACTTGGTGCTGGCTCTCCGTACAAATGTACTATTTATGTTGGTTAAAAAAAAGAAGTGTTTTTAGCTTAATTAGAACCAATTTTAGAGACTCCAGTACCAAATTCACATCTCTAACACAATTACAACAGATGTTATGAATAAAAGTTCATACACTTTTTGACAGCAGTAAGTATTTTCACTTATGGCCAATTATAATGGATAAGAGAATTACTCAGAGTAGAGGTGTGTTTCTTACGGTATACATTATTACTGCTCTATAATATGTCTGTTGATGAAAAATAGAAGCATATTGTACATGATAATAATAAAGTATTGTATTTATTAACTATGTGGTGGTTGAGTCTTGAGGTGACTACGACACTCCCAATGCTTCCAAACACTATATATATAAGAAAATGAGGAGTCTGCAATAGGCCGGTTGGCCTGTGCATCGCAGCTCCTGTCGAGAGTTACTACTACTCTCTATCAACCCTGAATCTATCTAGCCTCCTTTTAAAACTTTCCAGCACTTACTACAAAGTTGCTAAGTTGCTTGTTCCACTCGTCCACCACCCTATTTGTGGAAGAGTTCCACCCTATCACCCTCCTAAACCTAAACTTATCCAACATAAATCCGTTGCTACGAGTCCTATCCTGCTCGGATATTATAAGAACTTTACAGTAACTATATCTCCTTTATTGATTCCCGCGCTCTTCGTCTTTCTAGGTAATGCAAGCATAGTTCTTTAATCTATCTTGATAAGGAAGGTTTCCAAGTCCCGGAATCATTTTCGTCATTCTTCGCTACACCGACTCCAATGAATTGATATCCATTCTATAATAAGGGCACCAAAACTGAACCGCATAATCGAGGTGCGGCCTGACTAGCGCAAGTTATAGATGCAATAAGACCTCTGCACTCTTATTACTTACACCTCTAGATATAAAACCTTATACTCCGTTTGCCTTATTTCGAACATTAACGCACTGTTTTCTAGGCTGTAGGTCCGGGCTTACAAGTACCCCTAAGTCTCTTTCACAAGTCGACTTCTCTAGGTTGATGTTGTTAAGGCTATATACATTGACAGTATTTGTTCTTCCAATATTAAGTACGCTGCACTTGCTGGTGTTGAATTTCATTTGCCATTTTTCTGACCACTCCTGCAGTTTATTTAGATCCTCCTGTAGTGCATTTGCACCCTACCCTGAATTAATCTGCAGCCCTATTTTGGTGTCATCCGCAAACTTGCTTATGTCACTGCTGATCCCAGTGTCTGGAAGCATAATGTGTTCTCTAATGGTAGACCCTGCTGCCATATGGCATCACAAAAATTGTGACCAAGTCCCAGGTTGCTAATCTGACTTTCTCCCTCATTTACACACAAATGCAGGGACTCTATTGTTTCTCTTACTATTGACAACACAACATACATACAGTGATCCCTCGGTTAACGAGATTTCGGTTAACGAGTTACCTTCCATAAGATTCTTAACTTTGGTTAACAAGCAATCTCTCGATTAACGAGTTTTTTACGAGCCGACTTCAGCATGTTTTCGCTTGCATTTGGCAGTCCACCAGCTATAGTATTAGTCCGCCAATACAGTAATCGGTTTTAGGGCTTAAATTCCTTACTATTTTAGTAAATATCAAGAAGTTTATACTATTCAATAATTTTAAAAGTTTAATATTAACTTTTTTTTAGTCATTTTAACAATAATTAAACATAATTGAAGGTAAAGAAACTAGTTTCTGGCGTGCCATCCAGCCTGTTAACACACCAGACAGGCGTTAGTCTCTCTGTTTTCAGTGGAGGTAACATCTTGCTTGAGACTCTCTTCAACTAAACACTTTTTTTCTGTGTTTCCAAGCAAATTATTGGTCGTTTTGAAATTTATTTTACATATTGACAATATATAGCGCAGTGCAGTGATATTTTAAAGAAAATATTCTTTATTTACAGCAAGTTTAAACTTTAAAAATCACGTGTTGACATTGTATGAATCCAGCATGGGGCCTAAGAGATCAAGAAAAGCGATTTCAATCCAAAGCAAGCAGGAAATCATTAAGAAACATGAAGAAGGCATTAGAACAAATGCGCTATGCAAAGAATATGGCATGTCGACATCAACTGTGTCGACAATTCTTGCACAGAAAGACAAATTAAAGAAAGTGAAAGTGAGAGACAAATCTACCAGTGTTTAAAAGTAGATCCCTAATTGCAGAAACTGAGAGGTTACTTCTCATCTGGATTAGGGAAAAACAGATGAAAGGTGATTCAGTTTCTACTGAATTCATTTGTGAAAGAGCCAGGGAGATTTACGAACATTTATAGACAGATCAACCTGGTTCTTCAGGCACAGAATTTGAAGATTTTCGGGCCAGCAAAGGCTGGTTCAAAAAATTTAAGAAAAGAAGTGACATTTTCAGTGTTGTTAGGCATGGTGAAGCTGCTAGTGCTGATAAGGAAGGGGCAGCAAAGTTTTTAGTGGAATTTAAAAAACTGATGGAAGAAGAAAATTATCTTCCACAGCAAGTGTTCAATGTGGACAAAACTGGGCTGTTCTGGAAAAAGATGCCCAAAAGAACATTCATCACCAGAGATGAAGCCTCTTTACCTGGGCATAAATCCATGAAAGACCGTCTCACTCTATTGCTTGGTGCCAATGCTTCAGGGGATTTCCGACTGAAGCCTATGCTTGTCTACCACTCTGAAAACCCCAGGGTGTTCAAGCAACAGAAAGTGGTAAGAACAAAGCTTGGAGTTTATTGGAAGTCCAACCGTAAGGCATGGGTGACAAGACAGCTCTTTAATGAATGGGCTGTTGATGTGTTTTGCCCTTCTGTCAAGAGCTACCTAACTACCAATAAACTCCCTTTAAAGGCTCTTCTCCTCGTGGATAATGCTCCTGGCCATGACCCTGAACTTTCCAGAACTTCGGAGTATCAATTTGGCTTTGTGAAAGTGCTGTTTTTGCCTCCCAACACTACATCAATCATACAGCCAATGGACCAGAATGTGATCAGCAACTTCAAGAAGTTGTGCATGAAGAAAATGTTTAGGAGGCGTCATCAGGCAACTTCCACTGAACCTGAGCGAACACTGAAACAGTTCTGGAAGACACAATTGAACATCCTGGAGGCTGTAAAATTGATTGTGTTATCATGGTAAGAAGTATCCACTAGATCCCTCAATTCCTCATGGAAAGCACTGTGGCCATCAGTAGTCCATGATTTTGAGGGATTTCAGGATGACACAGAGTTGGACCAGGAGATTGTGTCCATTGGTCAGTCATTGGGTCTTGAAGTGGAAGAGGATGATGTCGAAGAGCTTGTGATGTCTCATGGGGAGGAACTTACTCCTGATGACTTGAAGCAACTGGATGAGATGTTAGAGGCTAAGAATGGTGAGGAGGAAATTGAAAGTGATGACCGTATGTCAACTAAAGAGTTGAAAGATGTGATTTACCACTGGGAGAAGTTGAGGGAACTGGCTTCAAAGCACCCAGATGTGGAAAAAACTGAACTAACTTTGTGTCATGTTGAGGACTCAGTGGTCTCCTTCTTTAAACATAAGTTAATGGTGAGGAGGAGAGATGCCCCACAGACCACAATTGACACTATCTTCAGTAAAAGGCAGAAGGAACAAGATGCTATCCCTCATCCTTCCACTTCAAGAAGGAGAGAGGATGTTCATGGTGGAGAATGTCAGTCCAGAGGTTCCTGACATTTTCATGGAAGGTGACTCACCTTCCAAGAAGTAGTAAAATGCTTCTCCTCCACCTCCATTTCCTTCTCTTCTCCGCTCTCCTCCTCCACCTCCCACTTCAAATTCACATCATCTTCATCATCCAGGAGCCTTCTACATACACACCTCAAAGTAAGTGTCAATTTCTAACATTTTTGTTGAATTTCGGCAATTTTCGGTGAGCTGGAACCAATTACCCAAAAACCCATTGAAACAATGGTTTCGGTTAACGAGCAACCTGCTGGAACGGATTGTGCTCGTTAACCGAGGGACCACTGTACTTTGTCCCGCCAGGACATTCAAACTTTGCAGAGGTCACTATAATGGGCATCAAGAAACATCACCCGGACTGAAGGGTCAACACCCAGAGAAACCCTGATTTCCGTCGGCCATTCACCTCTTTCCGGATGTTTTATGAAGTATAATTTCCCCTTTAACATAAATGTATGAAGCTTCTCAATTGCATTAACAACATTCTATTGTTTCTCACACATGGTTGGGAATGTTTTTTTTTTAAGCACAGGCAGTCCCCGGGGTTACGAACAAGTTCCACTCCAACTGACGTTCTTAAGTAGAACCACATACCATTTGTGCACAGTAGTCAGTAAACTGATCCATCGATCCTAGAGGGTCAATTATTAATATTTTTGTCAAACAACAAACAATTCTTGAGTCATTGTCATCCCCCCCCCCCCAAAAAAAAACTCAACGAATCTATGCAATTCATGTGGGTTGCCTAAACCAATGGAAAAAAAATGGAAAACTTGAAAAAAACGGAGAAATCACATTCCTGGTTTCTTTCTTAATGCCTGGGTGCCAATTTTTTTTCTTTGGGGTTATGTCAAGTCCAAAGTACAGTGAACCCTCACTTTACGCTGTCAATTGAACCCACGGCGGTCCGCGTAAAGTGAACAATATAACATGGGATTAATTGAAATAGAGACTGAGCCGACCCCCAAACTCCACTTTTTCAGACACAATACCTACGTTGTAGTAAAAATAACTTCTTAATTTTATGATGGTAGGCACACACAATTAATAATTAAGACAAATATCAATAATATTAGGTTTTTTAACACTTACATTAGTAGAAAAGATGGCTGGGCACACGGGGATGGGGGGCTGGTTCCGAGGCAGAGGGCAGATTATTGGCCCTCACCTGTATCACTTGTATCAATATCCACCACAGAGGCTTGCAGGGCCTCTTTGTCAAACCCCTCAAAGTCCATATTTTTTCTTTTTTTTTACGGGAATTAGGCCACCCGGGCACAGGTCAAACGACCCACGACGGAGCCTGGGGGGGGGGGGGGGGGGGGGAAACGGAAAGAAAGTCCATATCCTCATTATCATTATCACTATCACTGACTTGGGCCGGCTGTGGTGGGTGAAGAACTCGGTAATGTTTTGATGACTGGGCGACCTTGTGCGCACCCTGCTCGCGCCGCTCTCCGCGTAAAAGGGTACACACACCGCAGAAAGTGAGCATTCCGGTTTCGGCAGGGCAACGCGTAAACGTGGAAACGCGTGAAGTGAAACCGCGTAAAGCGGGGATTTACTGTACAGTACTCCACAAAGGTGCAGGACATTGTTCAGCCGAAAGTGAGCATCACAGAGTTGTGACTTAGTCCGTGAGATGAATGATACACATGTTGAATGTCTACCCCAATGTACCCATACACAAAATGAAACTTAAGCATACTAATTGTGAACTGTATGAATATTCCTGTTTGCATTATTCAATAAAAATTCATAAGGTTTCAATGTGGACACTGTATACATACTTGAGGAAAACCAGAACCTTCTAGGACTAATATACACAGATAATTAGCAAAGCCAAGACCAGCCAAAAGATCTAGAACAATGGATAGTCAATTAAATGTCATTCTATCAGGCACTTAAAATGAATTTGCCAACTACTGTACAGAACTTCACTGCCTGCAGCACACTTTACTGCATTACCACTGTGCAAGTCCACAACCATGATAGGGAGGGAGGGGGTCACCCTTGGATATATACAGTAACTACACGAAAAAGCTGGGGGTTTTTTCTAAAAAACAGTTTTTGTGATAAAGGCCAGAATGCGATGTCTAGCTTTGTATCTGCATATGAATATGCCCTGTATTAACTCGCCAAGCCAACATACAGGCAATTAAAACATCTAATAATTACTAAAATACGTAATATTAGGACACGTCGCTTCCTGGCCTTTAACTGCACTTCTCAAAATCCCTCCACCACATGCATCACTGCTGTCATCTCTTGCCCCAGAGCGAGCAGTAAGCAAATATCAACTCTCGAGGGGTGGAGATGGGTGGGATGTCGATGTCGCATTCTGGCCTTTATCACAAAAACCGGCTTTCTGTTCAATCCAGAATGTGACGTCTAGCTTTGATTACCCAAGCAGGAGGTGATATTGCATAAAAAGGCCCGTCCACACGATCGAGCAGTGCCCGGCTGGCACGCGCTAAATGCCCGTTATCGGGCAAACCACTGGGTTGCCGGTGCCAGTCGTTGAGCAAAATCATGGTCCGCCTGCCTGGTGACAATAAACGGGAGATTGTTTATGTATTATGTAATGAGGACATTCGTGTGTGTTCTTCGTTCTTGCCGCTCTCCTCACTCTAGTCCCATAGCTTCCTGTCTATGCATATCATAATTCTAACATTATTCATTGAATTTTATGTACTACATATCTCACCTGCAAGTAATCTTCCTTGAGTACTTCATACATGGCTTGACAAGTTGCAGGTATTATGCGAGACAAACTTTGTTTTGATATCCTCATTCTATACTGAAGTGACGTGTAGGTGCACCCAGTTGAAAGATATAGGAGTGTTGCCTCTAGACGAGCCTCTGCAGATGTACTCTCCCTCATATTGGTATCCTGTTTTTTTATATATGGTTCCACTTTCGCTAGAAGTTTGTAAAAGGTGTTGGGGTCCATTCTCATGTAATTGGTGGTCTTACTCATGTCCATCTTGCAGTTCAGGTAAAATCGTGGCATGACTTCCCAATACTTTTCTTCAACCTAACTACTCTTTGCACCATTCCCTTTTCTGCATTTGGTTCTTCTTTTTACACATAGCAGCAATTATTATAGTACACAACGCTATGCTCTTCGCTTTAACTGTCCGGCGATTATTCCTGCGACACACCATGGTGATCGTACCGCACCCACCACTGCCGACCACCTACTAGCTACCGGCGCCCGACTATGACTGCCGCCAACCACCCCCGTGTGTACAACAACACACAGGCTTTGCCCGGTAAACGGGCAAAGCCCGCCGGACACTGCTCGATTGTGTGGACGGGGCTTAAGGCTCCGCTAGCTTAGGCCCAGACAATAATTATCAACCTGTTTGGAATATTTTCCTTGAAAGGAAACATTAACTGGATGGTAAAATTATAAGCTACATATCCCATGTCAGGATTCTCACTTTACTGTATTCTGATGAGGAGGAAGGTCCTGGTTGTGGAGATGGACGAGGTAGAGGAGGGGACCTCAGGACCACTACAGGTGGAGCATCTTTAACCCGTCGAGCGCTAATCCCGTAAAAGTACATCATTAGATTTAGCATTGTCCTGAACTCATATTTGTGGTAGTATCGAGATGCGCTTAAAGCTACATTATCGCCCCCTCCTTGCCTACTTGTATACTGCTTCCCAGGCCATGTGGCTTCATGCTCTGCATGCCACAGCGACAGTGTTCATCACTCGGTGAGTCACGCCAGCCATGCATGAACATGTCACGCCGCTCTCGCTCTAGGCAGACTGAGGCGGAATACTTGAAACTCGCTGTCGAGTATGAGCCTACATCAAAGCTTACCCCAGATGATTTTTCTGAGTCAGATAATGATCCACTCTACGATCAGAATACATCTTCCTGTTGAAGTGGTGAAGGAGATGTTTCAGACGTACTGGCAAGAACACTAAGTAACACCTTGTAATCCAGCTCGTGACACACTCTCCGCCTCAGAGCTAGACATGGTAACTGAGTATGTTTGTTGGTTGAAATAATGAGAACAATCTTTGGAACGATCCGAATAAGATGCAAAATCTGAACAGAAAACGAACTAATACCTGTACAGAGGTCCCTCGGTTAACAAGCACATTCCGTTCAAAAAAGATGCTCGTTAACAGAAAACTCGTTAACCGAAACCATTGTTTCAATGGGTTTTAGGGTAATTGGTTCCGAAAATTGCCTAAATTCAACAAAAAAGGTAGAAAAGCACACTTACTTTGAGGTGTGTATGTAGAAGGCTCCTGGATGATGATGATGATGGGAATTAGAATGGGGGTGGAGAAGGGAGAAGAGAAGGCATTGGGGTGGAAGTGAAGTCACCCTATGGTGCCATTTCACCCATAAGATTTTATTTCTCTTGGGTGTAATTCAAGATTATTTTTTTTAAATCAACACCGCACTGCATTATATATTGTCAATATGTAAAATAAATTTGAAAATGACCAATAATTTGCTTGCAAACACAGAAAAAAGCTTTTAGTTGAAGATAGTCTCAAGCAAGATGTTTCAGTAGGATCTCGCCAATAACAACTTCCACAATAACATTTTCGACAATAACAGTAAGTTACAACAGACACCCATTTTCGATAATAACGTCTGGATTCTCTTGAATAACGGAGATTTTGTGGGAAGCGTCCGTGCGCATCAAAGATAGCATTTGTTTGCCGCCATGTTGATGAAGTAGTTGTCCGCTCCGCCTCACTCTCACTCTCACACACGCTCTGCGGAATACAGCGCTGCGCCCATGTGTGAGATTTTAGCCTCTATAACTAGTGGTTGCTAGGATCGGTGATCAATAATGACTTCCGCATTTTTGCCTGCGGGAGTTAGGGGAGGTGGTGGAGGGAGTGATTTGCCGCCTGAACGCCCGGGAACTTTTAAAGTGAATGAGAAAAAAGATCCCAAAGCTAAGAGACAAAGCCACAAGACGCGTGCCTACTCGGTCAAGGATAAAGAACAGATTGTTGAGCTCATTGACAGTGGTGCACGGAACATTGATATTGTGAGGAAACTGAACTGTCCTGAGTCTACAGTGCGAAATATTAAGAAATATTTCGGTAGTGATGGAAATGCGAGGCGAGCTATGAATAATAAAGGCGATAAAAACAGGTTGTTAGCGATAACAGAGCATTTTCTTGTGAAATGGTTAGCTTGTAGAATGAAAGACAGTGCAAGTGTTAGCAGCCCTCAGATACGGAACAACCATCACACCAAGCATCTCAAAAACTCCCCCAAGCTAAGTGTTATATTACTCAAACTCTTTATTTTGATGATTGAATAGCAATTCTTTTTATTTCAGCGAACAAAAAGTGTTAGGAGGGCGTCAAGGGGAAAAATTAGGTGAAGTTCCTGGGGCGGCGGCACCAATAAACCCTTTTTACATGTATTTTAATGTCACACAAATATCGTTTTCACTAATAGCAGTGTTTTTCAGGCACCCATTAAACGTTATTGGCGAAAGCCTACTGTACCTCCACTGAAAATAAAGAGAGACTGGCGCCTGTTTGGTGTGTTGACAGGCTGGATGGCGTGCATAAAACTAGTTTCCTTACCTTCAATTATGTTCAATAATTGTTAAAATGACAACAAAATTTAATATTAAACTTCTAAAATTATTGAATAGTATAAACTTCATGACATTTACTAAAATGGTAAGGAATATAAGCCCTAGAACCGATTACTGTATTGGCGGACTAATACTACAGCTGGTGGACCGCCAAATGCAAGCGAAAACATGTTGAGGTCGGCTCGTAAGAAACTCATTAATCAAGGGATTGCTCGTTAACCGTAGTTAAGGATCTTATGGAAGGTAACTCATTAACCGAAATCTCGTTAACCGAGGCACCACTGTAATCTAACACCAAAATTCGGATGTTTTCAAAAGTCAAAATAACCCTAGCTCGGTTAATTTGGATTTTTCGGCAATTCAAGTGACGGGGAGCACCTTTTTGTCAAATTAACGTGGGTAGAGTGTATGATGAAAAAAAAGGTAAAGTTAATATCAGTAAATGATTTATTACTAGTTTGGGGGTTTCAGACACAGTAGGACAGGTCACTGAATATCATTCTTGTAAACAATCTCGTGGGTAGATGACATGCAGTAATGGTGGTGAGGACTGGTGAGAGGTGAGGTAGTAATGGTGGTGGGGACTGGTGAGAGGTGAGGCAGTAATGGTGGTGGGGACTGGTGTGGGGTGAGGTAGTAATGGTGGAGGGGTCTGGTGTGGGGTGAGGTAGTAATGGTGGTGGGGACTGGTGTGGGGTGAGGTAGTAATGGTGGTGGGGACTGGTGTGGGGTGAGGTAGAAATGGTGGTGGGGTCTGGTGTGGGGTGAGGTAGTAATGGTGGAGGGGTCTGGTGTGGGGTGAGGTAGTAATGGTGGAGGGGTCTGGTGTGGGGTGAGGTATCTAATAGTAAGCTGCACCTCCACTTTGGGAAAAAAAAAATATGTGGTAGATGGGAAGTCAATGTGGTTTTACTCTCACTGTACTGGTATAGTAAATAATATTTCATGGATTATGATATTTTTCATGTATAAGATACAGTAAAGGTTTACCCCAAGAAGCAAGGATTTCAACCCATTGAGAATTCATGACTACAGTATACAGGTAGCCCCCGACTTACGACCGACTCGACTTATGTCCACCCGCACTTACAACCGCCTCAGTCATACCAAAATGTGGTCAAATTATGTATTTTTGAGTCCCAAAGTCAGTACACAGACAAAATTTTCATCTGTAATTCACTTTAAAATGGCTGGCAAGCTTAAAAGTGAGTGCTTTGTGGTGCTGAAAAGAAAAAAAAATTCGATTTTCTATGTGTTATTTAAGCATTTCTGACTTACGACCATTTCGACTTACGACCTGGATGTCGGTCCCTAACCCCGTCGTAAGTCGGGGAGAAGCTGTATTGAATAATTCACGAATATAAGAAATTTGTAAATTTAGAAACTGCAAATATCACGGGTGTACTGTACACACTGTAGGTAAGCGCGGCCTTGATGTAACTTGGCAGCCACTCAGAGAGGACCATACTGAGCATGCATGAACAGCCACACTTCCATGGGACAACTCAGGTGACCGGCAGACGCCGTTGAGTGAGCGTGAGTACTGTGTGACCGTCACATTTACAATGACCAAACAATAACAAAGGAGTACTACATCAAAGTTCTTCGCCGGCTGAGGGATGCAGTAAGAAGAAAACGACCGCAGCTGTGGGCAAGTGGTGACTGGCAGCTTCATCATGACAACGCGCCTGCCCATTTTTCACGTCTCGTGCAGGGTTTTTTGGCAAAACATCGCATCACCCAGGTCTCTCAGCCCCCCTACAGCCCAGATTTGGCTCCCTGCGACTTCTGGCTTTTCTCAAAGCTAAAATCGCCGTTGAAAGGGAGGAAATTTCAGACCGTGGACGAGATTAAGGAGAATGTGACGAGGCAGCTCATGAAGATACCGAAAGAGGACTTTGCAGACTGTTTTGAAAAGTGGAAGGGACGCTGGGAGAAGTGTGTGAGGTCCCAAGGGAAGTACTTTGAAGGGGACTAAGGCACCATTGTCCTAGGTAAGCAATATTCTTTTTCAATAGTAAATGGCTGGATACTTTCCGGACAGACCTCGTATAAGGGAAATAGACTATAGAAAGAAAGTCCTCTTTGGTGGTCAGTAGAGACAAAGGATAACATATACGGTAATTATTAAGCAATAAAGAAAGAATAAAGTAACCGTCCTACAACAAAAACTATTTTAATGCCTACCTTACAACTCACCCTCGGAGTCATTACCCTCACCTGTGGAATTATCACGTCTCCCCATACAAGTGAAGGAGCCACCACGCTGGACTTTTGGTGGTGGAATTGGGTCCATTCCAAGCACCTTGTGTATCTGACGGGATGCTATCAACCACAAGGCATGCTAAAATTAAAAAAAAAAAATAATTAACAACAGGGAAGGATGGTATAAATTGTATAAAAAACATTAATAATCACAAACATACCTACAATCATTACACCAAGAACAGCATCAATTTTTTCTTTGGGGAAATTAGTTAACAGATTTAAAATGCTGGGCAGCTAACCAGTCCACAGAATTACTGACAATCCCTTACAAGGTTGGCCAAAGGGGTTTTATACAGGGTCAAATTGATGGTGATGGCTTCTACTTTCAAAACCAGTACAAAGAAAAAAGCACCAAGAATCTACCTTCCTCTATTCCAACTAAATGGGGTTTAATACAAAATTTACAAAGAGCCTGATAGAACATTACTTATCAATTGTATACCTGAGTAAAATTTTACACGATGAAAAGAATGGTTTAAAATAATTCAGAGGAAAGCAGACATGCAATATAAATTAACACCTCTAACACATCAATGAAGAACAAAATTAAACCAGGAGATTTTTTCCCCTAAGTGAACAATTCATCATTAAAAAAATCGAAGCTGTGTTTGAACCACAAGATACTTCATATATTATTCCCTTCTATACTCTGTATATATACTGTTATAATGCCCATATGGTGGCTGATATCAAAGAGCCAACATCCACCTAAGTCTCCCTTCATTTAATGTCATTCAGCCATTCTTATTGCTGTAGCAGACATGTTATGCTTCAATACTTCCCTTTTTCAACATGGTAACAAATACAGTAGACGTCCAAAAATCCGGACTGCTTGGGGATTGGGTCAGTCCGGATTTTCGGATTTTCCGGATTCTCAGGCAGTACGCTTAAAATTAAAATTTAAGGAGGAATAAAGAAGAGATGAAAAGGTACATTTTGATAGTTTATTCATTAGCAAATATAGCATGCTTCATTTATCAAAATGAGCAGTTTTAAAGAAAAGTAAAGTCAACACTAGACAAAAATGTAAACAAACAGTCTAGTACCATGATGAGTCTTGAAATTCCTAAGCCATACAACACTAAATGCGCACTCTGATTCAATGGTTCATTTGCTCCTTAAAAGACTTTGCTTTGGCAATAAGCATCGGCCCAGAAATTGCCATACCTTCTGATCGTTTTAACAAAAACCATTCATGCAACACTTTATCAAGATATTCTAATTTGGGCCGATGTAAACTTTTTCTTTCAGCAATTTTAATGCAAGGCTCAAAAAAGCTGTGAATTCTATAATTTTATTCTTTGCCTTCATTATATCATAAATTGTAGACTTTTCAATGTTGTATGTTTCCATTAGAACAGCATTGCTCACACCACGTTCTAGTTTCTTAATTATTTCAAGTTTGTCACTCAATCTCAATGTGTTCTTCTTTCTCTTCACACAACGAAGTTTATCTACTTTAGGGACCATTATTATGGGCTTGTACTCTGTACATGGAAAGAGTAGGACTTAAAATTACATACGTTGTCACAGTTTGATTGCTTGTTTTAAAGTGGCGATCGTGTGGTCGTTTGTTGTCGCTGTGCAGCTGTGGCATTCACGCATGCACACATACACACAAAAGATTTATAGTGCCTCAAATTTTACATTTCAGTTCAAGCTAATTACAAAACTAACAAAATTAGCTACCTATAATTTACAATTACAGGTAGTCGTCGACTTACGACCTATGCGACTTACGTCTGTTCGACTTTACGACCGGCGGTACGACAGTTTTGGCCCCAGCCTCCTGGCGCTGCCGGGAGCTGGAGCCGCGCGCATCCCCGCGCTCAATTACAAACACGCTCGCTGGTACAGCACACTTCCCTCCGTGTCTGTTTGCCTTGTGCCTTTCTTTTGTCTTGGAAATTTTTCTTGAACCACCACCCCCCCCCAAGATGTCTACCAAGAGGAAACTGTCTTCATCTACGCCTCAACCTGCCACTAAGGGATTATCAGGTTTATCTCTACTGAATAAACTTCTTGCCCATTTTGAAGGAATGGACCCAAACATCGAACGATTTGCAAGGATTGAGCGGATGGCACGCAATTCGTTTCGTCCGTATCAAGAAATTTACGAGGAGAAGAAGAAACGAACAATTCAGACAAAGCTCACCATGTTCATGAAAAAAACAACTCCTCCGGCTACCCCAAAGGCTGCCCCAGCTGACGACATCGACGATCCACAGCCAAGCACCAGCGGCCAATAAGATGTTTTTTGTATGTTTGTATGTGTTTGTATGTTTTGCAACTAAAATGTTTTATATGTTTTGCACCTGTATTTTTTTTTTTTGTAAGTTGTGTAAATAATAAACCAATTGTACTGTAGTATGCAGTGATTTACTTAAACCTGACGACCGTAACAATAATGAACAAAGAAAATGTTGATAAAATATGACTTAAAGATGATTATATTACACTGGTCAACAAAGTTTTTGTTGCATTGCTATAAACACTTGATTCTACCTAATTTGGGTGTGCTGATCTCATATCTGAAGTTAGTTTCTTTCTGTAAGCTCTAGTTTTTTTGCAATCAAGGTATTTTGAAATTTCAAAATTTCGTCTTCGTCTTATTGACCTCGTCGTCTATCTTGAAAAATATGTCATTAAACTGTCATTAAATTAGCTGGGTAATAAACAATAAAATATTACATATTCTAAATTTATTCAACAACACAATTTGAAACATGTTCCATCTAAAACAAAGGTTGAAATTTGTATAAAACTCATTGTTAGGTAAGAAATTTGTTACTATGAGGAGACAAAGCCCAATCACATTTTAGCCAGGTAGGAATTTGCGCTTGAAGCTCTTGCGTTTGTGAAATGTCTCGGGGCACTCTCGTTTAATGCTCCAGCAGTAGTCTGCCATCATATGTTTGTCCCATCTCCCTTGGTAGCGGTCTTCCATGGTCTTGAGATCCTGATGAAACCGCTCGCCTTGCTCGTCACTTACTGCCCCTAGGTTCTCAGGGAATCTATCAAGATGACTATATAGGAAATGGAGTTTGACACTCATATTGCATCCAAGGTCATGAAAGGCTGACAACATGGTTGCTACAAGGGTTTCATAGTTGTCAGCCTTTTTATTACCAAGAAAGTTTTCCATTACCGCCACAAATGAAAGCCATGCACCCCTTTCCTTGTCGTCCATCTTTCTGACAAAGTCTTGATCACGTACAAGTGCACGAATTTGTGGGCCATCAAACACACCTGCCTTTATCTTCTCAAATGACAAAGCAGGGTGAGCAGATTAGTAGGGTCATTACCTGACCATTGTGGACCTGGTCTCACCCTCCTCTGTATATATTCATCTTGTTCTGCATTACTCTATCTAGTCTGTACTCACCCCTGAAGATGTGAATTACACGAAAGCGCTTGGGAACTTCGTGTTTTCTTCTTTCCTGGTGGTTATCAGCATATACCTAGATCACGCGCACCTACAGTGATTTACTTGCATATATATATATATATATATATATATATATATATATATATATATATATATATATATATATATATATATATATATATATATATATATATATATATATATATATATATATATATATATATATAAATATACATACAGGTAGTCGTCGACTTACGACCTAGATTGGTTACGGCCGCCCAGTCGTAAGTTGATCTGGTCGTAAGTCGGCCTATGTTATAATTACCTTACGTATATTATAATGTGTAATGATAACACAGGACAACAAATTTTTTATAATTCCCAGTTGCATGAGATTTCTTTACTGTTTCTTACCATTTTTGATCTGCTGATTTCATATTTGAAACCAGTTTTGTTCTGCATGCTCCAGTTTTCATGTAATTTGAGGTTTTACATTCTAGCCGTTTGCGGTCAAATTAATTAATTACACGATTATGGTATCAATAGGGAGATATAATTTTGTCTGTTTTTTCTTTCAGATTTGGTCATGGCTACAAAGAGAAATCAATGTGTGAACAAACCTGATGCCTTCTGTTATATTTGTGGATACTTCACGCTTATTCGTCAGAGGCGCAATATAACATCGTTTGTGAGGCGCGGCTATAAAGCGTACTTCGGACTTATTCTTGGCGACCAAGACAAAAAATGGGCTCCACATGCTGTGTGTCATAACTGCGAAGAAATGCTGCGTGACTGGACAAAAGGAAAACGTAAGGGCTTACCGTTCGGAATTCCCATGACCTGGCGAGAACCGAAGGACCACACAACTGACTGCTATTTTTGTCTGATCAATACGAAGGGTGTTGACAAGAAAAACAGACATAAAATATCGTATCCTAGTATCCCTTCAGCAATTCGACCTACTTTGCACTCTGATGAGCTACCAGTTCCAGTTTTTAATGGGTTGTCTCCAGCTGAAGAGGAGGGAAGCGACAAAGACCAAGAGAGTGAACATGAAACTCAAGAAATACTTGCAGATTCCGACGATTCTTCTGATGGTACACCAGAGTCATCAACCCCTCAGAAGTTTAGTCAGCCAGAGCTGAATGACCTTGTGCGTGATTTGGGTCTCTCCAAAAATGCAGCAGAAGTTCTAGCTTCTAGGTTGCAAGAAAAGGCTCTACTGAACCAGACCACAAAAGTTTCAGACTTCAGAAAGCGGGAACAGGATTTTGTGCCATTCTTTACAGAGGAGAATAAGTTTGTTTACTGTCATAATATCCCGGGTCTTCTCCAGGAATTAGGGATTCCATTGTATAGTCCAAATGACTGGCGATTATTTCTAGATAGTTGTAAGCGTAGCCTGAAGTGTGTGCTACTACATAATGGTAATGTCTATGCAGCTGTTCCAGTGGGTCATTCTGTGTGCTTACGAGAGGAGTATAATGACATTAAAACTGTGATTCACCTGCTAAAATACCATGAGCACAACTGGACAATTTGTGTTGACCTCAAAATGGTGAACTTCCTTCTTGGCCAACAAAGAGGATTTACAAAGTATCCCTGCTTTCTTTGCATGTGGGACAGCCGAGCTAGAGACAGGCATTGGAACCTGAAGGAGTGGCCCTTACGTGAGACTCTGGAAGCTGGTATGCCAAACATTGTCAATGATCCAATCGTCAGTCGAGAAAAGATCATATTTCCTCCTCTCCATATTACATTCCTTAGGCCAGACAGGTAAAGATCTTGTAACTAGAATTAAACAACACAAATACAGTGTCAGGACAGGCCAGGAATCCAATGCTCTGTTTGTTCATTTGAGGGATAACAAGCATTGCATTGACTGGGATAATGCCTCCTCAATATTACCATGTAATTCAATTGATAGTAGGAACATCATAGAATCTAGTCTTATTAAACATACCGAAGCATTCAACATGAATTTGAGTAACGGCTTGTACAAGCTGGACAACTTTGTAATTAAGAAGATTTGTGATCAGGTGAGAGGGCGGGTCACTGTCCCATCTGACCCAACCACCAACCGTTGTGTGCCATTTAAAGATTAGTAGGGTCATTACCTGACCATTGTGGACCTGGTCTCACCCTCCTCTGTATATATTCATCTTGTTCTGCATTACTCTATCTAGTCTGTACTCACCCCTGAAGATGTGAATTACACGAAAGCGCTTGGGAACTTCGTGTTTTCTTCTTTCCTGGTGGTTATCAGCATATATATATATATATATATATATATTTCATTAGCCCAATAAAGCACGCGGACTTCTGCACATAATCAACACGTCACCCCGCCAGGATTCGAACGCACGGACCACGACTGTGACCGGGGAACGCTACTTCTAGACACACAAGTACAAATTACCAAAGTAATACCTGAGCATATGCAGTAATGTATTCCCTTTCTTGTGCAGAGAGGGGGGAGGCAGCATCAATCAGGTCCTTTTCACAAGGGTCTCGAAGACTAGGCGAACCTGGCAGTAGCCCAGATGCTAGTGCCTCAAATACCCGATGAAGAGCATCCGCAGGACTTAAATGCTGCCTAGCCGAAGCAATTACTTTCACACACATCAGTTCCATTGCCTGTCACAATAAACAGTCTATTAATATAAACTAAGTTTACAATACTTAACTGGAGTGATGGTGAAACATAAAATGTACAAAGCAAATAGAAATGTAATGTGGCCAGTAAATGTTACACAAACAAAAGAGAAGACTGAGTAGCTGACAAAAATTAAAGTTGGGTTAAACACAGCTGATTCCTCTGGAGATTTTTTGAATGGAGGTTAAGGCTCGGATAATATCAACCCGGCTTAGTCTGTTTTACTGAAGGCTGCGAGTGAAAAGCACAGCATGAAAGAAGTTCCATTTTATTTGCTTGGTTTCAAGAAAAAATAAAATGGAATTGAGGTAAAGGCATGTCAGTTGAGTCTCTCATGAAGGTGGCAATACTATACAGTGCAGTACAGCATTCAGCAGAAAAATGCACAAGTGGGGGAAAAATACATTGAACACTACTTCAGTAGCTAATCAGCTTAGGGAACAAACATCAGCTTGTAAAACATTCAGATAATGTGCAAGTCCTAACTGACATTTGTCTTAATTAATATAGCAATATAATGTAAAGTAGGACAATTAACTTGTATGTAATCCTGTATTCTTCTGGATGACCGTTTGTTGGGAACAATGGACTTCCCCCTTCCTATAGTCTTTGAAATGCTATGAATAGAGCAAAACAAATACAGTACATAATACACATTTCTCATCTGTTATATCTGTCTATTATATGACCTGAACATTGCTGTTAACTTTTCCTAGGCACACAGTTCAGAAACTTAAACTATAGTAAGAATCCCTAAGGAGATTAATATTCCTAAAATTGTCCCCCCCACACACACACACACACTCCCAGTAAATACTACTTCTTGCACTGTCACTATGTTGAAATGCACTGTAGTTTGAGCTTTTCCCCATCTAGTTATTATATATCTTATTTGTATCACTTATGTTACTTGTATATTATTCATAATTCGAAACCCATTCCCCAAATATGTAACTGTATATTTTCAGCCTTCTGGCTGCCAAGCTCTTTCAATAAACCGTTAATTATTATTATTATTATTATTATTATTATTATTAAAATAACAGCACTTCACCAATACCAATATGTTTCAATTCTGATACACATCAGTTGAGGAGTTTATGAGGAAGCAGGGGGCAGGTCCAGGAATATATATATATAAAAAGGGGGAGGGCGGAGGGGGGTCAAGAAGTTGTGGGCGAGAGAACACGGTGAGCACAGCGCACCATCCTTGAGCTGGGAGTGGGGGGGGTGACCTGAATCTTAATGTCTTATCTTTACACCTGAGAACGAAGTGGATGACTATTGCTGCTTCATCCCAGTGTACTGCTAAAGAACTTATACTTTGCCTGGATACAGCACCATAAGCTACAGGACTAAGATGATTTGGCATAGCGTGGTAGCTCCAGGAAGGTGATCTTTTACATCTGTGAAAAATTTGCTGCGATCAATCAATAATTATGGACGATTCTCATTCCAACCATTGGGAAACTTTCATCGACGACCACTGACTTCAATTTTTTTATGATGCTGACCACGAGTGCAGTGTTTGTGCCATAACTATTCCCATCCACAAACAATATTAACAAACTAATATACATTCACATCAAAACTAAATAAAAATAATCACCAAAAACAGTGGCCAACTTTCCACCTGATCACCAAAATCTATTACCAACTTTCTCTACCTAAAGAGGTTTTGCATAGGAAGTAATATTTACATGGCAAAAGTAAAATTTAAATAACTGTTTAAACAATGTCGTGTGCACATGGACGGAAGGGAAGACAAATACACAGGCAACATACCTACATCCCCCAAACGTCTGTTTGGGAAAGGGGATAAAATATTAATGTGGCGACTGCAAAGTTCAGGACGAAGAGGCATTTGTAAAGTGAATAATTGAATAGGATAAAGTGGATATTATCATGAACTTGTGTCCAAAGAAAACCTACAATAAATCATAGTGCTGTACACCATTTGTGTCAGTGTGGATATGTTATTCTTTCTGAAAATACCAGTACAATAATTCATCTTATTATTCTCTAACACATCACTGTTATCAAACCTCCCGCGCCTTGTGATGCAAATCACGTCATTAAACTTTATACCCCCCCCCCCCCCCAAGTGTTTTTCATGATAAATAACATCATATTGTTATGCATCAGATATGACTGCATGATCTCAAGAGGGAAGCTTTCAGAAAGTACCAAAGCATATGTGGAGTTCACTGTCAATCAGCTTCCTCACGTGAGCCATACTGGTAGGTCGCGTTTGTACCTTTATCTCCTCTCCCACTCTCCCCTACCATTAGTTGTATCAAAATATCAAAATTCCAAAACCACCTTGGAAGATTTGTGATGCTGGAAACATTATTTTTTATTCTTTATTTGGAGTGAAAACAAATGAAGTAAGGGTCGTATACTCAACTTATTTACTTTTTTAAGTCAAGACAATAACTGGATAAATTGGCCAAAGAACAAAGACGACCAGATGACAGCATATGAATGATGACAGGTCCCATTGTGTGCACGAGGGTTGAGCCCACAAATAAGTATAAGTTTTACTATGTCATTATTTTCCTAAAATCTAATCACCATAAAACTTACTCCTCAAACTCACAAGAGGAAAAGTAGACCCCCCCCCCCCCCCCCCACACAGTGTCACTCAGCCTGTTGCCCAATTGTCTAAATCCTCCCTATTGACTCTCATGTAATATGTTGAAGGAACACACCGGTCAAGTGGATATAAAGCTCGCCTCCTATAGCAGGGGTCAGTGATTCGATTCCCTAACGCTCCCAGTTCACTCAGCTGTAAATGGGTGCCTCAGTTTACAAGTTGGGGAAGTGAATGTAGTCCAGTACCGGCCATGCTGCCGCCTCGTGCTCCGAAGACTGAGGATACAGTGTGCTGTATTCACACTGTCCCTAAAGGGCAATCATGCCTATGGACCCACTTTCACTCTGAATATGTGGAAAATAAACTAAATTACATTCTATATTCTTAAATTATGTACAATAAAGGCATCAAATTGTATGAATGGAAGCGAAGGAAGGTTTAGAGGTATGGAGACTGCCAACATCATGTGGGAGACAATGAGTGGAACAGTCTGCCAAGTGGGACTGGCAGCACCTGGGCAGGATTGGTAGCCAAAATACAAACATTTTGTTCCTCGGTCTGCTGATGCTTTTTTCTCCACCGACATTAAGGCATCAAATGTCATGCCACATTTGAAACATTTCAAGGCAGCTCATGGTAACATCAGTGCTGTGGAATTTTCAGTTCTTCATGAAGCTCCTTAGCTTTACCACAAAGCATTAGAGCAGATATAGCACTTCTTCCTTTCCTCATTGCATGAACCATTTTCATAGCACTTTACTCAAGCACTTTTTCACACTGTCCTTGGATCAGTCTTCTCAAAACCCACCTTTATTTTTATACATAGCACTTAATACTCCTTTTAGCACAGTTAACCTGTAACTGGTCATTAACATTCAGGTATGTGATTGCCAATGTTACTATCTCTGGTTATTCACACACTAGAACATCTTCTAAATAGAATATTTTTCCTGTCTTTGAAACAGTCTAGCTCCCATAATCTGGTGGTGTCTCGCATCTTTTGTAAATGTTCCCACTACTCGGCATTAAGGGGACCCCCCCCCCCCCCAACCCTCCTGTCTCTCACTCTTATTTTTTTTTACGGGGATGAGCCCATCTGGGCACAGGTCACCGACTCCTATCGAGGCCTGGGGAGAAAGACAATATAATAATAATAATAATAATAATAATAATAATAATAATAATAATAATAATAATAATAATAATAATAATAATAATAAACAAAAATAAATAAAAACTATAATAATTATTAACCAAAATAATTATAAAAAATAATAGTAAAGGTCAAGAGTGAGAAATGATATACCAGGTACAATATATATGTTGTGCTGTCAATAGGAAGAAGCAATTATGACCCTGCCATTGTGTGTAAATGAGGCAGAAAGTCAGATGAACAACCCGGAACTTGGTCACAATGTTTGTGATGCCATATGGCAGCAGTAGTCTCTCAATAGCCATGGCACGTGAACATAACTCAATCGGAGCAAGATATACTCTGAATTATTTGGGAGGGGTAAAGATGAACGAACATGGTATTCAGAGGGAGGCATGTATTGATGGTGATATTGAAGGTGATGATGATAATAATGACCCAGACTACATGTTTGAACAAGATGAAAGCAATGGCAACAACAATGATAAGTGGCACGTGGAGGAGAGGATTGCTGTCCTCCCTATCTCCAGGAATGTCCAGTACTCTTGTAGTGGATCCCATCCCCTACAACTGACGACTGAGCTCCCGCGAGCCTACCAGCCAATCAGCGTACAGCCAGTGATGCTGGTAGACCTACTCCACAGTGCGGATGCACACATAGCAACGCCAGGATCAGAGTGCCGGGTACTTCTGGCATTCTCCTCTATGATTGGCTCTCGCGCTACGCGCATCTCAAATCCTGATGCTTCAGAATTGTATAAATACAGGCGTGGCTGGCCAGGGAGACCATTCTACTCTGACCTACTGGACCAGCAAAACCTCTCTACAGCGCCTCACCACCCAGCTCCCTCAGAAAGCTCCTTGCCCTACAGGACCTCCGAGGAAGCCACTCCTCACATAGTCACTCCATAGCACTGCACTGTACAACAATATATATACAGAAAACGCATTGTGTTTCTATTCTACCTCATTCCTGAGTGTGAGATATCTACATGTACGTATGTTTGGGTGCCCATACAAAGAGACAATAGACAACTAAGGACTATTAGTAAAAATGTAAGGAATACAAACCGAAAGGGATGGAAAATACCACCCCTGACCTTGAGTGTGCAGCGTAGCCGGTTACAATAAAAACATCCATATGTTTACAGCATAAATGTTGTTTTTAGGCTCATTTGTTATGCTGCTATATAATTTTTATTTTGTGCAAGAAAATTTTTTTTAGAAAAATCATTGTGTATACTGTATAGGTATACAGGGTTGCAAGACTGAACGGAAGTACTGTGACAGGACTAGGAGCCAGTAGGATTGGCAATACTGCACCAGCCCAAGATTTAATTGCCAAATAGCACTTTTAAGCGAGGCGAGTTGCCATCTTTACTAGTATTTCTTGTTTTGGGGTCATTTTGGGGTGATTGGGCCATAAAACAAAATTTAGATTTTCCTGAGCAGGGGAGGACCTTGTATGTATAATAATGTGACTTTTACAGGTTAAACTTAGTTCTATCACTTGTGTTTAGGTGAGGTCAAAATTAGATCAATATTAAAAATAGCAAAGCATTGCTAGCAGGAACCAAGACTTGAAGACTGATGCTCGACCCAACATCAGTCCTAGATTAAAAGCTTCCGTCACAGCACTGTTCGCACCCAGTAACCAAAGTAGCAGGAATTTAGGATGGCACAATAATTCAGCAGCGGCCAAACGTGGGATTTATTACAACTATTATTATTATTTTTTTTTTAATATATCTACACTTATATAGTAGGAGTCAATAAAAGAACGTGCTACCCTCGTTGAGTGATCAATTTACAAGAGCTTTCTCAAGAATGTAACCCTCTCAACTCTGGGTCTCCCAGCATGTTAAGTTGGCCCATACTAACCCCCTCCCCTGAACCCTCCTCCCCACTGGAATATCAAAAAGTTCTCGCCAGAAGTTACAATTTCATTTAGGAAAGAAATGGAACCAATGTTGAACAGAGGTGAACAATGCTTAAGTCGGTGAGAACAACTCAATAGGAACAGCTGTTAACCTTCACACAGTGAGGTCCCAGGTACCCAACAACAACCAGCGATGTGTTAATCCGCCTATGATAGGAAGACCTGGGACCACACCTCACTCATATAACACCATCTGTGAGGGAATTACTACACCACATCAGGCCCCTCATAACACCATCTGTGAGGGAATTACTACACCACGTCAGGCCCCTCATAACACCATCTGTGAGGGAATTACTACACCATGTCAGGTCCCTCATAACACCATCGGTGAGGGAATTACTACACCACGTCAGGCCCCTCAACACCATCTGTGAGGGAATTACTACACCATGTCAGGTCCCTCATAACACCATCTGTGAGGGAATTACTACACCACGTCAGGCCCCTCATAACGCCATCTGTGAGGGAATTACTACACCACATCAGGTCCCTCCTAACACCATCTGTGAGGGAATTACTACACCACATCAGGTCCCTCTTAACACCATCTGTGAGGGAATTACTACACCACGTCAAGCCCCTCATAACACCATCTGTGAGGGAACTATTACACCACGTGAGGTCCCTCATAACACCATTTGGGAGGGGAAGGGTTTACTACACTACGTGTTTGCTGTTCAACACCTACATTAATCTGTATGTTCCTTTACTTTTCTCTAATGAAGGCTTTTGTTAAACCACCAATGTCAATGTATGTATTAAGTCATTTATGTCCAATGTATATTTTCAGCCTTCGGGCTACAAAACTTTTTCAATAAACCATTAACTCTTATTATTATTTCATGCTAGATCCCTGATTGCAATTCAATGCAATAATTTCAAGATAATGGAGCAAATTAAATTAATCAAAATTTTCCATTAGTGTATACTCCAGAGCAGTGGTTCTTAACCTCTTTAGGGTCGCGCTCCCTATAGCAGTTGGTCCTCACCTCCACGCCCCCCTCCTTCCTTCATATAAAATTCTAAATCTCAAAATTCTAAAACCATGATCATAAACACCACCACCACCACCACATGGCTATAAACATCACTCAAAGTAGACAACGCTTGATTACAATCCATTTTTGAGTAAGCAAATTTCATTCTCGTTATTAAAAAGAAACAATTAGCATTCTTTTCAATTGATATAAGTAATTATCATAATTGTTTCATTCATAAAAAGTCTACCCTACAACATAGCTCAACTGAAGAAAGAAATGCATAAGTGTGAGAGGTAGAAAGTTGTCACAGGCGGACGTCGCGGGCGACTGACACTTGAAATCGTCGCAGACTCGCAGTCAGTCTTGAAAATTTTTTAAATGTGAATTATCGTACTGGAGCCTCAAAATTATCGTTTCTTCATCAAATTATTGTACACTTACCGACATTATTACTACCTTAATTCAGTCACTTTTAGTGGAATTTTACATTTTAATTGACGTAGTTATCATTTACGACATTTTGAAGTATCTGTGGTGAACGAGAACCCCTCCACCCCCTAAGAAAATACAAATAAGGTCATACACACACCTGTTAAGGCCCCTCCTTATTTTTTGCTCTGGTCCCCCCCACCCCCCCCCCCCCCCCCCGGAAATTGCTCTGGCTCCCTTAGGGGGCGTGCCCCCCCCCGGTTAAGAACTGCTGCTCTAGCTCAGTATGAATAAAATAAAAATGGTGGTCATGACAACTCGCCTGGAATACATTATTCTGACTACTTCAATTGAAAATATGAAAACATCAAAATGTGTGAGAAACCTTTAGAAATCTCAGTTTACTTCAATTGAAGGTTTTAGGAGGAAATGGAATATAATTTTTTTTTGCAAAGGTTAAGTGTAAGGCTCTAGTGATATACTGAGTTTGTTGCTCTCTCTTTCAAAATGCCTAACACATCAATTTTCACACACTTTAACCTCATTGGTATTTTCTGTTTTGTACAGTTGCCTGCACATGAACGTACCATGGCTTAGGTGTGGCACCACAGTGCCGTAGTCGTAAAACCATGGATTACTCTGCTTTAGGTTTCCTGGAGTACAGGTCAACCACCGATTTTCCGGCACCCTTGGTCTCAAAGCCTTGCCGGATTATCCGTTTTGCCGGACCAACCGAGGTCAGGTAATAATAATTCAACAATCTGTACACCTCTAACCCACTAATTATACACCTTCCATGTCTCTAAAGCACCATGGACTGTTAGAAACTTAAATTAAACAAATAATAAATGTAAATTAAATGTGAAAAAGCCATAATTTTGAGCAACATTACTGTACACACTTGGACAAAAATGAACTAAAATGGACTAAAATTTTTATCTCTTGTGCAAACTATGTGATGTTTGTACTCTAATCACTATATTACAAGGATTCCAGTAATGTAATTTATATTCGGCTAAGTTCAGTCTGTGACATTCTAAATTATAAAAACTTTAAGCCTAAAACTACCTTCACCTTGGCTGTGAGGAAGGGAGGGAGGTTAAGTGTCCTCACATAATTTGGTCTGGACTAAAGGAGGTGGCGGACCACCAGTTCCCAGAAAATCGGTGGTGTAACTGTAGTCCTATATTACTAGGCCGTGGCTCCACAACACTGCTATACAACTTATTTATTGTTTGTATCTTATCACTCGTAGGGAAAATTCACCTTTTCACGCTTTGGGAACGATTTTCCGAGAAAATTTCAATTCCGGGAACGAGAGATTTCCGGCTGACCGGGCAACTTTCTCAAACCCAGAAACTCCTTATCCACGGAATTTTTTCCAGTTACTGGGAAAAGTTTCCGAGCGTCTAAACCATATATTACACGGGATTAAGTAAGCACTGGTACAGTATTTGTTTTCATCGAGTAGAAACACGTGTTGTTTATGCTGTTTATACATGGGGTTGATTATAATTATTAATGAAGTGAAAATAATCCATGGCAATGATTATGTAATCATCATCAAATAATATTTTTTCTGAAAATTACATAATCATAATCTAATACAAATTAAATTATAGTAATAATCAAAATCAAATCAAACATTTCAAGAGAAATAATCAATTATCAAAATATGATTATTGTATCCTCATTGCAGCTTATATACTACATTCACTGATGAAAATCATTGTTATGTTGTGTTCAGAGATGGAGTACTGTAGTAGTATTTAGTACCCTGTGTCAATTTTAATGGTTCCTCATTGGTACTGAAGTTAATACAAGTTTCACTCAATATAAGTTGCTGCAGTATATGTGCTGTAATCACCCTTAAAAAGGCTTCCATTAAATTGATAATTGATTTAACAATTTTAAATAAAATGTTCTTAATGCAGAAGTATATTGCTTTTCTGTGTTATGAGCATGTTGTTACTGCATCCATCATTTTCCCTAAAGCTCATGTAGGTACAGTCAGGAAAAATGTTGCCCTTACATGTAGTTATTTAAATATGTAAATGAGACCAGAGGTTGACTCATGTATTTGATTTACATTACCTCAATAGCAAAGTAAAAAATTATAAAAATAATGTAAACATTACATTAAATAAATTTGTACAAAATGAAAATGATTCAATGTAGCAGAAATAACTTGATTGACTGTACTGGGCATTAACAGTTTTGGTAACTATAACGGTGATAAGAATATGAATTATTTATAGAATACATTGATGTTTTCTTTATAGCTAATTCAATGTTGATTGTAGTATGTATAATCAAGAATCAGAAAGTAGACTACTGTGCTATATTTACTCCTTCAACAAAATATAAAGAATATTACAGTCATAAACCATAGTTTATGTAAATATGACATGGAGAAAGAGAGTGAGCGAGGTTTTCACCAACGTCGTCAAACCCACACCCAGGCCTTCTCTATCTAGGTGGCCCACTTCCCCAGAACATTTCTGCGTACTAGGAAAGTTTTCCTTGAGTTTCAACTACCAGAGTCCATAAATGCAGTTCGAATTAAGCTAGAAATGCCTTTTCTTTACTATAATAATCCAGGATTCTGAGAAAAATTAAAGCTCATGATATCGAGGGGAAAGTTTTAAACTGGATAAAATCATGGCTCACCAATAGAGCGAAGAGGATCAGCGTAGATGGTGTTAAATCTGAGTGGGGTCATGTAACCAGTGGGGTTCCCCAGGGGGTCAGTACTAGGCCCACTCTTGTTCATAATCTACATAAACGATCTAGATACTGGGATCAGCAGTGACATAAGCAAGTTTGCGGATGACACCAAAATAGGGCGGCAGATTAATTTAGGGCAGAATGCAAATGCATTACAGGAGGATCTAAATAAACTGCAGGGGTGGTCTGAAAAATGGCAAATGAAATTCAACACCAGCAAGTGCAGCGTACTTAATATTGGAAGAACAAATACTGTCAATGTATACAGCCTTAACAACATCAACCTAGAGAAGTCGACTTGTGAGAGACCTAGGGGTACTTGTAAGCCCGGACCTATGGCCTAAAAAAGTGGGTTATGTTCGAAATACGGCAAACAGAGTACAGTATTACCCCGTCTAACGCGGTTTCACTTAACACGTTTCACCATATACGCAGTGCCTCGCCAGAGCTGAACTTTCACTTAACACAGATTTTTCCACATATACGCGGTGAGTGTCCGGTTCGAGACGCTATTTTTAGATTTACCCCACCCGCCACCCTGCATGACTGCCTGTTTCAGCTCATAAAATTCATACAAATTACCCGGCCAGAATATAATTTACATTGCTGGAATTCTTACAATTTGGTGATCATTTTGAATATAAACATCATATATTTTGCATTAGACATACAAATTTTAGATAAAATGTTTTCTCAAAGTACATACAGTTGGTCCTCCTATTACGCGGTCCCGCATTCCACGTTTCACCGTTAACGCGGTGCCTTGCCAGAACCTAACATTTTCACATTCCGCGGTCGTGAACCCCATTACGCGGAGAGCGGCTGGCAAGCCGCGCCATTTTTGGATCCAAACCTCCCGCCATCCGCCATGTTGTGTAAGAGGCGCGAAAATGGTGCGCACAAGGTCGCCACGTCATCAAAACATTACCGAGTTCTTCACCCGCCACCCACTACAGCCGGCCCAAGTCAGTGATAGTGATAATTATAGTGAGGATATGGACTTATATGAACTTTGGGGGGTTTGACAAAGAGGCCCTGCAAGCCTCTGTGGTGGATAGTGATACAATTGATACAAGTGATACAGGTGAGGGCCAATAATCTGCCCTCTGCCTCGGAACCAACCGCCCATCCCCGTGTGTCCAGCCATCATAAAGTTAAGAAAATATTTTTACTACAACATAGTTGTGTGTCGTCAAAAAGTGGAGTTTGGGGATCGGCCCAGACTCCATTTCAATTAATCCCATATGTTATCTTATTCACTTTACGCGTTTCTCACTTTCCGCGGTACCCTCCGGGTTACATTAACCGCGTAATACGAGAACCAACTGTATGTTATCTTTTGTGCAAAATATATGACATTTATATTCAAAATATTCCTGGTCTTACAAGGAATCCAGCAATGTCAATTGTATTATCCTAACTTTAGTTTGAGGTATTATTTATTAAAATTTAGCGGTTGTCCCCCAAAAATTTCTCAGAGAGGGAAGAGCCAGCAGTGTAGTGTGAGAAGAGGGGGAGGGAGTTGAGTCCATTATTTGAATGGACATTAACTTGGCGACTGTATTTCTCTATTTCTCTTAGGTATTAATTGTGTGCATGTACCATCATAAAATTAAGATGTTATTTTTACTACAACATAGTTATGTGTCTTCAAAAAGTGGAATTTGGGGGTCGGGCTGGTTTCTATTGGAATTAATCCCATATGTTCTGTTGTTCACTTAACGCGGGACCCTCTGGGTTCTATTGACCGCGTTAAGTGGGGTACAACTGTATTAGGTTTTATATCTACAAGTGTAGGTAATAAGAGTACAGATGTCTTATTGCAACTATATCTTGCGCTAGTCAGGCCGCACCTCGATTATGCGGTTCAGTTCTGGTGCCCTTATTATAGAAAGGATATCAATTCACTGCAGTCGGTGCAGTGAAGAATGACGAACATGATTCCGGGACTTAAAAACCTTCCATATCAGGATAGGTTAAAGAAACTAAACTTGCATTCCCTAAAAAGACGAAGAGTGCGGGGAGATATAATAGAAGTATTTAAGTGGGTGAAAGGAATCAATACCGGTAAAGGTGTTATATATGAAGTTCTTATAATATCTGAGCTGGATAGGACTCGGAACAACGGATTTAAGTTGGATAAGTTTACGTTTAGGAGGGACATAGGAAGGAATTGGCTTACAAATAGGGAGGTGGACAAGTGGAACAAGCTTAGAAACTATGTAGTAAGTGCTGGAATGCTGGAAAGTTCCAAAAGGAGGCTGGATAGATTCATGGATGATAGACAGTTGTAGTAACTCTCGACAGGAGCTGCCATGCACAGGCCAACCGGCCTATTGCAGACTCCTCATGTTCTTATCTAACAGTTTGATTAAATATATTTAAAAATTAAAAATCTATAGGATTTGATCAAGAAAGAAGCTGTGTGTTACAGCAAAGACTTATTTCTCACTCCCACTCAGCTGTGGGGGATTAGTGGGTCTCTTGTAACTGACCTGACCTGAGGCAATGTCAGGGGGAGGTAGGGTGGGGGATTAGTGATCCCACATTACTCACCTTCTGATGAAATTTCAGGTCACTTTCTTGGGAGGGTGGATTAGTGGGTCTCATGACCTGAAGATATTTTGAATAAACACAAAACCTCAAGTATTTTTAGTGAGTTTGTGATAAGTACAAGTATAGATGAGCAAAATTGTATCCCTTCAACATTACGTTACATAACATTTTAAAAAATGGAGTGAGAAAGCAGAAAAGAATGGTTGATTAGAGAGTTGGAGTGGAAATGAGTGTTGCTCCTCAACAGCTGAGATTTGTGGAGGATTAGTGGGTCTCTTGTAACTGACCTGACCAGAGGCAATGTCAGGGGGAGGTAGGGTGGGGGATTAGTGATCCCACATTACTCACCTTCTGATGAAATTTCAGGTCACTTTCTTGGGAGGGTGGATTAGTGGGTCTCATGACCTGAAGATATTTTGAATACACACAAAACCTCAAGTATTTTTAGTGTGTGTGTGTGTGTGTGAGGCATTGGTGGTGCTGGTGTGTGTAACAATGCCAAGCGTTTCCCGCAACTTGAGAGTTCCCGCCAATGAGAAAGCCAATAGTATGAAGGTGTTAGGTCTGTCTTCAACCAATGAGAAAGCCTATGAGGAGTGACCTCATGAAAGTTGTGGCGTCTCTTGTGGGTTGACGCAGTTTCAAGAGCGGAGTCTGTGTTTGGTCAGATTTAAGTATGGATGTGTCCTGGGTGTCACCTTATATGGCAGCTATAATGTGAGTACCTATTAGGTTTGAGTGTATTGTGAGTCATGGTCCCCAATTAACTAGCTAGGAGCATAGGTTATTGTTTTGAGATGTAACCGTTCAATTTGAGAAATGTCATTAATAAATGAAGAACCATTACGATTAGTTCTCAATTACCTTGTGTTGACTAACACATTGTCATGCATGTCTTTGGTGTGGGTAGCACAGTGTGGGTGGTGTTGGTGTGTGTAGCACAGTGTGGGTGGTGGTAGTGTGTGTAGCACAGTGTGGGTGGTGTTGGTGTGTGTGTAGCACAGTGTGGGTGGTGTTGGTGTGTGTAGCACAGTGGTGGTGGTGTTGGTGTGTGTAGCACAGAGTGGGTGGTGGTGGTGTGTGTAGCACAGTGTGGGTGGTGGTGGTGGTGTGTGTAGCACAGTGTGGGTGGTGGTGGTGTGTGGAGCACAGTGTGGGTGGTGTTGGTGTGTGTAGCACAGTGTGGGTGGTGGTGGTGTGTGTAGCACAGTGTGGGTGGTGGTGGTGTGTGTAGCACAGTGTGGGTGGTGGTGGTGTGTGTAGCACAGTGTGGGTGGTGTTGGTGTGTGTAGCACAGTGTGGGTGGTGTTGGTGTGTGTAGCACAGTGTGGGTGGTGGTGGTGTGTGTAGCACAGTGTGGGTGGTGGTGGTGTGTGTAGCACAGTGTGGGTGGTGGTGGTGGTGTGTGTAGCACAGTGTGGGTGGTGTTGGTGTGTGTAGCACAGTGTGGGTGGTGGTGGTGGTGTGTGTAGCATAGTGTGGGTGGTGGTAGTGTGTGGAGCACAGTGTGGGTGGTGGTGGTGTGTGGAGCACAGTGTGGGTGGTGGTGGTGTGTGTAGCACAGTGTGGGTGGTGTTGGTGTGTGTAGCACAGTGTGGGTGGTGGTGGAGTGTGTAGCACAGTGTGGGTGGTGGTGTGTGTAGCACAGTGTGGGTGGTAGTGGTGGTGTGTGTAGCACAGTGTGGGTGGTGTTGGTGTGTGTGTAGCACAGTGTGGGTGGTGGTGGAGTGTGTAGCACAGTGTGGGTGGTGTTGGTGTGTGTAGCACAGTGTGGGTGGTGGTGTGTGTAGCACAGTGTGGGTGGTGGTGTGTGTAGCACAGTGTGGGTGGTGGTGGAGTGTGTAGCACAGTGTGGGTGGTGGTGGAGTGTGTAGCACAGTGTGGGTGGTGGTGGAGTGTGTAGCACAGTGTGGGTGGTGGTGCTGTGTGGAGCACAGTGTGGATGGTGTTGGTGTGTGTAGCACAGTGTGCGTGGTGGTGGTGGTGTGTGTAGCACAGTGTGGGTGGTGTTGGTGTGTATAGCACAGTGTGGGTGGTGGTGGTGTGTGGAGCATAGTGTGGATGGTGTGTGTGTGTGTAGCACAGTGTGGGTGGTGTTGGTGTGTGTAGCACAGTGTGGGTGGTGGTGGTGTGTGTAGCACAGTGTGGGTGGTGGTGGTGTGTGTAGCACAGTGTGGGTGGTGATGGTGTGTGTGTAGCACAGTGTGGGTGGTGTTGGTGTGTGTGTAGCACAGTGTGGGTGGTGTTGGTGTGTGTGTAGCACAGTGTGGGTGGTGTTGGTGTGTGTGTAGCACAGTGTGGGTGGTGTTGGTGTGTGTAGCACAGTGTGGGTGGTGTTGGTGTGTGTAGCACAGTGTGGGTGGTGTTGGTGTGTGTAGCACAGTGTGGGTGGTGTTGGTGTGTGTAGCACAGTGTGGGTGGTGGTGGTGTGTGTAGCACAGTGTGGGTGGTGGTGGTGTGTGTAGCACAGTGTGGGTGGTGTTGGTGTGTGTGTAGCACAGTGTGGGTGGTGTTGGTGTGTGTGTAGCACAGTGTGGGTGGTGTTGGTGTGTGTAGCACAGTGTGGGTGGTGTTGGTGTGTGTAGCACAGTGTGGGTGGTGTTGGTGTGTGTAGCACAGTGTGGGTGGTGGTGGTGGTGTGTGGAGCACAGTGTGGGTGGTGGTGGTGTGTGTAGCACAGTGTGGGTGGTGTTGGAGTGTGTAGCACAGTGTGGGTGGTGGTGGTGGTGTGTGTAGCACAGTGTGGGTGGTGGTGGTGTGTGGAGCACAGTGTGGGTGGTGGTGGTGGTGTGTAGCACAGTGTGGGTGGTGTTGGTGTGTGTAGCACAGTGTGGGTGGTGTTGGTGTGTGTAGCACAGTGTGGGTGGTGTTGGTGTGTGGAGCACAGTGTGGGTGGTGTTGGTGGTGTTGGTGTGTGGAGCACAGTGTGGGTGGTGGTGGTGTGTGTAGCACAGTGTGGGTGGTGGTGGTGTGTGTAGCACAGTGTGGGTGGTGTTGGTGTGTGTAGCACAGTGTGGGTGGTGGTGGTGTGTGTAGCACAGTGTGGGTGGTGGGGGTGTGTGTAGCACAGTGTGGGTGGTGTTGGTGTGTGTAGCACAGTGTGGGTGGTGGTTGTGTGTGTAGCACAGTGTGGGTGGTGGTGGTGTGTGTAGCACAGTGTGGGTGGTGGGGGTGTGTGTAGCACAGTGTGGGTGGTGTTGGTGTGTGTACCACAGTGTGTGTAGCACAGCGTGGGTGGTGGTTGTGTGTGTAGCACAGTGTGGGTGGTGGTGGTGTGTGTAGCACAGTGTGGGTGGTGTTGGTGTGTGTAGCACAGTGTGGGTGGTGTTGGTGTGTGTAGCACAGCGTGGGTGGTGTTGGTGTGTGTAGCACAGCGTGGGTGGTGGTTGTGTGTGTAGCACAGTGTGGGTGGTGTTGGTGTGTGTAGCACAGTGTGGGTGGTGTTGTGTGTAGCACAGTGTGGGTGGTGTTGGTGTGTGTAGCACAGTGTGGGTGGTGTTGGTGTGTGTAGCACAGTGTGGGTGGTGTTGTGTGTAGCACAGTGTGGGTGGTGTTGGTGTGTGTAGCACAGTGTGGGTGGTGGTGGTGTGTGTAGCACAGTGTGGGTGGTGTTGTGTGTAGCACAGTGTGGGTGGTGGTGGTGTGTGTAGCACAGTGTGGGTGGTGTTGTGTGTAGCACAGTGTGGGTGGTGGTGGTGTGTGTAGCACAGTGGTGGTGGTGGTGGTGTGTGTAGCACAGTGTGGGTGGTGGTGGTGTGTGTAGCACAGTGTGGGTGGTGTTGTGTGTAGCACAGTGTGGGTGGTGGTGGTGTGTGTAGCACAGTGGTGGTGGGGGTGGTGTGTGTAGCACAGTGTGGGTGGTGTTGGTGTGTGTAGCACAGTGTGGGTGGTGGTGGTGTGTGTAGCACAGTGTGGGTGGTGGTGGTGTGTGTAGCACAGTGTGGGTGGTGGTGGTGGTGTGTGTAGCACAGTGGTGGTGGTGGTGGTGGTGTGTGTAGCACAGTGTGGGTGGTGGTGGTGTGTGTAGCACAGTGTGGGTGGTGGTGGTGTGTGTAGCACAGTGTGGGTGGTGGTGGTGTGTGTAGCACAGTGTGGGTGGTGGTGGTGTGTGTAGCACAGTGTGGGTGGTGGTGGTGTGTGTAGCACAGTGTGGGTGGTGGTGGTGTGTGTAGCACAGTGTGGGTGGTGGTGGTGTGTGTAGCACAGCGTGGGTGGTGGTGTGTGTAGCACAGGAATTAAGACAACAAGCATCCAGTGAGGGTCTTGTTGAGTGACTCAGAGGCGGGTTAAAAGATCAGCTGTGGAGGAGCTTGGCAACACTGGTGCATGTTACCATTCCTTTCCACTCCTTCTCTCTAATCACCAACACATTTTTGCTTTCTTACTCCATATTTTAAAATGTTATGTAATGTAATGTAGAAGGGATGCAACTTTGATCATTTATACTTGATACTTATCACAATCTCCCGAAATTACATTAGCTTTAGTGTTTATTCAAGACATCTTCAGGTCATGAGACCCACAAATCCCCCACCCAAGAGAAAGGGTGACTTGACATTCCATCAGGTCAGTAATATGAGACCACTAATCCTCCACCAAACAATGAGTCAGGTCAGACCTCCCCCCCCCCCCAAAATCCCTTCGTCTATATTCTAGACATTTTCAGGAAATGCTATCGATTTTCAACCTCAAAATTTGTTCCCAAAGCCGTAATTTTTTTTTAATTCCGGCTTTGGGAATAATTTTGCGAGAAAATTTCAATTCCGGCTATCGGAGATATTACTGTACAGTACTGTATGTCCATACCTTGATGTATTTCTTTACACTTGACGACAAAGTGACACGAGTCATGAAACGTTGTGTTGGTTATCCCAGACACTAATGATATAACCTCCAGAGTTTGCTTCCAACACTACACTACCATGAATTTCGGCCAACTTTTCGACAATCTAATCTACCTCAACAATATAAAGGAATTGTCTGACAGGTTGAGAACACCAGTCACATTTAATGAAATACATTTGAGAAGATCTGTCAAGACAGAGTAGAACGTCGATATAACACGAGATACGTTCCAAGAGAGGTCGCTTTAAACCGAGTCCGCACTAAATCAAACTGTTGTTTCAATGGAATAATTAAGTTTGGTACTTGAGAGAATCACAAAATACTAAACAGACTGAGTCTACCCAGATGCACCTCAGCCCATCTCCTAGAATAAACATAACATTGTTTTTTGTAGTCCTATGTTTAAACAAACTCTCATAAATCAACACAGCTAAAGTTATGAGACGTGAAATGGTCTGTTTACTAGCTATCAGCTGATGGGAAGATGGGGGGGAGGGAGGGAGGTGAGGTGATATGTTTGACAGTTGATACCGAGGTCTACTACTTATTTATTTATTTGTCCTTAAGAGTGACTAAGTTTTTTCTTATAAAACGGCACTAAGCTGACCTGGGAGAGTATAATTAACATTGCTGGAATTCTTATACGATAGTGATTAGTTTAAATATAAACATACTATAGTTCGCATTAGACATACAAATTTTAGTTCTAACTAATTTTATTACAAAGGGTTAAAAAATTTATCTCTTGTGCAAAATATATGACGTTTATATTCAAATTATTCGCTGTTTTGCATGGATTCTAGCAATGCAAATTATATTCTCCTAACTTTAGACTGTGATATTATATAAGATAAAAACTGTAAGCCTATAACCACCCAACCCTGGCTGGGTAAATGTGGGAGAGAGGGGGGGGGGGGGGGAGGGAAGAAGTGACATGTTTGACAGTTAAACGCTGAAGGTCTAGTGAAGTATTTATTTGATTATTTATGTCCTTTAAATTGAGTTATTGTTTTTTGGTTATAAAATGTCAGAAGTGACTGGGGAGAATATAATTTACATTGCTGGAATTCTTATAAGATAGTGATTAATTTGAATATAATCATGCTATAGTTTGCACTCGACAAAAATTTTAGTAATCATTTAGTACATTATTTTGGGTACATGTAAAGTACAGCTTTGCCCTTGGGACAGTGTAGCGTGACCAGAGAAACATTTGGCGCGAATTATAAAATATGATGCACCAGACTGACTCGAGCAAAATAAGAAAGATTCGCTTTAAATTAAAACATTGTCCTCAGTTGTGGGTGTCGCTTTAAATCAATAATCTTAAATTGAATCACTTTAAATCGATGTTCTACTGTATAAATATATTATGCAGAATAAGACTTGAAAGGCAACTGAAGATTTTACCAAATAGATTATTTTTTGTCTTTATTGCTATAACTCAATGGAAAATTATACCTTTAGTAGGTTAAGTGAGATCGTTACAAATAACTGTACCTAACAGCAACTGGGTAAATTCATTCTTATACTGTATTTGATTACAGACCATAATTTGATTCGCTTATTAAATTTATGTTCACAATTCGGATTCCCCTCAAATGTTTAACAATTTGTCTTCACACTAATAAATAGGTCATCAAATTGTTTGCTGGAAAGTGTTCACAGTATACACAAAATTCTGAATTCAAACACCTTCTCAAATTATTTGTCTCCTGTAAATAACAACTTTCAAGTTACAATAAGTTCAGGTCATATCTACCGATTCAAGTACTGTTAATTATCTCTAAACCTCCGTATGTTACCAAATACTTGTGCTGTACTTACCCAACTATTCAGTGGTACCCAGGTCGGTACCCGTTGGCATAAGTCACGGAGAATTCTCATCACCATCACACAGCTCTGAAGACCGTTGGCTCTAGCCTGAGGGACATCATGTTTGTAAATAACGACATCGAACCTACTAGTGCTGGTTGGTCCAAGATGGGCATTAATTATTCACTTGATGCACATTTACAAACAACCAAATATCTCATAGACGAACTGGAAGGCACAAAGAAAATGAAGCTCCTATGACAGGGAAAACAATTTAAGTTTAAGCAATTAAGTTACCATTTTCTTTCCATTTCACAAATCTTGAATCCTAAATATGTGCAATTAAATTATAAATAAAAACAGGATATATTGCCCATCTTGTACCAACAAGTGCATAGAGATGAAATAGAACAGACATTGTATACTCCTTTCACTCCATGCACCCACTACAGCCAGCACAATATAGACTTAAAAGTTACAGTAAAGTCCAAAAATCCGGATCCCAGAAATCCAGACCACCCAAGAATCCGGACCTTTCAAAAACTCAAACTTTTTTTTTTTTTTTTAGTTGGCTTTTGTGTGTACTGTACATGCGCATGCGTGACTTCCATAGCTGCACAGTGACAACAAGTGACCATGCGGTCGCCACTTTAAAATGAGCAATCAAACTGTGACAACGTATGTAATATTGCGTCCTAGTCTTTCCATTTACAGAGTACTGTACAGGCCCATAATAATGGCTCCTAAAGTAGATAAACTTCATTGTGTCAAGAGAAAGAACACGTTGAAATTGAGTGACAAATTTGAAATAATTAAGAAACTAGAACGTGGTGTGAGCAATACTGTTCTAATGGAAAAAACGACATTGGAAAGTCTACAATTTATGATATTAAAAAAGGCAAAGAATAAAATTCAAGAATTCACAGATTTTTCTTTAATTGCTCGTTTTGATAAATGAAGCATGCTATATTTACTAATGAAGAAACTATCAAAATGTACCTGTTCATCTCTTCTTTATTCTTCCTTAAATTTGAATTTAAAAAGTACTGCCTGAGAATCAGGAAAATCTAAAAATCCGGACCGACCCAATCCCCAAGCAGGCCGGATTTTTGGACTTCTACTCTATGTTGAACCAGGTTCTTGTATGAACTCTGCTTGGAAACTCCACAAAACAAAGGCTCCACTGCTGTTATACTGATAGCAAACTACTAAGGCACAAGACACACCATTACTGGAACCATGTACTATCATGCACCAAAGTCGTGTCCACTACCCAGCCACAGTGAGGCTTCAAATAACCTTGAGCCTGAAGTTTCATAACAGCTGGGAAAATGCTATGGTCGGCCAACAGATGTCGCCCACTGTAGTGTGTGTGTGTGTGCGTGTGGGGGGGGGGGGGTGGGGGTTAGTCTAGTAACAGGCTGTGTGTAAGTGGAGCATAAGATCGTGAATTCCGCAATCACTGATAACAATAAGAATGTCATGAAATAGTTAATATTATTAAGCATGGTGAGAGATGTGTAATGGGTAAATAAAAGCACTACAACAACCATATCTCTGCCGTTCATGGCTATGACGGTGCGACTGATAGGCACACGAGTAATTAATTCTCCGTCTGTGACTACCAGTAATGGTAGTCACAGAGAATACACAAGTTGTTACCAGGGTTGGTGCCACCCACACCAGGGGAAGGAGGTGATGTCGAACACTGAAACATGCCAAGGTCTCATTCCTACCATCATCGTCACCAACAGCTAAGTCACATTAATTTGTCAGCATAGCCCATGTCGTCCTTATACTATTGCAGGGTGTGCCATGAGTGACAGCAGATATTTGTAGAGGTGAAAGAATATGTGATATTGATTTGAAAATCTTCTATACACATAAGCATTTTTCGGTTTACTTTAGGCGTGAGGTGTGTTGTAAAAATTACGCAGGGCAAAAATTTTGCCATGTTATATTTTATTTTTCTTACCAATTGCAGCCATACTGTGTGCTGTTGTAATCCTTATTGGTGGATTACATAAGGCCTATTAATAGCGTGAAAACCAGATGAAGATACTGTAATGTTCCATAACTTGCATTAAACAACATCATACGTTCACAAGTTCCAACTCCGCGCCTAGCCTCCCCCTCCCCCCCCCCTCTACCCACCCAACTATTAACCCTCATAACTTGAGCATCGTGGGTTACCACACCTAAACACTAATTAACTACTTATTCTCTCCCCACACTCCCCCTCCACCATCCCCCTACTCCACTCCTCCCTCCCCCACCTCTTCCCTTCATCCCTCCCCCAAGACTAACGTCAATCAAACCTTCCATCCCATCACATTACCTTCCCCTGCATTCCCCAACCCCCCTCCCCCTATTCTACCCATGACGACAAATTGGACTACTGTAATGAACACTCACAGAACCGACGACATGGCTCCTCCCCCTTGTATTTAGAGTTAAAACCTTAACAACAAAGGTCAATCCCATGTAACGTGAGCCGGATTAAGATATGTGGAAAAAAAACAAGCAACACCCATGGCCACCCTGCTACCCCAACCTAAAATCATAGCCACCACGTCTCTGTCTCCATCTGTTTCCCTCTATCTATAATAAAAAGTGTAACCCTACTCAGAAAAAATAATGAATGGGCCCTCCAAACAAATTAAAGATGAGGTGCACCCCACCCAAATAGCAATGGGCCCTCCATTTCCTTTCGCCTAACGTAATGTAACCTATTACAGTTATATGTAATCTGGGACGAACATGCCATAGCTGAAAATTGTCAAAGAAATATGTAAAGCAGTGGAAAACCATATATTTTGATTATTGGCGAGGCTAACTACCTATAAACCATTAATATTTGACGATTGGAAAAAGTCCTGGGAAAATGAACCAACAAGTCATAAACTAAAAATGATCTAATTATCAGTTTATCCTTGGTCATCATGAAAACAATCCTCTCGACATCACGAAACTATTGTGAATCGTCTAAGAATTGGGCATACGTCATTGACGCATGGCCAACTCATGTCTTCCCCTAATGGAGCCCCACCTATATGCTCCAACTGCAGAACACAAATAACAGTCCAACATATTCTCATTGAATGTCCTATTTATAATCGGTATCGAACAATGTGCTACACTAACCCTACAATGTAAGATACAGTTGTACCCCGCTTTACGTGGTTTCACTTAACGCGATTCCAAGTCTACGCGGTGCCTTGCCAAAACATAACGTGCTCACATTACGCGGTACGTGAACCCCGTTACGCGGAGTGTGTCTGGCGCGACGCTATTTTTAGATTCGCCCCACCCGCCACCCGCCCGCCTGCCTGCCTGTGCTCCTCGCCTCTCCCTCCTCCTCCTCCTCCCTCCGCTTGGGCAAGCCGCGCGGTAAGGTTGCGCAGTGTGTGTCTTTGTTGCGTTATCACTGACGTCATATGACGTATCGGACTGTGATTGGCCATGCATCCCTACCCCCCCTCTGCTGCTAGCTGTAATTGGCTTAAAGTATTATGACGCAACCACCCCAGGGAGGGAGGGAGGAAAGACGATGCTTGACCTAGCCGCGGCAGTTTCATCCCTCAAGGCCACACCATGTAAACGTGCATCCATTGTTCCGTAAAATGGCTTCCGCCGGACCACCACCCCCAGAAAGAAACCTTTCCTTACCTGGATGCAGCGGCACTAAGCCAAAGAAGACACAACGTTCCTTAAGCTACGAGGTGAAGTATACCATCATCCAAGAGTTGGAGAAAGGAACAAGGCAGGTTGATTTGGCGCGCCAGCATGGTGTGAATGAATCTACGATTCGAACAATAAAGAACAATGCAGCCAAGATAAAGGAGCACATGAAGATCACAAAGTCTACAGGTGCTTCTATGATCAAGAATTTTCACAACCAGGTGCTTCTCAAGGCAGAAAAATTACTTGTGGTACTTGGTGCGTCAGGCGCGACAGAAAATGGCGGTCAACACGTGCTCTGTAAAGGACTACGCACGTGAACTGTACATGGCAGTGGCACGAAAGATGGGAATTACAGAGCCCAAACCCTTTAATGCTTCCTCTGGGTGGTTACAGAGGTTTAAGATCCGGAACAAGACCACCAATATAAACATTGGTGGTGAAGAAGCGAGTGCTGACCGTGCTGCGGCTCGGGAATTTCCTCCGTTTTTACGTGAGATTATGGAGGAAGGACAGTACGGTGACGACCAGGTGTTTAACATGGACGAATCTGGTCTTTTCTGGAAAAAGCTACCTTCCAAGTCCATCGTTGTAAAGAATGCCAGCAGGATTCGGGGCCGGAAGATGCAGAAGGAACGCATCACCATCCTGTTTACCACCAATGCCTCCGGTAACTGTAAGCTCAAGTTATCGGTGATCCACACAGCACGCAAGCCGCACGCCTACAAAACCATGGACATGACCAAGCTAAATGTCCACTAGCTGACCGCATGTAAGGCGTGGATGTTCTCTACACTGTCCCTCTCCTGGTTTGATGACTGTTTTGTTCCCGATGTAAAGAAATTCTGTGAGCGACAGAATGTGCCATTCAATATTTTGTTGCTGCTGGACAACGCACCAGGACACTCGCCCCTACTGTTAGATCATCACCCCAATGTAAAAGTGGTCTTCCTTCCTCCCAACACTACATCTATATTACAGCCCATGGACCAAGAGTTAATCTGTAATGTAAAAGCTGCAGTCTCAACAAAAAAATTCAAACTCCTGAACGACTACACCAACACCAGGGAAGAGTTGCGTAACCTGAGTGACACCACCACCGATAGCAAGGGCGAAGAAGATGAGGATCAACAGTTGGCACAGCAAAAAATACTGTTCAACCAATTCTGGAGAGTATTTAACATCAAGAAAGCTGTGGACATCTTGGTGGAGTCATGGGATCAGCTGTCTATTGCTACAATTCGTCACGCATGGAGACATGTGTTGCATGGAATACCAGGTGAGAGGAGGAGTCAATCTGTGACTGGTGAGGTTCAGAATGTTGCAGTAGCAGTGGACCTTGCCAGAGAAGCTGTGCAGACTGTTACAGTTCCAGGCTTCTCCGAGACCACCAACGACGACATCCTGGAGATGATCAGAGATCCTGAAGTGACTGCCGACGAGATGTTGGAAGAAGATCACGTCAGTGAAGAGGAGGAAGAAGGTGCGTCATTCTCCGAAGAACACAGTTTAACTCATAGTGATATTAAGGGTGCCATGGAGTGTGCAGAGAAAATGAAGTCCTTCCTTTCCCGCGACAATGACGATGACCGCTATGAAGTCTTCCATACCCGGCTGGTGCAGGCTATGGAGCCGTACATCACGGTTTATCACGACAACATAAACACCAGCCGTCAAAAAAGCATAACCGAGTTCTTCGCCCGCAACCCACCACAGCCAGCCCAAGCCAATGATAGTGAGTGAAGATGATTTTGAGGGATTTGTCAGGGAAGCCCTGACAACTGTAAGTGACAGTGATGGTGCTTCACCTAGTAATGGTGATTCACCTGAGGGCCAGTAATCTGCCCTCTGCCTCGGAACCAGCCTCCATCCCCGTATGCCGACCCATCTCTTCTACTACCGTAAGTGTTCCACCTAAGTTTTAGTTTTTCTAACCTAACCTTTATTTTTCCTATGTTAACCTTTATTTTTCCTAACCTAACCTCTTCTATATTACTTGTTTTTTCATACCATCATATAGTTAAGATATAATTTTTACTACAACATAGTTGTGTGTCATCAAAAAGTGGAGTTTGGGGGTCGGCCCGGACTCCATTTCAATTAATCCCATATGTTATGTTATTCACTTTACGCGGGACCCTCCGGGTTACATTAACCGCGTAAAGTGAGGGTTAACTGTACGCGGTGCCTCGCCAGAACCAAACTTTCACTCAACGCGGTATATCTACCCATATACGCGCAGAGTGTCCGGCTCGAGACGCTATTTTTAGATTCGCCCCACCCGCTACTCCCGCCTGCCTCGCCTCTCCCTCCCTTCGCCTGGGCAAGCCACGCTGTAAGGTTGCAGTGTGTGTCTTCTACTAACGCAAGTGTTACACCTAACTTTTAGTTTTCCTAACCTAACCTTTATTTTTCCTAACCTAACCTCTTCTATATTACTTGTTTGTTCATACCATCATAAAGTTAAGATAAAATTTTTACTACAACATAGTTGTGTGTCGTCAAAAAGTGGAGTTTGGGGGTCGGGCCAGTCTCTATTGGAATTAATCCCATATGTTGTTGTTCACTTAACGCGGTACCCTGTGGGTTCAATTAACCGCGCAAAGCGGGGTACAGCTGTATTTTAGCAGAGATCCCCAAATTTTCCCTAAGTTCAGTTTTGACCTTTTTGAAATACAGTCGGCCCTTAACATACGCGGGTTTAGAATACACGGATTTGCAAATACGCGGATTGCCCCGCCAGAGGAATATTCTGTACATTGAAGTAATTGAAGCACATTCAAATCGCGCGCCATTCAACTCGAGCGCGGCACCGAACACGGGACACCGCCCACTCCCGCAACCTCACACACACACACGCATAGCTTTCCCTCACTCAGTCAGTCTCGCTGTAACCACGCTTGTGTTGACATCAGCATTGTAGTTGCAAAAATATTACATTTCTGTGAATGTATTATATCAAGCACAGTATGAATAGAATATCACTAATATAACAGTATTTTAACCGAAAACTACCAAAAAACGAATAACATATCTTGAACATCGAAAGGTTAGGTAAAGTCTTTTGTTTTCATGTAGTTTATCCTAATTTACATTGAAATATATTATGTTTCAGCAAAACTATTATTTATTTCTGAGAATATGGAAATGTAATATTTTTTGCTGAAATGACATACGTACTGCAGTGGCAAGTGACGAAAGCAATGACTTTCGCTTTCTTTCGTTCAAAAGATGTTACCGTAATCACATTTCGAATGGTTTTCAGTTAAAAAACTGTTGAATTACAATAATATTCCATCCTAATTCACTTGTGATGCAACAGTTTTTTTAACTGAAAACCATTCGAAAAGCGATTACAGTAACATGTTTTGAACGAAAGAAAGCGAAAGTCAATGTTTTCGTCACGATTTTATCCCACTTTCCATTGTAATACGTACGTCATTTCAGCAAAAATAAAAAATTTCCGTGAATGTAGTATATCAAGCACAGTATGAATAGAATATCATTGTAATATAACAGTATTTTAACCGAAAACTATTAAAAAAATGAGTAACATCTCTTGAACATCGGAAGATTAGGTAAAGTCTTTTGTTTTCGTCATGTATTTTATACTATTTTACATTGAAATAGAACACGTTTCAGCAAAACTACTACTATTTATTTCTGAGAATATATTCATTCAGGCGCAGTTTAGGTAAAATATACGTGTGATGTAACAGTTTTTTAACTGAAAACGATTCGAAAAACACGTTCCCTCTAGCCCTGTTCAAGGAGAAGACTGTGAGGAGCTGTTTGGTGTTGAAGATGATGACAAGGAAAATGATTTTGATGGATTTTAATGAAAATATTCAGAAATATGGTATCGTAGTATTTATTCAAGTCAATTAGGATAGAATATTATTGTCATACAACAGTAGTGACGATGTGGAGGAGGCGGAGGGATAGAGCGGGGAGGAGTGCTGACTGGCGGGAGCAGGGACAAGCGGAGATGCCAGTACATTACGGGTGTACAGTATTACCGGTAATTGTTTTTATAGCTCTTTTTGCATTTTAATATTAAATACTGTACATTACTTTTCAACAAAACTACTATTCATTTCTGAGAACAAGGAAATGTATTATTTTTGCTGAAATGATGTATGTATTACAGTGGAAAGTGGGATAAAATTGTGACGAAAGCAATGACTTTCTCTTTCTTTCGTTCAAAAGATGTTACCGTAATCGCTTTTCGAATGCTTTTCAGTTGTGGGATTATAAGGCTAATGATAGGATAGAATATTATTGTAATACAGTACAAGTACAATAGTTTTTTAACTGAAAACCATTCGAAAAGCGATTTCAGTAAAATCTTTTGAATAACGAAAGAAAGCGAAAGTCATTGTTTTCGCCATGATTTTATTCCACTTTCCACTGTAATATGTACGTCATTCCAGCAAAAATATTATATTTCCATATTTATTTCTGAGAATACGTATACAGTGACCCCTCGTTTAACGAACGCCTCGGTTAACGAACTGCCTTCCATAAGGATCTTCAGTTCGGTTAACGAACAAAAATTCGGTTAACGAATTTCTTACAAACCGACCTCAACATGTTTTCGCTTGCACTGACCGGGCAACCAGCTTTAGTATCAGTCCACCAATACATTAATCGGTTCTAGGGCTTAAATTCCTTACTATTTTAGTAAATATCAAGAAGTTTATACTATTCAATAATTTTAAAAGTTTAATATTCAATTTTTTAGTCATTTTAACGATTATTGAACATGATTGAAGGTAAAGTGACTAGCTTAACGCGCGGCATCCAGCCTCTTAACACAGCAAACAGGCGTTAGTCTCTCTCTGTTTTCACTGGAGGTAACATCTCGCTTGAGACTCTCTTCAACTAAACACTTTTTTTCTGTGTTTCCAAGCAAATTATTGGTCATTTTGAAATATATTTTACATATTGACAATATATAATGCAGTGCAGTGTTGATTTAAAGAAAATAATCTTGAATTACACCAAGAGAGCTAAAATTTTATGGGTGAAATGGCGCCATGGGGTGACTTCTCTTCCACCCCAATGCCTTCTCTTCTTCCTTCTCCTCCACCCCCATTCTAAATCCCATCATCATCATCATCATCATCATCATCATCCAGGAGCCTTCTACAAACACACCTCAAAGTAAGTGAACTTTTCTACCTTTTTTGTGGAATTTAGGAAATTTTCAGTGAGCTGGAACCAATTACCCAAAAACCCATTGAAACAATGGTTTCGGTTAACGAACTTTTCGGTTAACAAACGACCTTCTGGAACGGATTGAGGTCGTTAACCGACGGGTCACTGTATTCATTCAGTCACAGTTAAGGTAAAATATACTTGTGTTGTAACATTTTAATGAAAATACGGTATTGTAGTTTTCTTTTGTTTGAAATTTAATTAACAAAGATTGATGTTTCAAATGTAATGAACAAAAATTTATGTACAGTATCTATAAATAAACTTTAATAAATGAATACATTATGTTTTACATCGTCCTGTGCTACCATACCATGGATTTGGCTACTTTGGGCTTGCTATGATGACGCAAAAGATCTGCCCTGGCAACTGTACCGACACTCACAGCTGGTGGTGCGTTGGTGCATTGTTTACTAGTAGTTACTGGTACCCGGTAAATATTTTTCAACCTAACGAAACTATTACCCGTTTAGAGGTCGACCCCCAACTTTTTGCCAAATAATTTGGTCTTAAAAACTCGAACTACACACAGGTATATAAGGTAAATAAGGACATGGGGGCCAGGTTTTTTTTTTTAGTGGGCATTGAAATGCTCATGATGTTTAACACACAATATTAACGGTAACTGAGCACACTCCAAAATGTATCAAGCTTGCATATTGTGGTGGGGTGTTTAAACACTGGAACTTGGAAGAATTGGAACAGTCACCTAGATTAAGTCTGAACACTATTTTACAATACAGTTGTACCCCACTTAACGCGGTCAATAAAACCCAGAGGGTACCGTGTTAAGTGAAAACCAGGTTAAGTGAACAACAGAACATATGGGATTAATTCCAATAGAAACTGGCCCATCCCCAAACTCCACTTTTTCCGACACAATACCTATGTTCTAGTAAAAATAACATCTTAATTTTATGATGGTACATGCACACAATTAATATTTAAGAGAAATAGAGAAATACAGTCGCCAATTTAATGTCCATTTAAATAATGGACTCGACTCCCTCTTCTCACAGTACACTCACTGGCTCTTCCCTCTGAGAAATTTTGGGGGGAAAACCAGGTATAGTAATAAATAATTCCTGAAACAAAAGTTAGGATAATATAATTGACATTGCTGGATTCCTTGTAAGACTAGGAATATTTTGAATATAAATGTCATATATTTTACACAAAAGATAACAATTTACTCCGAGTAAACATTACATCTAAAATTTGTATGTCTAATGCAAAATCTATGATGTTTATATTCAAAATGATCACCAAATTGTAAGAATTCCAGCAATGTAAATTATATTCTGGCCGGGTAATTTGTATGAATTTTATTAGCTAAAACAAATATCTACAGTTAAAAAAAAAAAAAAATATTCTTCACAACACTATCTGTCAATCAAAGTACCCCACCTTGCCTCCCCCCTCTTCCAACCACGCGGTCAGTCCCAACCCTCCCCCCCCACCCCCCACCAATCCTCCCTTCAAGAGATGTTGGGTGAAAAACTAAATTTTAACATTTAGTATTAAATAATACCTCAGATTAAAGTTAGGATAATATAATTGACATTGCTGGATTCATTGTAAGACCAGGAATATTTTGAATATAAATGTCATATATTTTACACAAGAGATAACATATTTACTCAAGAGTAAACATTACATCTAAAATTTGTACGTCTAATGCGAAATCTATGATGTTTATATTCAAAATGATCATCAAATTATAAGAATTCCAGCAATGTAAATTATATTCTGACCGGGTAATTTGTATGAATTTTATGAGCTAAAACAAATATCTTCAGTTAATAAAAAAAAAAAAATATTCTTCACACTGTAACAAATGGTCGGTCTGCCCCCCCCCCCCCCCCCCAACCTTGTCCCTACCAGATGTGTGGGAAAACCAGAATATTTACCTTTTTAGTAATAAATAATACCTCAAACTAAAGTTAGGATAATATAATTGACATTGCTGGATTCCTTGAAAGCCCAGGAATATTTTGAATACAAATGTCATATATTTTGCACAAAAAATAACATATTTACTCAGAATAAACTTTATATCTAAAATTTGTACGTCTAATGCGAAATCTATGATGTTTATATTCAAAATGATCATCATATTGTAAGAATTCCAGCAATGTAAATTATATTCTGGCTGGGTAATTTGTATGAATTTTATGAGCTAAAACAGGCAGTCAGGCAGGGTAGGGGGTGGGGCGAATCTAAAAATAGCTCTGGAGCCGGACACTCACCGCTAATACGTGGAAAAAACCCCCGTTAAGTGAAAGTTCAGCTCTGGCAGGCACTGCGTATACGGTAAAACGCGCTAAGTGAAACCGCGTTAGGCGGGGAAATACTGTACTGATAACTTTTTCACTCCACTCTTTTTAACATAAGTATATAATTATATAATATTGCATATTATCACAAATATTTATTAAGCAAAGGATGGGTGGAATATAAATAAATATTACCATAATCTCTTTGTCGGAATAAGTACAAAATTGTGACGTGGTCGCTGAATAAAACAAGCTGACCAAGGCCCTTCACCCTGATCCTTGCAAATTTCACTTTTATTGTTATTATATTCCATTCTTTAAAATAACATTGTGACCTGAGCTGCAATAAGCACCCAGGGCACTGCACCTGTTCCATGAATTTGTAACCATAAAGAAACAACTGTAAGACAAAACGTAGTTAAAAAGGCAGCTTGAAATTATGGTGGTATAAATAATAAATAAACCTGCCTCTCATCCAGACCCCACCTCCTCTATCCCCCCTCCCCCCCCACACAAAATACAGTGGGCGACATCTGTTGACCGACCATAGCATTTCCCCCAGCTGTTTCGAAACTTCAGACTCAAGGCTATTCGAAGCCTCACTGTGGATGGGTAGTGGACACGACTTTGGTGCACGATAGTACAGCTCCTTTCCATAACGAAGCAAAGTCCTCCTGTGCTTTCCAGCCTCATGCATTTTCTTGTAGGCTAGGCCCACAATGAGACACCTCCATGAATGGGTAAAAGGGTATTGCTGTGAGGTAGCTGTAAAGGAGTGGGGTGGGGCAGGGATAAGGGGCATCTTTGGGGAAAAGGGATTCTACTATCTTGCCTCATATACCGATGAGGTGAAAGGTAGTAGGTCAAAACATCACTACCTCACGGCACACCAACCACAATCAGGGAGTAGTTAAGGGGGGCAATAGATTCTTCTTTTCCTAGCTAAAGATTGATCATGAAATTTAAAGGGAAAAATAAAAATAAAATAAAATTCACCATGATATGAATGAAATACAGGCTCTTTCCATCACTGTCCAAACCCTACAAACTGGCAGCTGTGAAAGATTGAGTACACTCTGAAAATCAGCATGAAAATGACCAACTCAGCAAGTTGAAAATGAGAAAGATCAAAACTAAGAAAGGCAATTATTGCCAAAAGCATGAGGATCTTCTGGTGCAGAACCTTGCTAAGTCTCCATCCATGCTGATTTCCAGAATGTGCATTATAAAAACAAACAGGTGGCAGCTAATCAAGGTTGCACAGTAAAGGCAAAAACCTGACATGACCTAAAACTAGCCTATCAGTTTCTAACCCAACCCACCCACACATCTCCATAAGGCTGAAAAGTTTGAGGGAGGCTAGGCTAGCCTGCTCCTTCACATTTATTCAAAGTAATGGAAGGAACATCCTACCCTCATTTAACCCTCAGATGAAAGGGTTGCAAACCTGGAACCACGTGGCATGGTTGATGGCGGCAAGAGCGTCCAGACATTTCTGCGTGTCGAGCGCATCTGGAGGATCCTTGGCGGCGGTCACCTGGGAGTCTAAAATACAACAACACAGCTTCCGTCACACACTCGCGCCACACCCACCCGCCATCGTCCTCTCACCACCCACCACCTCTGCCTGCACATGTAAACTTCACAACAGCCTAGCACCATGACGGTGTAGGCAGAGGGTAAACAGGAAGCCAGGCAGTCTATAACCGAGTGCTTTACTTTAAATAATTTAAAATTTCAAAGCTATGTGTAAGATTCCTTGGCAAATATTGAGCAAAGAAATTTGAGTACAATATATGGTAGCTATTGACAAGTATTAATTAAAAATAAAGAATAAGACAGCTAAGACTGCTCTAGGTCTGTGTTCCCAGGGATGGTGGAGATTGGGTCAGGTGTGGCAAATGGGCAACTCTTCCCCTCTGCAGTACAAGAGAGCCACAATGTTCATGCCTGGTGTCAAGGCACAGACTTAACTGAAAAAAGTATAGTACAGTTTAGATTGAGGTCAAAAGCTGACTGCAAGAAAGTAATTCTCTTGTCCAGTGTCTCTTTATATGGCCCTTTACTCATTCCATTTACAGATGACCATCAAGACAGAGAGGGGAAAGTTATCACTTAGTGAACCAGGGGCCAGCAATGCTTAATTTACATAAAAAATAAATTAAGTTGGTCACAAAATAGGGCCTACTAAACAATGTGTCCCCTGGTCTCCATGTTAAGCAGTATAAGAGACTAGTGTTGGTAGCATTTTCATCACAATTACTTGAGATCACAAAGTCCATAATTTTGCTCATTTCAACATGAAAAAAGCATAGTGCTCTGTGATGAAAACCTTGACTTCCCCTAGTTAGAAAAGTCTTTCAATGGATACTGAGATATTCTGTCAAGATAAATGGGAGTAAGGGAAACAAAAGTGATAAAAAATTGATAGGGAGAGATTCATACTGAAAAATCAGTTTAAATGAAAGAAAAAGATTAGGAAAAAAATTGAAGACAGAATAATTTACTCAATCCAAATAAAAGACTTCCTTCTTAACCTGTCTCTGTAGACAATCAGGCGATGATTTTTGCCTGTTTGTGTTACCTCCATCATGAAGAAGCTGTTCCCTCATAATGGGAGAAGTTAGGGTCACATTCACCGAAATCCGCTGCTCTCCAATATTCTGTACAACTAATGCTGCTTCTTCCACGACTCTCTGTATCTCATACTTGTCTTCCGGTGCCACCACCTTAAACAATTAAAAGAAATATTACTGCTGTCAACCCCTACAATAGGTAGACTATACTGTATTATAACTCAAAAGTTGCCTTGAACCAGTAGTGGTAAAATTTGTAACTGGAGGCTGGGAAAAATAAATATATGTCCTAATATCCATTTAACAACACCTACATCCCAGTTACTGACAATCACATTGCATGTAAAGTGTTAAATGCTTATAATGTGTCCAATGAAGTAGGAGGAATATGCTATTAAGAAATAGTAGTACCAATAGTAGCGCATAAAAGATATAAAGTTGAAAAATATCTATATACCATATAAAAATTAATTTAGAAAATATCATTCATGTTGCAAAATCAATGAGAAATGTTTTGATTCACTTTGCAGCATTCTCATAGCCCTGAAAGTAAATGTGCAAGATGCAAATGATTAAATATCATACTATGATGAAACATTCAACTAACTACACTTCACTAGTGGTATACCTAGCAGCTGAATGAAAAAAAATATATATACAGTATACAATTCAGAGAGATAAGTGTATACTGCATGCCCTTAAAATTCGTGTGTGTGTGTGTGCGTGTGTGTGTAATAATAATAATAATAATAATAATTAACGGTTTATTGAAAGAACTTGGCAGCCAGAAGGCTGAAAATATACAGTTACATATTTGGGGAATGGGTTTCAAATTACAAATAATATACAAGTAACATAAGTGATACAAATAAGATATATAATAACTGGATGGGGAAAAGCTCAAACTACAGTTCATTTCAACATAGTTACAGTGCAAGGAGTAGTGTTTACTGGGAGTGAATACACTGGTTTATTACAAGTTATTGATAATTTTTACAATGGTTGGGACTGGGCTGTTCTTATAGCGATCAGTTCGTGCACGTAGGGGCTGGATGCGGTTGTGGTGTCGAACAGCAATTCTCGGGCTAGGGATCTCAGGTGGTAGTAGGAGCCGGTGTCGAGGATGGTGTAGAAGCTTCTTACCAAATTTGCAGATGAGGTCGCGGTGATGGTCAGTGAGAGTCGAAAGGGTCAGTGTGTTGAGCGCTTCTTGATATGTGTGTGTGTGTGTATGTGTGTGTTTTAGATTCTCAAAATGGCTGTGAATAACAATTGTTGCCATGCGGGGGGGGGGGGGGCTGTCTAGGGGATTACTTTTGTGCAAAGAAATGTATATTCCCTTTGTGTTTGCCCTTAGGACACACACAAAACACATACAAATAAATAATAAAGGGGAAAATCCTCTCATAAATAATCAGACACAAGACAACAAACTTTCAACTCCATTCTTTGTTATTAAAGTTAACTTTAATAACAAAGCTGTACATGCCTGGGTGTAATAAGTATTCATACTAGGTGCTTTTATGTGTCAACACTCACATGCCTTGATTCACTGCACATGCATATTTTCCCCTGTGAGTATTTATCAATCTGCTGGCAGCCACATGATTTTTTTTTAATGAATGTACAGTCGGGGTTCAAAAGTTTTCTACCACCCAAAATGAAGCAGCATTGACCCGACATGAGATACAACAGTCAGGGTAAGTCAGTTCAGAGACTGTTTCACCACAGGGAGGAACTTTTGTCCCCAACACAGAGGTGGATATCTTGGAATACATCTTCACATGTATAGTATCATTACTGTATCTTATAGAAAGGAGAATATATCATCCACATGTGGATACAACATAAGCATCTCTCTGTGGGTGCAGTGTACATATTAGGTGAACAAATCTGTGAGTGTGAACAGCCAACTACCCTCAAATGTATATCAAAGTGCAAGGGCACAAGCAAATGTGAAGATAAATAAGTATGCACATCCATGAACTTGTTTATAAAGCTAACTAAGCATATGCATATATCTGGAGACAAGGTTCTAATCACAGCAAATGTGTTGGGTGGTGGCACGTTAAACATGTGAATAACCTTATGTACACAGGTGTGTTTCACACACTACCAACCAGTGTGAAGTTGTACTATGTCACTCCTAAAATGGTTTGTGAAATTTGAGAGGCATCAAGTGCACAAGAACTCTAACTCACCGCTAGCTGTTTTGGGAGATTATCTGCAACGCTGTCTAATAGAGTCCGTGTAGGTTTATCTCCACAGAGCACCACCAACTGCACACTAGTGTCTCCTCGCAACAGGAGTTCATTTGCTAAAATACCCACTCGCATCACATCCTTCAGCATTCGAGGTGGACAATCCTCCTTCTTTTCACTAAAAACAGAAGAAAAAATATTTATTAAAAGTATATACTTTATACTTTATAATTTGGATACCATTTTGACATGTTTGTTTACAAAACACAAGTGCGACAGCAATTCACAGTCCACACACACATGCAGCCCTCCCTACTGTAGCTATGATCGTTCACAACCAGTTTATAATGAACACTTTCAGTCCTCCTTCCCAACCACAATCGTTCTTATTAAATTTCTCACATTTTTTTTTAATAATAACAAGAATTCCATAGATAGCAACGTTCACCTGTTTTATCTTACTGATCCAATTGGAGCAGAAACTACCCATGACAACACTTGGAAAAAATTGCTCAATTTCTGGCTCCCAAATTCGCTTCAAATTAATTGCTCATAAATGTGCTCGTGTTATGGCGGCTTAAGTCTCCAACCCCCTACCCCCCCCCCCTCTCCATACACAGTCTATACACTTTATTGTGTTACCAGATTCAAAATCAATGTTGAAGGATATTCTCAAGAACTTGTTTAATTTAAGGTGGTGTGTAAGACCTGGCAAACGCACTAAAACACACTCTCTTCACTTGTGGTCATTCATGTATTTTTAATGCTATCCTGTTATGCTTTGTTAAGACACTCTCCCTCCACAACAATGTCCTATATCTAATTTAGCCCTGTAACTTTTTAGATATGCAGTGCTTCCCTAGTAACTATTATATCCTGATGCTTCCTGGATGCCCGGTCCTCTCAACTCTTATACTGTACATCCTTTACCCCCATCCTTAATCTCCTCCTTGGCCTCCTCCTTTTCTCCAAGCATCCAACTTGAATTATATATACATTCTCACATCTTTTACTCTCCATTACCGTAACACATCCAAACATATTGTGCGTGTTATACAAGGAGAATTAACCCGTCTTATAATTCGACGAAGCTAAATAACTTACTGTAGATTAACCTTTATAGACTTATAATAAAAACTAATATCTTACCCATCCTTTTTATCATCATCTCCTTTAGGATCTTCTTCTTTTACTTCATTTTTAGCCTTTGGCATAACCTGCTGTTCCTTGGGGGCATCTACCTCTGCCAAGTAGTCAGACACCATTTTCAGAGCCTTTTCTGTGTTGGACACAATCTTCTGGATAGCCCCGAGCTCCTCCTCTTTGGGATATATTTCTGCATGCTTTGCTAGAACATGGCGATCATCACTAAAATCTGGTCTGCGCATAGGCTGTGGGAGGAGAAATGTTTATATGTATGAGAACTTTACAATGGAGAGTTACTGGGAATTGGAAGCTACTGCATACATCTGAGCCATACCCCCCCACCCCCCCAGACATACACACGACTCCAGGTCTTAATAAATAAAAACTTCAATTATAAAGTTGGGAAAAGGGGGGCAGGCTTATTCTAACATGCAAAACCAATGATTTTATACAGTGGCACTTTGCTTTAACTCAAAACTTGCTAATGATCCTAATCTGATAAATTTGGTAACACAATCACCACAATCACACACAAAATGAGGGACTTGCAACATTCACACATAAAATACCCTACCAATCAATTTTTTTATATAATATATCGAGTCAATAAATATATTATACCAACACAAACATCCTATGGTTGTTTGCAAAAAAATTAATTACAGAATCAACAACCAGAAGAGTATATAGACCTTGAATAAATGCACCCAGACAGCCTTTACTCCCAAATTTTTCTTGCCATATGCCTTCCAAGGTGAATATTGCTAAAATATTTCATGAAATACTTACTAAATAATCTATTATGGTTTGGATTCTATAAAACTGAATCAAAAGTATTCCTAATATTGAAGACTATCCAATTAAAGAGTACTTCAATTACTCTCACTTTGTTTATACAAAAACTTTCCCATTACTGAAGGATATTTACACTCAAACACGGTGGTCCTGGTTTCCGGAATACATCCCAGTTAGCAAACATACATACAGTATGAGGTCTGGGAATAAGAAGGAATAAACAAAAGGCAAGAATGCACAAATGCAAGATGAGATAAAATAAAAAGGTATCATCACTTACTAACTGGATATACAACATAAATTGAGAGAAAGTAAATCACAAACACTGTGATGCACAAAACAAAAGAAACACAAGGAAAAAATACAAAAAATACTGTAGTCCCCCTCTCCCCCAACATAATTTCTGGTCCCATGATGCTTCCACCAAATGACCAAAGCCAACCAACTACCCTGACATGGCCACCCTTCAGACATGTGCAAACCAATACAGTACTTAATTTAGTGTGAATGTCTTATCTAACCTATGGAAGAGCCTGGGTAAATAATAACCTTCATGATAAAATAATGAAGCTGAGAAAGGAGATTGAAGTAGCAAACGGCTAATAACAGATTTTCAAACAGAAAAAGTCTCTACTAAGTCAATATAATACAATAAAATACACCATTATCAATTCAATCTGGCATGTTCGAACCTGGCTGTCAGAAAATATATTGAACTCTAACATTAAGATTCATTTTCTTCAAATCACCAAATTTTCTTAATTATTCTTGTGATCACTTTGAAATTTAAAGGGGTCTTTTAGGTTTCCTCACAAAATGAAAACTTTGGGGATACCACTCACCAAAACAAAAATTTGTGGTCATGGATAAAAATTTCAATTTACCACAGTAAAGAGACTTTAGTAAGCTTGCATAATTCTCCGAGTGGTTCAGTTTGTGATAGTTAAAATCCTTATTCCAGGGTCTCCACACAGGCATGACCCCTCATTCTCTTTCTTTCACCTTTGAAAAATGCAATCCAGTCAATATCTTTTTAGCTGATACAGAATAGGACACATTAAAGCAAAAGCACGTGCCTCCACTACACTAGTGCCAAAATAAATTTGGCAGAAAATCTAATCAGGTAATCCAAGAATGTTCTTAAAGAAAAAACAGTAATTCTGGGGAGCATTTGGATAATTCTGCCTACACATTTGGGCGAGATATACAGTACTGTTTATGTACAGAGCAAATAATTTTGACCCATATATAGAGCAAGGCAAAAAATAAATAAAATAAAAAAAAATACTCTACAGGCTGACCTTGAAATTTTGGGCTAATTGGTATCCCACAGTGGCCAAATTTTCAAAAGGCATGGATTTGTGAGATAAGCATTAAAAAGAAAAATTTGCTAATCATATGTTGAAAAACTAAATATTTATTGTTTCAAAGTTAAACCACAATGCAATATTTATTGGACAGTTTTTTAATACATTATACTCTATATAAATGGTATTCAAAGTTAAATGATTTACTGAGTAATAGGTTGGTCTGATGTGAAACAAATTCAAATTGCATGTAAAAAACTGACCAAAATTACTGATAGAGAATCAAATTTATACAAGGAATATCATAAAATACAATACAGGTTGTACCTCTCTAGTCAAGCATTCTGTGGTCCGGAAACTCCCGTCATCCGGAACGATTTTAGTTTTTCCAGTAAGTAGATAGGCAGCTTTCTTTTATTTTTTTTTTTATCTGAATTATTATTATTATTACAGGAGTATTAAATTTTTGCCCCTCAGGCCCTAATGTGGGTCAGTGACCTATTCCCGGGTGGGCTAATCCCCTTAATAAAAAAAAAAAAGCCGCGGGAAATTAAGGTTTGTTTACATCCGGCAGTTCGGCTGCACTCTCTCTCTCTCTCTCTGCTTGTCTATACAGAGTACAACATTTAACCCTTCAATATATAAGAGCAGTAAATAAGTGTTGCTTTCATATTCTTATGTAGAGTAATGACGATATATTTTCACATGTGCACACTTACATACGAGCAGTCTCACTTTTTTTTTTTACCATTAATGGTTAGCTACTTATATTGTTCCATTTATTAACATTAAATAACATTACAGGTACTTCAAGCAACCATATTCATTTTTTTACATTAATTTTACTACAGATAAACTCAGGTTCTTATTTTCTTCAGTTTTATATGTAGAACCAATCAGTCACTGGTTTCGTAAGCTTTAACATAAACAATGCCGGCAGCCGTCTCGTTTCCTCTAATATTCCACGTATTATTAATAAATTGTACAGTTGGTCCTCGTATTACGCGGTTAATGTAACCCGGAGGGTACCGCGGAAAGTGAGAAACGCGTAAAGTGAATAACATAACATATGGGATTAATTGAAATGGAGTCCGGGCCGATCCCCAAACTCCACTTTTTGACGACACACAACTATGTTGTAGTAAAAATTTTATCTTAACTTTATGATGGCATGCACACACAATTAATAATTAAGAGAAATATCAATAATATTAGGTTTCTTAACACTTACATTAGTAGAAAAGATGGCTGGGCACACGGGGATGGGCGGTTGGTTCCGAGGCAGAGGGCAGGTTATTGGCCCTCACCTGTATTACTTGTATCACTTGTATCACTATCCACCACAGAGTCTTGCAGGGCCTCTTTGTCAAACCCCCCAAAGTTCATATAAGTCCATATCCTCACTATAATTATCACTATCACTGACTTGGGCCGGCTGTAGTGGGTGGCGGGTGAAGAACTCGGTAATGTTTTGATGACTGGGCGACCTTGTGCGCACCATTTTCGCGCCTCTTACACAACATGGCGGATGGCGGGAAGTTTGGATCCAAAAATGGCGCGGCTTGCCAGCCGCTCTCCGCGTAATGGGGTTCACGACCGCGGAATGTGAAAATGTTAGGTTCTGGCAAGGCACCGCTTTAACGGTGAAACGCGGATTGTGGGACAGCGTAATAGGAGGACCAACTGTATTGCTAATTTTGCACACACGTCCATTAATTCAATAAAAAAAATTCAGAAACATTAATTAAAATATATATGAACAGTAAATAAGTGTTGCTTTCATATTCTTATGTAAAGTAATGATATGTTTTCACGTGTGGGCATGCGCACTTACATAAGCGATCACTCTTTTTTCTTTACCATTATCGTTAGCTACTTCTATTGTTCCATTTATTAACATTAAATAACATTACTTAAAATAACCATATTAATTTTACTACAGCTACAACCAAGGTCTTATTTTCTTCAGTTTTATATGTAGAACCAGTCAGTCACTGGTTTTGTAATCAACGAATACAATGCTGTGTCATTTCCTCATGTGTTTTAATATTCTACGTATTATTAATGAATTGTATTGGTCATTTTGCACACATAAACATTAATTCAATAAAAAAGACATTCAGTAATAAACAATAATGAATCTTTTGTACATAAGAGAAATGACGCTGTTTACACGATTATGCACGTCGTCTGCACGTTGGCGGGCCGTTCAAACCCGTCAAAATTCAAGTTTCCACCGTCAAAATTTTTATTTATTTATTTTTTTGTGTTCCAATAAAATACGTTAAGAATTAAAAACTCGCGAAATTTGAGAAGCTACTATACGACATTTAACCCTTCAATATGTCTTCAAAGAGACCATGATGCAGAGAAAGTGGTGCTAGTGCTTCCAGGCATAAGCACAAGTCACTATCTATCCAGGAAAAGGGTGAATTTCCATGGTTCGGCACCGGTCAGGTCCCGAGGTTGCCGGACTAGAGAGGTACAACCTGTAGTACCTATTTTATGTACAAAAAATAGCTCCCTCTGCAGTCAAACCATCACCTGGGCAACACAAACCAATTAAGTGAGGCAGTCAACCAAGTGACTCACAGATATGTGGCTGCTGTGTGTATACTGTGATGTCACATTGGGGGTGGGAGAGCACAGCAACAGTTACAACCCACTGCCTCCACACACACACCCATCCATGCTCTTCACTTTTCTTGTTTTACAGTTTTATATTATATTTTCTTTATATTCAAGCCACATCATTTATATAGAATGGAATAAGTGTTGAAGAACTCCGCTTCTCCACAGATGCGTGCATTTTCAGAAGAACTTAAATTTCAAAATATTTTGTTTTTCTTAAAAAAAAAAAACACGGACAAGCAAAAAAACAGTCATTGGAAAACGTTCATGAAAATGTGCAGATTTGTGCAAAAATGGACTTCCGAGACACAAATTTGCAAGGTGAGCCTGTATATTCCCAATTTCAATACAGTATTCTGTTTAATCCAAAATTATCAAGTTCATTAACAACTGTTTTTATTCCAAAAATAAGATATTAAGTCTTACCATCATTGGAGGCATTCCAGGCATGAACGGCGGTCTTGGCATACCAGGCGGCATCATGGGCGGAGGTCCAAGAGGGCCTCTAGGATAACAGCGGCACCAGGAGTGATATTCACACTCCTCTTCGTACCTTCTCCGATCTTCCCAGTGTAGCTTCTTACATTATTTCATGGGAGAATGACAAGTCACATGGTCGGTCTACCTAGAGCATTTATTCTCTGTTGTTCATACAACGTGCCTAACACATTTAGTGTTTACGCAAGCCTAACACTTTCTGACTTTGGTAAGAAGTAACATAATATATAATGTATATACAGTCGGCCCTTAACATACGCGTTAATTCGGACACCTTTAATCCGGATTTCGGATAAATCGGACGAAATCTGAACTGACCATATCAAACTTCTGATTCTGGGATTGTCCCAGTTGCAATTTCAAATTCTGTGTCACTACTAAGAAATAACAAGGTATATACGGTAAATAAGGACATGGGGGGCCAGGTTTTTTTTTTTGGGGGGGGGGGCAGCAAAAAATACACGGATTTTTAACATCCACGGGTATCTCTGTTACGTAACCCCCGCGTATGTTAAGGGCCGACTGTATAATCAATAAACGCAGCATATAAACATCAACACCCAGTACCACCGATCCTCCTCACGTCGCCGCCACATCTCCTCACGCAGCTGGTGCAAGCCAGGCTATGTACAAGCAATACTTACACTTAACTTAGAGATGTACAACATAATGCTCACTAAAATATACTTAGATAAAAATAAAATAAAAATCTATTTCAAAATATTACTCTGATTGAGTATAGTAATACTCCGATTTCCGCAGTTTTGCTTTAAGTGATTCTACATTTGCGCGGTACCTGCGGTACCTAGCCAGAACCGGAATTTCATTTAACGCGGTGCATCTTCTCATATGTGCGGGTGAAGTATAATTTTTTTATTTAGCTCATAAAATTCATACAAATTACCCGGCCAGAATATAATTTACATTGTTGGAATTCTTACAATATGATGATCATTTTGAATATAAACATTATGGATTTTGCATTAGACATACAAATTTTAGATCTAATGTAATAATTTGGTTTAAACAAAGCAAATATTTTATCTTTTGTGCAAAATATATAAAGTTTACATTCAAAATATTCCCTGGCCTGCAAGTAATCCAAAAATGTCAATTATATTATCCTAACTTTAGTCTGAGGTATTATTTATTACTATACCTTAAAATCTAGTGTATTCATCCAAACATTTCTCAGAGAGGGAGAAGCCAGAGAGCCATGGGGAGGTGGGTGGGGGAGGCGGGGGGGAGTGGAGTCCATTATTTGAATGGACATTAACCTGGCGACTGTATTTCTCGTAAATATTAATTGTGTGAGCATACCATCATAAAATTAAGATATTATTTTTACTACAACATAGGTATTGTGTCAGAAAAAGTGGAGTTTAGGGGTCGGGCCAGTCTCTATTGGAATTAATCCTATATTTTCTGTTGTTCATTTTACGAGGTTTTCGTTTGACGCGGTACCCTGTGGGTTCAATTGACTGCGTATATCAGGGTATCACTGTATAACAGAAAGTATACTGTATATTCAGTGATCACACTGACCGTTTAAACATGATAAACAAATGTACCAAACAACAGTTATATGTAATAAACACCTAACATGCAAACAATGCACTCACAAATAAAACCATACAAGGTACAGTCATACGGTAGTCAAATACCAAAGTATTAGTGGACGATTATATTTCCATCATCCGCCCAACTCTGAATACTGGGTGCAGTTATATGAGACTGACGGACATGCACACATTAAATAAATCTAGTTTATAACTCAAAAGGTCAAAAAAAAATAAAATTATACAGAACTGTTAGCACAGATTAAAGAATATGAGTCAAAAATTACTCCAGACGATGAGAACAAATGTTAAAACTGTAGTCCAAATGATCAATATGCAAATACATTTAGTCCTCTGTATCTTCAAAATGACAATACAATACAATCACAAACTAAAAATGTCACAAATTGTATTACCAGAAAGGAAAAAAGATCCCAGAAAAACTTTCCAATTATAATAAAACAGCTATGGTAATGTTGTTAATGACTTAAAAATAATTTCAGGCAACTTTCAAGAAAAACCTTCTTCTAAATTATGAAAGTATTCTTAACAAAATTTACAAATCATAGTACAGTAGTACCCCGATTTACGCAGTCAATTGAACCCACAGGGTACCGCGGAAAGTGAAAACCGCGTAAAGTGAACAACAGAACATATGGGATTAATTCCAATAGACTGGCCGGACCCCCAAACTCCACTTTTTCTGACACAATACCTATGTTGAAGTAAAAATAACATCTAAATTTTATGATGGTATGCTCACACAATTAATATTTAATAGAAATACAGTCGCCAGGTTAATATCCATTCAAATAATGGACTCAAATCCCCCCCCCCTCTTCCCAGCTCACTAGCTCCTACCTCTCAGAGAAGTGTTTGGGTGAAAACACTAGATTTTAACGTTTAGTAATAAATAATACCTCAGACTAAAGTTAGGATAATATAATTGACATTTCTGGATTCCTTGCAGGTTAGGGAATATTTTGAATGTAAACCTCATATATTTTGCACAAAAGATAAAATATTTGCTTTGTGTAAACCAAATTATTACATTAGATCTAAAATTTGTATGTCTAATGCAAAATCCATGAGGTTTATATTCAAAATGATCATCATATTGTAAGAATTCCAGCAATGTAAATTATATTCTCGCAGGGTAACTTGTATGAATTTTATGAGCTAAATAAAAAAAAAAAATCATACTTCACCGCGTATATGAGTAGATGCACCTCGGAAAGTGAAAGTCTGGTTCTGGCGAGGTACCACATAAATGAGAAATCGAGAAATCGTGGAAAGTGAAACCATGTAAAACGGGGTAATACTGTACAGTAGTATTTAGGCAAGACCCCTCTAAAGCAGTGACCCCCAACATATAAATTCAAACATTGTGTACAAAACTGAAAAACTACACTTGACTACTTATCCCAGCAGAAAAAAATGCAATTGAAATGCCATGCAATTTACCTACCCGTTCTCAGGAATTTGTAAGAGGCTTTAGTTTGAAGAAAAAAACATTTATAAAACTTTCAATTATTAAAATAGCCAACTGTACACATGAACCTGGCAATCCAATCAAGTGTGGACTAACCATGGCATGCACTTAAAGTTTTCATATACCGAGTACAGTATGTATCAGCTTAGAGAACTAAAATATCAGTAAAGTATTAAGAGTTCTGACCACAAGGCAAGTCACTCCAATTCCATCAATGTGGAATCATGTGCTTAGCGTACTCAAGTAAACCCAAGAACACCTCGTCAATGTAAAGTGAAGTGTAATTAGCAGTAAATTGGTGTCATAATGTGTTATGGCAAGGTTTCTAGTGCATATATTTACAAAAGCTATGTCTCACATAACCAGTATCTCACCTGTTGGCGGCGAAGCTCTTTTTCTTGACGTTTACGTTGACGCACCAATGGCTTGAATTCCTCAACTTTTGCTGGATTAACTTTTTTCTTGTACCTTAATTGATGACGACGATCCTTCAAGTGAATGTCTTTGGCGTTGGGATAATAGAACTGACACCTACACAACTTGCAATTGAAACTGATCACTTTGCCTACAAGAAAAGATGATAATCATGTAAATAATTAGAAGATTTTCAAATATCAGTAAATGGGGTTGAATCTTACTGCAACACAAATGTACGAGGGGATTAATGGTAACATCTCTATTCTGATAACACACAAAATTAAATTTTTCTTTGGGGAAGAAATTGGATGATTTGAGGTATAAAAAATTCCTCTTCAATGTAAAGAAATAATTCAAATAAGAACTATCTCATGTCACTTGTAACACCCTACCTTCTTCATTTTTAATTTCTTCAATATATTCTTGTCCTACAGGTTCAACGTCACTTTCCTTGAGGTCTAACAAATCATCCTTAAGGTCATCTTTCTTGCCATCTGTAGCAGTTAGGGTACCTGTGGTAGCTGCTGTACCTCCACTAGTGGTAGTCTTAGCACCTACGGCAGCTCCTGCCGTGGTGGTTGATGTCTTGGTTGTACCTCCAACTACAACAGGGGCAGTTGATGGAATTGGTTTGCCCAATTTTTGGTAAAGTTTTTGAACCTTTAAAGAGAAAAGGCTTGGTGAGTCCACTCACAAGTCAAAAGTAAATATTCCTTTATCTAACAAGTGCTTCTTAACCTATCAACAATGAATCCCCCCCCCCCCACCCAAACCTATCAGCAGTGAATCCATGCCCCCCACCGTTCCTATCAACGGTGAAACCATCCCTCCACCTATCATCAACAGTGAAACCATCCCTCCACCTATCATCAACAGTGAAACCATCCCTCCACCTATCACCAACAGTGAATCCCTGGTGCACTACAAATTTATGAAATGCTAAGACATACAGGATGAAGCCACTGAAGTAACCGATACAGTGGGGTATGCTATAACGAACGGATCCCACTACGAATATTCCTATAACGAACGGTTTTACCTATAAAATTGAGAATGTTATAACGAACGAAACTCCTACAACGAACATTATTTAATTTTTTTTTTTTTTTTTTTTTTTTTTTTTTACTAATTTATTGTTTTTTTATTACAAATATTAATGATAGTCTTTATTTCAAAGGTTTAGATGCATATTTATGCACTTTTTTACAATTTTTTCAATTTTATATTATATTTTTCAGTGTTAAGTGGTTGTATTTGGGGGCCTGGAACGGATTAATCCTATAACGAACGAATGCTATAACGAACAAGGTTCTAGAACCAATTAGATTCGTTATAGCATACCCCACTGTATCTGTCATTCAGAGGCAAAATGGTGCTCCTCACATTATTGTAACACTGTCCCAGCTCAGTCAAGCAGAACTGTTACTCTAATATATGTTACAGGACAAGCACTGTGTTTGTACCTCATACTGTACACATACACATGCATGCACAACACAGATTCAGTATTCTGAGCCAGGAGTCAGAATTATGTTCAATCCTTGAGACAATTACCTCCCAAGTTCAGAACCAATGCTTTATCATGAGCTAAGAAAAATATTCAACCAGAAACTATGTTTTTCCTTGAGGAAAGGCCAAGAATATTTACATACTTTATATATTTTCTAAATCAATGGACACAGGATGCAAACTATAATATTTCACTATCACAGAAGAAGTCTCTCACAAAGAGTAGGATCACTTACAATATTGTCTACAAAAAATTAAAATGCAATTCATTTCTACAATGAGATAAGTACAGTATTATACTGTAGTCAGGGAACCTGTCTACAATCACTACTGTGCCTTTATACATAAATTTCTTATATTCAGTAATTATTCTTAAGGATCACACTACATTAAGAGTTAAGACAAGACCTTAACACTTGACACAAAAATAACAATTCCTTAAATAATGGACTTCTACCTCCTACAACCAATTTTGTTTCCCAAAACAGGATACGGGGTATTTGGTTTTTAAACAATCAATTTATAATTCTTATTATTATCTAATTTTTACCTTTTGATGTTTGGGACCACGAATGTGAGCAGCATATGCATCTGCACCGGTACAGGTGAAATCACAGAGTTCACAACGAAGCGAGGCTCCATGGCTGGACGGCGTTGGTCCAGCCTTTGCAGCCGCCTCTTTTTTCTTGTGCTTCTGGCCTTTAAGATGGTCTCGGTAAGTTTGAAGTCCTATACAACCTGTCTTACAAACATCACAATAGTGAAGCATCTTTAGTGTTCGGGGTGCCTTGGGCTTCTGAGCCTTGCCCTGCATAGTTCCAGGTTTCTTGAAAGTTTGCCAAGTATTGCCTGTAGTTTTCACAGCAGCTACAGTTACAGCTGGCTGAGATGTTTGCTGCATATACACAGGCAATGCTGTGGCTGTTGGAAATAAAAGATTACAACTTTCATAACATTTAAACATATGAAGCATTACCATTAATTACAGCTTAAATAAAAATGACTAAGATAAAGTATATTGGAGCCAAGTATGTATAAGTAACCTTCGAATGATCCAGCATACTGCATATCAAGTCCTAAGATAACATCAGTGCAGTGCTGTTCAAACTTGTTTACCAGATGACATACCGTATATACTCGTGTGTAGTTCGTGTTTTTAAGACCCAATTTTTAGGCAGAAAATTGGGGGTCGACCTCTACATGGGTAATAGTTTTGTTAGGTTCAATCTGTGCATGACGGGAAGGGCGAGGAGCAACTTTTAGCTTCAGACATGAAAAATATTGGTAAATTTTTCTTGTAGCACCGTTCATTTGTAGCAAGTTAAAAATATACTTTTATAGTGTATTTGTGTGTGCTGAGACCAAATATGACCTTCCTTTTTGGCGGAAATTAGCCGGGTTTTTTTTTTTTTTGCGATTTTATTTCATTTAACGTTTTCCGAGAAAAAAAAGTGCCTAAGCGACTAACAAATACACAATAAAACACTAGAAAAACACTAACCAAACCTAACCTGACCTAACTTAACTGACTCTCACCATATGATGGAATCACCTATTTTTTACCTTATTGGCCTGATTGCTGACGTGGATTCTCACTTAACGGGGGGTATAGGCGGGCAGCTTCTTCCAAAAATTTGTGAAGAACATCACCAGAAGAATCATGAATGAATATATATCTTGAAAAAATGCTATAGTTTCTGAACTTTTTTCCCAAAAACTCGCAATCAATTCCATATAATTGAAGTTACACCCATTGCAGGCTTCCATGGTGGGAACTGATTTTGAATTTCGAAATATGAGACCAAAAAGAATACTTGAATTTGATTGGGTCAAAAATACCGCGAATTAAGCCCAAAAACATTTTAATTGGTTTCAAAATAAAAAAGGCTTTTGATTGGCCGTGTGACGTGTACAGCAACACATGCGCAGGATGATTTATGAAGGGGACGCTGGAGACATGCAGTGTTGGAGGAAAGGCAGACGATAATGGCAGGATGTTAATGGAAGAAAATAGAAAATATTTTGGAAGAGCTATCTCCGTTATTATACATTTCTGCCGTTAATGTAATAAATGAAAATTATCTTATAATTAGACGTCTTATTTGAATATGATAATAGATTAGTGGTAGGAATGAACGGTGTTACAAGAAAATAATATCAAAATATTTACCATTTACTGCCAGTAAACAATGGAAACGTAAAATATGTAGCCGCATTGAAGTCAAATAATGGTCCTACATGAATAAATCGGACTGCTAATCACTTCTCGACTAGTATTTGGTGTCACAAAGTCACAAAAAATTGGAAAACTTACTGTAATCTGAGTTAATAGATCGCGTGCATGTACCGAGAGAGCAAGTAATTACCCAAATGTAGCCGCAATGAAGTCAAATGATGGTCGTACAAGTGTAAATCGGGCTGTGAATCACTTCTCGATTATTATTTGGTGTCATAGTCACAAAAATTGGTAAACTTAATTTAATCTGAGTTGTGTTAGGTTAGGTTAGGTTAGGTTAGGTAAGGTACATGCACTTGATCTATTATCTCAGATTAAATTAAGTTTACCAATTTTTGTGACACCAAATACCAGTCGAGAAGTGATTGGCAGTCCGATTTATTCATGAAGGACCATTATTTGACTTCATTGCGGTTACAATTGGGTAATTAGTCGGATCCGATGAAGCTCACCAACTTACAATAGGCTAAATTACCTTACAACATGCTTTCAGTAGTCTATGTTGAAGTTCTCAGCACAGGCTAACTTATCATATCATATACGGTATCACAGTACTCATTGATCTACAAAAAATACCGGTAATGAAAACCTTTTCGATATATCACACTTAATATAATACCCAGTAATCCACCTCAACCTCCTATTGTTCACGACACCTGAGGCACCACCAGACGGTACACGTGTCTCGAAGAGTCTTCAGTTAAGAAAATGTTATATCACACGTGTATTTTACCTTAACTGTGCCTGAATGAATATATTCTCGGAAATAAATAGTAGTTTTGCTGAAACGTGATGTATTTTAATGTATAATAGGATAAAATACATGACGAAAACTAAAGACTTTACCTAACCTTCCAATGTTCAGATGTTACTTGTTTTCTTTTAATAGTTTTCGGGTAAAATACTGTTATATTACAATACTCTATTCATACTGTGCTTGATATAATGCATTCACGGAAATGTAATATTTTTTTTCTGAAATGACGTACTTATTACAGTGGAAAGTGGGATAAAATCATGACGAAAACAATCGACTTTCACTTTCTTTCGAAGAGATGTTACCATAATCGTATCCTAATTGACTTGAATAAATACTACGATACTGCATGTGGCCAGTTGTCAATTCTCTGTAGTTGTCTATTTTCTCTTTGTATGGACACACAAACGTACGTACATGTAGATATCTCACACTCAGGAATGAAGTAGAATAGAAACTCACAATGCGTTTTCTGTATATACTGTATATTGTTGTACAGTGCAGTGCTTAGGAGTGACTAGGTGAGGAGTAGCTTGCTCAGAGGTCCTGTAGGGCAAGGAGGTTTCTGAGGAAGCTGGGTGGTGAGGAGCTGTTGAGAGATGTTGATGGTCCGGTAGCAAAGTGTAGAATGAGTTCCCCTTGACTTGACTTGATGGGTGAAGTAAAGTACCAAGAAATCTTGATGCTGGTGCGTAGATTGGTAGTGCGGGAACTGGAGTTGAAGAATAATGGTGGAATTTGGAGGGACTTGGGGTTGGTGGATAGTGCAAGAAGAAAAGCGAGGAAATTGGAAAAATAGTAGTAGACTGCTAGGTCTTGAGGCTCAACCCAAGTGCTTCTGTTTTCTCATGTTTGTGTTTCAGCTAATTTTCGTCTTAGGTATTATATTTATGTCAGGTGTTTGTATGTTTAGCAAATATTGCAATTTTATGCCTTACATTTTCGGGTCTTATGTCCTAGCCAATGGTGGGGAGTCTAGGGCAGGTACTTGTGTTTCTGCTAAGAACATCCTATCTTTTTATGATCTAATGTTGTAAGTGGTAGGGCTGCCAAGGTTGTCACTGGGGTAACTTTGCATCTTTCAATAGAGTGGAGTTGGTGTGGGTTCTAGGGCTCTTCTTTTACTATGAGGGAACCACGAGTGTTCTCTTCTTCCGTCTTCTGTCTCTTCCATCCATTCTGTGATTGGTCCTGGCTCTATTTCTTCTTTGTCCATATTCTTTTTGATTGTTGGTGTAGGTAAACGTTTTGGGGATCTACTTGCGCTCGTTGGTGTAGTTGACGGTTGGTGACTATGTCAGGATATCTGATGTATACATCCCTTAGGGCTAAGTTTTGAATTGTCTGCAGTTTCTTTATGTTTGTTTGTTTCATTGCATGGAGGGAAATTGGCGGATATACTAGCCGGGATTGGACAAAGGCTCTATATAACTTTAGCTTGTTTTCTGCTGACAGGCTTCTGAAGCGTTTTAATTTAATTACCATGTTTCTAGTTTTTGCAAGTTCTTCGGTGATGAATGTTTTATAGCCTTTTGTTGTTATCTTCAGCCCTAGGACAGTGCCTTCCATGGCATATGGAATTACTTTGTTGTCGACTATAATGGGGTCTTTTTTCCTTTTAGCGATTGGGATTATTTTGAACTTGTTCGTTTGTATCTTCCACTTTTCTTCGTACTGGTTGATGTTCTCTATTGCGTTGGCAGTATGTTGTGCCAGTATTGCTGTTGATTTGCCGGGGTATGTGATGATTTGTGTGATATCGTCTGCAAAACTTATGTATTCACTGTAGGGAGCTGGTTCTGGTAAGTCTGCTGTGTAGATATTGTACATTGTGGGTGAAAGGACACTGCCTTGGGGTACTCCACTTTTCAGTTCTATGGGTGGTCCTATATAGCTGCCAATTTGTATTTGTGCCGTGCGATCGTCTAGGAAGTCACAGACGATTTTTTCTAGTGGGTCTGGAAGATTTAATTGGAGCAGTTTAAATTTTAATCCTAGGTGCCATACTTTATCGAACGCTTTCTTGACGTCTCTTAGTACAATGTTGACTTGGTTTCTTTCTGCTTTCTTGTTGGCTAACGTTTCCGTGATTATGGCTAGTGCAGTATGTGTTCCCCTTTTCTCAGTGAATCCATGTTGTCTGGGGTTTAGTAGTCCGTTTTCGCTCCTGTGCTTTCTGATTCTCTTGTTTATTGCCTTTTCAAATAGTTTTCCTATAACTTCGAGTAGGGAAATCGGTCTGTAGTTAATTACTTGAGTGTGGCCTTTGGCTGGTTTCGGTATGAATATGAGTTTTGCGTTTTTGAATGCATCAATGAAGTCTCCACTTGCCAAAGCTGAGTTTAATATTTCAAGGATGCCTTGTGTGCAGTTGTTGGGTAGGTACAGGATCATATTTCTTGTGATTTTTGTAAATCCTGGTGCTTTTTCTTTAGTGTGCCTGATGTAGTGTAGCAGTTCTCCTTCTGTGATTGGTTCTGTCGAGTTGAGCCTGGTTTTGTCCACCACACGGTATGGGGTTATCCTATGTATCATTTCAGCCATTTCTCTGCAGATGTGATTTTCGTGTTCCTCATCAAATTCCTCATTTTCTTTTTCTGATATTTGAAATACTTTTTTCCATTCTCTCCTGTATGCGGATTCTATTTCTTTTATGTACTTTTGTTGGGGCTTGTCGTTTCCTAGAATTTTGTTTACGTTCTGCCAGAAGTTCTTCTCAGTTCTTGTGGTATCCAGGTTGTTTACTCGTTCGTTCCATATCTGATGGTGGGCTACCAAGCTTTCATCTCTTAACTTTTGTTGTATTTGCCTTAAGTTTCTAATAAGCTCTGTTGTTGGTGGATAGTTTTGTATGTACATCATTATGTTATTGTATTGTACTTGGAGCATTCGCAATTCATGGGATGTCCTGATGTGTGGTAGCGTTCGATATATGTGATTGGTATGTTGTTCTCTATTGCCTTTTTGATGTTAAGTATAAGGGTATCCGTTTCGTTGTCTATATCTTCTAGTATTTTGCCTTGGAGATCTGGGATCTTTACTTGTTCTAGTTGCTTCCTGTAGCCTTCCCAGTCTGCTTTTTGCATTTGGAAAAGTGGGGTTGTTGGTACTTGGATTGGAATGTGGTCACTGGTAGTTAGTGGTCCTTGTTTTATATGGTAATTCAGGAATGCCTTGTTATTGGTGAAGACTTTGTCTGGGGTTGTTGTTTTGTTATTGCCAATGAATGTGGTGAAGTGTGGTCCTAAATGGATCAGCTTCCCTGTGTTCATTTTGGTATGCAGTGCAGTGCCCACCCTGTTCCTGTTTCTGTGACCGAATATTGGATGTCTTGGGTTCAGATCTCCTATTATATATGTTGGGCAGTTGTAGTTTAATAGTTTTATCAAGTCTGGGGCCGGCAAGTAGTTCCTTCTTGGCGGTAAATATGCTGTGGCTATTGCTATTTCTCCAAGTGTGGTAGTTATTTTGATTCCCAGAAATTCGTCCTGGAAATCGTCGATGATTTGATGTTTGAGTCTGTGTTTTACAGCAATGGCCACGCCATCATTTAGTTATTGTTTTATTTCTTTGGTAGGTTGTATATCCAAATATTTTTATTTTCTTGGAGTTTGCATTGCCGTGACTATTTATTAAAATTATGTCTGGATCAATGCTGAGGTATGTGTTTGCAAGGTTGTTTTTATTTGTTTCCCAGTTGCGGACGTTGTGTTGTATGATGGTAAGTATTCTGAGTTTGTCGTTATTCATTGTGTTTTGATTTTTTGTTACTTGTTTGTTGCGCGGGTGGCGATCTCTTGTCCGGAACCAGTCCGTTACGGATTCTTTGGAATTTCCATTGTTCTTCTTTTTTGAAATTGTGTCTCCTTATTTTAATCCTTTGGTTTATCAGGTAAGCTTCCACTAGTGCTTCAGAGTATTTTTCGTTAGAGTAGGTCCATTTTAGTTCTTGTTTCGTTATGGCTTGTATAATGTCTGGCATCGTTTTGCATTCATTAGGGATAAATATTTTGTCACACCAGTGAAGCTGTAGTTCACAGTCGTCTGCACATTCTAAAGTCAGGAGCGTTTCCTCGCCCTGGGTATCCATTGTTGCTGTTGTGACTTTTTTCCTTCCAGCTCCTGTCTCTCTTTGGATGTTATTTTGAAGGTCCTGCCTCTCTACTGTACTTTGGTGGATGTTTCAATCATTTGTGACCTTGCCTTGTCAGCTTCGTTTGTTTCGTGTACTGTTGCAGCTGGTGTTTGCTCCGTTGCTCCTTTTTCTTCTGCGTTGTCTGTCTCTTGTGGTGCATCTGGATTGGTTAAGCGGGACGCTTGTTGCACAGATCCAGAAGCTGGGTTGGCTGGGAAACTCATTGTTGGGAGATTGTTTCTTCCAAACATTTTGTTCATTTCTATTTCGAACGTGCCTGGGTTCCCTATGTTCATTATGTGAGAATATAATAGGCATATGAGCACTTTGTAGTCTCGTATTTCACTCAGTACAATTTTGGTGGTATTCTGTGGTTGTGTTGTTTCTTCAACTACTTTCTTTGCAATAGCAGCATATGTTGTATTCTCCTTCTGTTCTTGTTGTTGTTTTTCATTTGCTACTTTTTCATTTATTATTTTCTTTTTTGTATGGACAGGCCATTGCTAGGGTTCTGAGGGTCTTATATCCTTGAGCATTGATGATTGAGACAAAACACTGCCTCTCTGTTGTCCATTACAAACTTCAAGCAAAGATATAGTTCAGAGCAATAATAATCATCATCAAGGTCAGGGTATTCATTCGGCCATGTTAGATGTCAGTGTGATCATACCATATTGGCAGCCATGACAGATTTCAGTGCGCTCATACCCTACAGCAGCCACGACACATTTCAATGCGCTCATACCCTGCGACAGCCATGACAGATTTCAGTGCGCTCATACCCTGCGGCAGCCATGACAGATTTCAGTGTGCCCTTACCCTACAGCAGCCATGACAGATTTCAGTGCACTCATATCCTTAGGATATTTTCAAGGTTTCAGGTTCTCTATTTGTTGCCTAAAAATATATATATATATACTACAGTGGTCCCTCGGTTAACGAGCACAATCCGTTCCAGCAGGTTGCTCGTTAACCGAAACCATTGTTTCAATGGGTTTATGGGTAATTGGTTCCAGCTCACCGAAAATTGCCTAAATTCAACAAAAATGTTAGAAATTGACACTTACTTTCAGGTGTGTATGTAGAAGGCTCCTGGATGATGATGTGAATTTGAAGTGGGAGGTGGAGGAGAAGGGAGAAGAGAAGGAAGTGGAGGAGAAGCATTTTACTACTTCTTGAAAGGCGAGTCACCTTCCATGAAAATGTCAGAAACCTCTGGACATCTTCTCCCCTTCTTGAAGAAGGCTGAGGGCTAGCATCATCCTCTCTCCTTCTTGAAGTGGAAGGATGAGGGATAGCATCTTGTTCCCTCTGCCTTTTACTGAAGAAAATGTCTATTGTGGTCTGTGGGGCATCTCTCCTCCTCACTATTAACTTATGTTTAAAGGAGACCATTGAGTCCTCAACATGACACAAAGTTAGTTCATTTTTTTCCACATCTAGGTGCTTTGAAGCCAGTTCCCTCAACTTCTCCCAGTGGTAAATCACATCTTTCAACTCCTTAGTTGACATACGGTCATCACTTTCAATTTCCTCCTCACCATTGTCAGCCTCTAACATCTCATCCAGTTGCTTCAAGTCATCAGGAGTAAGTTCCTCCTCACGAGACATCACAAGCTCTTCGACATCATCCTCTTCCACTTCAAGGCCCAATGACTGACCAATGGACACAATCTCCTGGTCCAACTCTGTGTCATCCTGAAATCCCTCAAAATCATGGACTACTGATGGCCACAGTGCTTTCCATCAGGAATTGAGGGATCTAGTGGAGACTTCTTGCCATAATGACACAATCACTTTTACAGCCTCCAGGATGTTGAATTGCGTCTTCCAGAACTGTTTCAGTGTTAGTTCAGGATCAGTGGAAGTTGCCTGATGACACCACCTAAACATTTTCTTCATGTACAACTTCTTGAAGTTACTGATCACATTCTGGTCCATTGGCTGTATGATTGATGTAGTGTTGGGAGGCAAAAACAGCACTTTCAAAGTCAAATTGATACTCCAAAAGCTCTGGCAAGTTCAGGGTCATGACCAGGAGCATTATCCATGAGGAGAAGAGCCTTTAAAGGGAGTTTATTGGTGGTTAGGTAGCTCTTGACAGAAGGGCAAAACACCTCAACAGCCCATTCATTAAAGAGGTCTTGTCATCCATGCCTTACGGTTGGACTTCCAATAAACTCCAAGCTTTGTTCTTACCACTTTGTTGCTTGAACACCCTGGGGTTTTCAGAGTGGCAGACAAGCATAGGCTTCAGTCAGAAATCCCCTGAAGCATTGGCAGCAAGCAATAGAGTGAGATGGTCTTTCATGGGTTTATGCCCAGGTAAAGAGGCTTCATCTCTGGTGATGAATATTCTTTTGGGCATCTTTTTCCAGAACAGCCCAGTTTCGTCCACATTGAACACTTGCTGTGGAAGATAATAATTTTCTTCCATCGGTTCTTTAAATTCCACTAAAAACTTTGCTGCCCCTTCCTTATCAACACTAGCAGCCTCACCATGCCTAAAAACACTGAAAATGTCACTTCTTTTCTTAAATTTTTAGAAATGTTTTACAAGTTGCACCTAAGAAATGACCCAAGCAGGAGTACTGTAGTTCTTTATGTAAAACGAGTATATAACAGCCTAAATTATGAAGATTAAATATTCTACAAATATTTCCACTAACCTAGACACATACCTTAGGGAAGGAGGGTCTTAACCTAATCTCCATACACAACTCTTGTTTTGTTTATGAAAAGGTTGTGATGAACATGTGGACACTTTACAATACTTGTACTGTACAACATTATGTTTAGCCCAAACATATTCAGGCTGCTACTAAGGTCTTAGATCTTTTCATGAAAAATAAGATGGATAAATAAGCATACCCAACTATTCATCACATAGAATCTTTATTAAATACAGTAAAATTATAAACTTTCATAAATTTCTATGATGTGTTAACACTTAAACTGGTGCTTCCATCACCTTTGTACATCTTTATATACAGTGCATTCATTACTTACCAGCACAACCAACAAGATCACGGATTTCTCAAAATAAATTAGGTTGTATAAGGTTTTATTAACAAGACCTTGATAAATTTATCAAACAATTTTGTAATTCAAGGGTGGAAAAAGAAAGCTACAGATTGCTCAAACTGCTATGATGTTATAATATTCTCACAGTATTTTGGAAAATAAAAATGACTAAGGAATATTACTGTGTGTGAAGAGAGAGCTTCACCAACAGTATCATTACCCTAACTTCTACAACAGCTACCCCACAGATAATGCTTTGTTACCCTGGTCTACAAAATTACCTGATCATTCAGCACAAATACAGGCTAAGTTTCAAACATGTATATCTTGCTTGTGTATCTTGGAAGGTAAGTTAATAATGATACTTCAGGCTAATAAAAGAGTATTAACTATATTTTCTTTATTGTATTCTATGTGACACAAAATGAACCTCCAGAACACAGGTGTAATTTCTAGATAGATGCACAGGAACCAAGCAAGATCCACAATGTACTGAACACATCCACATTAGTCTAATGGCCTTGTAGAGAGTTCATGGACTACAGTACTTAATAAAAAAGGTCTAGGAACAAAAGAAACTTGCCACCACAAGAGGTGATGAACAGCTACGACTACAACTACCTGTCATCAAATAAGTCTAGAAGCTGAATGAACATCTTAAATAATCAGCAAAGAATAACCAACTTTATTTTTCCAGTTCAATAAGGTAGTCCTTTTCACCTCAACAGATGAAACTATGTTGCTCATTATTATTAGTTTGATTATCTTTCCATGCAATGGAATTCCAACCCTACATTATTTGCTTGTTAGGTAATACTGTATACAGCTGTACATTGAAAATCCTGTACAGCATTAACTTATTTATAAAATTTTCAATTATCTTGTCAAGTTCTTAAGAGATCAGTCTTGTCAACGAAACCATACTAAGTATTTTTAAACATAACCCATTCAGATCACCTCAATTACACTGTGCTTGAACACTCGACTCAAAACAACTAGCACGAAATATACTACACTGTACTGCTTGAGGCAGAATAATGAAGTAGCAATTACGAAGACTAGTTTTAACAACATTTAAGGGAAAATTTCTTTTAAAGAATCTTAACCTAATGTCAGACTTCCACTAGCTTGTCTAGGTGGATAACAATGCTACACCCACACTATAGTTACACTCTCATTAATGAGCCAGATTTTTACAGTGCATCACACTGTAAATTTGGTGTCTTGCAATGCATAACACTAAATAGTACTTTAACAATGCATCCCCAGTAATAAATGGTATTTTACAATGTATTCCACTGTAAATATAGTCCTTTACAATTCCCCACTGTAAATATTAAGTATTTTACAATGCAATACATTGTAAATACTGCCTCAATAACTTTGGGTTTAATCATAGTAATATTTCCCTTGGGCCTTTATAATAGCATTCCTGTCTGCCAAAACACATGTACAGTACTAATGAACTCCAGTAAAACAATTTCCAAGAATATATATGCTTGTGTATCTATATATAGATATTGCCATTGCTGACAGACTTAAGAATTAACTACTACTAATAATTATTTCGTGCAAATGCTGAACAAAATTCTCGTACGTTTTCTGTACTACGACAAATAAATTAAGAGAGTTCTCGGACACATAAACAAAAATCCTTGTCAAAATATCAAAATAATGTGTAGCAGCAAATGCCCGTATGCCATAAAGTTGGTCTTGGTTAGAAAACATACAATGAATGAGAATAAATTGGAACAAGTTTTAAATTTAAAAAAGTACTTAATGCAGGAACACTGCCTGTTAAAAACATAACTATCAACACTTCATAGTAGATGTGTTGAAATTTTAATCAACAAAAGGATTATCAAGATCAAGGACAAGTTGCCTTAAAATTATTAGCAAAATATTACGACTATTCCAGCACCTTTTAATATTTTTTGGATTTTACTTGGTCTCCTTATCCATATCCATCTTGGAATCTTCACCATCCTCTTTCTTGTCTTTCTTTCCATCTCCACCTAAAAAATGACAAACAAAAATTACCTACAACCCATAATTGCAACCAAATAGATAAACTCTCTCCCCAACATTAAGATAAAACAATTCATGCTCAGAATTTACTGATCTGAAACAGTAGACTAGACCAACACAATACAACCTTACATTCAGTGCTGTGCTTCACTAGTCTTTCTCCCATACCCCTTTTCACTGTTACAAGTCTTTTCCTACCAATGTTGTAAGGTGGCCATAATCAAGTGAAAAGGTACTCACTCCTTTCACTGATCTCCATTGAGTCATGACAACTCTTTGTGACATCTTCATATACCATATAACTTTGTAAAAAAACAAAAAAATTGTGCCTATGCCATTTTCATAAATGGTCTATGCATTTCACTGCTGAAATGATCAACTAAATAAATTTTAACCTTTAATAATTGTTTTCCATTCTCAAATTTTTATCCACTAAATTCATATTAGCATTTCAGTGGTTATGAACCATAAACAGCTCCTCCCCGACTTACGATGGGGTTAGGGACCCAAATCCAGGTCGTAAGTTCGAAAATGCTTAAATAAAACATAGAAAATCTAAAATGGGTGTCTCTTTCTTCTCAGCACCACAAAACTCTATTTTTAAGCTTGCCAGCCATTTTAAAGTGAATTACAAACAAAAACTTTGTCAGTACACAGCGCAATCACTGAAGTTGGGACTCGAAAATACGTAATTTGATAAAATTTTGTCCGGGTGGTCGTAAGTCGAGTAGGTCATAAGTCAGGGAGGAGCTGTATATATTTTTTTAAAAGGTTCTACAGCTGATTTGTTAAAATTCAACATCCCCTCAAACATATATCACTCTTCTTGGCATTCCATTCATGAATCTCTAAGAACAAAGAGACTGATCTGACACATGATACAAAAAAGAATAATCAACAGTCCACTGGTTTATTAAATTATTCATGAATATCTATGTTATTGTCAACTACCTGCTGGAGGCAGGTGTCGGGCATGACCCCGGGCCCAATTAAAAATTCTAGGTCGTTTTAGGGCTTTTGGTACGTGTACCGAATTGTGATCGAAACTTTTAAATCCTGGACTTCATTACAAGCTTCTGAGTGGATGTGCCAAAGCCATGGCATTAAAAGTCTGCCAATTTACTAATAGAATTAGCTACGAAAAACATGAGGATGTCATTAACTAAAACCAACGTACATGTGATGGAACAAAGCTCTGACCTCTTACCTACCAGAGGAGACCATGCCAGAATTGTCAAGCCAAAATGCATTATGCATAACAGTATGAAGGCTTCAGGAGAACCAGAATAATTATATCCACAAACTTTGAAATCCTTCCGCACGAAGGGAACCCCCCCCCCTCCCAAATACAGATACAGCATACTGTATGTATTATAATAATAATATTAATAATAATAATAATAATAATAATACAGGCATCCCCGCGTTACGGAATTTGTAAATTATGACCAATAATTTCGCGTTACGGCCCGTAAATCCGCCCTTATGGAAATTGGCGTAAATTTTAACAAACACAAGGCCTCACACATGCCATTCAGACTGACAGACTTGACAAGTTTTACCAACCATAAAGACAGTTGAAGCTTTAAACATCACTCACAATGGACCTTCAATATTCTATCTGTAATCAGACATACCTAAGTTGCCTCAACAATTGCAACCCCAGTTGCAATAACAAAATCTGTCACCACTAAAAAATAAAACTGTAGTCCCTGGTGCACTCTTAAGATTAAGAGAAAACGGACGGCTCAGGCAGCCTTGAAGTGAGAGAAAACGGACTCCTATGACGGGGCACTCAAATAAACATACACATAGCTGTATAATGCAATATTAACCCCTAAATTGGTGTTTTAAGAAGGTATATAATAAATTATTTAATGTACTGTATTGTGTGTGTTTATAAATGTTTATTTTCATTAATAAAAGTGCTTGAATTACTTTTTGGGGGCCGAAAAAATTCCTTGGGAACACATCTCCAGTTTTATAATGGAAGTCAATGGGAAAATAGGTTTCGCGTTACGGAATTTCGCGATACGGTCAATTTTCCGGGAACGGAACCCTTCCGTAACGAGGAGTATGCCTGTAATAATAAATCACATGCAAATTTTCAGTCTACTACCAACTAATTATAGATCCTCCTGTAAAAGAGAGAGAGACAGACAGACAAAGGACAGTACAGTGCACTCTAGCATAGCTTCATTACAATCACTGGTGGGAACATAATAAAATATCCCACTAAATGGACAGACAGAACAGTACAATTCAGTATGGCCCCAAACGTTTACTGGCGAGAAAATGTACAGTAGACTCTTGATATTTGTGAGGGTTGTCAGTGAAAAACTTTGCCAATGCAAAATCAACGAAAATAGAAACCTTGCTTCAATGGGAAACGAGGGGTTTGATTACAGGTACAATTGAATACTGTACAAAATAGTATTAGGGAAAATGTTAAATGTATAAGAACAATGGAGGTTAACCCCTTTTATGGCTGATACATCTGTCACTCTGAATAATAAAAGATTCACTGCAGATGGTACATAGAGTACATGGTTTATGCATTTAAAACTCTTGGGAAAGATTACAGCAAGCAAATATTGGTGATAGAAAGCCTAATTGGCAACTTTCATAATGTTACCGTTGATATGGGCAGAGAAACGTACAGCAACTGTAGGATGCTTCCTTGCCATGCCATCCCACCCCACTAGTTATAGTGATAGTCTTGGTGGATATGACAAACTGAGTCAATTAACAAGTGAAGATGAATGGCCATTTAGTGAAGATGAGACATGGTGACTCTTGAGGGAGCCAGTGAAGGTGCACATGATCCAGACACCACATACTGTATATATATATAGCTGGCTTCCTCCACACATAAACCATCCACTGGGCAATGTGACAGTTACACTTTTGGAATATCATCTACACATTATCAGCTCACTTGGGAATGTAAGTGATCCATTTATTTATTATTCTATTATTTACTTAATTATTACTTGTATGTACATTTAAAAAATATCTAAGTTTGCAGAGTAATTATAATAGAATATTTTTTTGGTGCACCCTAGGCATGGTAACTGAGTATGTTTGTTGGTTGAAATAATGAGAACAATCTTTGGAACAATCCGAATAAGATGCAAAATCTGAACAGAAAACGAACTAATACCTGTAATTTAACACCAAAATCTGGATGTTTTCAAGTCAAAATAACCCTAGCTCGGTTAATTTGGATTTTTCGGCAATTCAAGTGACTCGGAGCACCTTTTTGTCAAATTAACGTGGGTAGTGTATGACGAAAAAAAAAAATAAAGTAAACTTAATATCAGTAAATGATTTATTACTAGTTTGGGGGTTTCAGACACAGTAGGACAGGTCACTGAACATCATTCTTATTAACATTCTCGTGGGTAGATGACATGCAGTAATGGTGGTGAGGACTGGTGGGAGGTGAGGTAGTAATGGTGGTGGGACTGGTGAGAGGTGAGGTAGTAATGGTGGTGGGGACTGGTGAGACGTGAGGTAGTAATGGTGGAGGGGTCTGGTGTGGGGTGAGGTATCTGACAGTAAGCTGCACCTCCACTTTTGAATAAAAAAAAAATATGTGGTAGATGGGAAGTCAATGTGGTTTTACCCTCATTGTACTGCTATAGTAAATAATATTTCATGGATTATGATATTTTTCATGTATAAGATACAGTAAAGGTTTACCCCAAGAAGCAAGGATTTCAACCCATTGAGAATTCATGACTACAGGATATTGAAAAACTCACAAATATATGAAATTTGTAAATTTAGAAACTGCAAATATTGCAGGTGTACTGTACACAAAGTAGGTAAGCGCACAGTGTATATACGAAGTCTGTCCGGAAAGTATCCAGCCATTGTGAATATTGTGAAAACTGGTCGTGCGGCCTTGATGTAACTTGGCAGCCACTCACAGAGGACCGTACTGGGCATGCATGAACAGCCACACTCCCGTGGGACAACTCAGTTGATCGGCAGACGCCGTTGAATGAGCATGAGTACTGTGTGATCGTCGCATTTACAATGACCAAACAATAACGAAGGAGTACTACATCCAAGTTCTTCGCCAGCTGAGGGATGCGGTAAAAAGAAAACGACCGCAGCTGTGGGCAAGTGGTGACTGGCAGCTTCATGACAACGTGCCTGCCCATTCTTCACGTCTCGTGCAGGGTTTTTTGGCAAAACATCGCATCACCCAGGTCTCTCAGCCCCCCTATAGCCCAGATTTGGCTCCCTGCGACTTCTGGCTTTTCTCAAAGCTAAAATCGCCGTTGAAAGGGGGGAGATTTCAGACCGTGGACGAGATTAAGGAGAATATGACGAGGCAGCTCATGAAGATCCCGAAAGAGGACTTTGCAGACTGTTTTGAAAAGTGGAAGGGACGCTGGGAGAAGTGTGTGACGTCCCAAGGGAAGTACTTTGAAGGGGACTAAGGCACCATTGTCCTAGGTAAGCAATATTCTTTTTTAATAGTAAATGGCTGGATACTTTCAGGACAGACCTTGTATAAGGGAAAAAGACTATAGAAAGACAGTCCTCTTTGTAGTCAGTAGAGACAAAGGATAACATACGGTAATTATTAGGCAATAAAGAAAGATTAAAGTAACCGTCCTACAACAAAAACTATTTTAATGCCTACCGTCCAACTCACCCTCGGAGTCATTACCCTCGCCTGTGGAATTATCACGTCTCCTCTTACGAGTGAAGCGGCCACCCCGCTGGAATTTTGGTGGTGGAATTGGGTCCATTCCAAGCACCTTGTGTATCTGACGGAAAGCTATCAACCGCAAGGCATGCTAAAATGAAAAAAAAAATAACAATTAACAACAGGGAAGGATGATATAAATTGTATAAAAAACAGTAATAATCACAAACATACCGACAATCATTACACCAAGAACAGCATCAACTTTTTCTTTGGGGAAATTAGTTAACAGATTTAAAATGCTGGGCAGCTAAGTAGTCCACAGAATTACTGACAATCCCTTACAAGGTTGGCCAAGGGGTTTTATACAGGGTCAAATTGATGGTGATGGCTTCTACTTTCAAAACCAGTACAAAGAAAAAAGCACCAAGAATCTACTTTCCTCTATTTCAACTAAATGGGGTTCAATACAAAATTTACAAAGAGCCTGATAGAACATTACTTATCA